>BQKN01000608.1:78050-128242 GCA_022839385.1 Asparagus kiusianus
TGGTGTTGGGGAGTTTGATTCAGTGCTTCGAGTGGGAGAGGGTTGGAATGGAGAAGGTGGATATGAGTGAGGGTTCAGGGTTGACGATGCCGAGAGCTGTGGCGCTTGAGGCTATGTGTAGGCCGAGGGAAGGCATGATAGAAGTTCTATCTGCACTCTGAGGTGGTTTGGACTCATCGAGGGATAACGCGCGGGATTCAGAAAATGTTCTAATTAGTTTGTATAATTTTTTAATGTAGTTATTGTTGTAGTATTGCTACTGCTGGTATTAATTGAATGAAAATAACCAGAATAAAATTTTCTTGTTTTACTTACTGAACACTTGGAAATAGATCACAGTGGAGTATCAAACAATTGCGTTATAGTACTGTTGGGAAAGAAAGAACCGCCCACACTTTGCAGAAGCGAGTAACCTCGCGAGAAGACCTAGCTTAAGTTTACACAAAACTCAAACTAAACCAAATCAAGCAATAGCGTAATAACAAAAAAATAAATAAAGTAGACGAGACGCAAAATTTACGTGGTACGGAAAATTGCCTACGTCCACGGAGGTGTGCATAGGGATTCCACTATGAATGAGAAACATCTGACGACTTGTACAATCCACAAGCTCGTCCCAAAGAGTTAAAGCTACGATCTTTACCCAAGAAAGAACAACCTCTCTCTTGTACAATCGCTCCAAGCAAACTCTCTTTTTCTCTCTCAAGATCTCTCTCAAATTCATTCAAAACACCCTTAAAAAACCCTAGGAAAAACAACTTGTATTTATACCAAATAGCAAACCCAAACAGATTAGGAAAGAAACGAACTGGGCTTCTGATTGCGTCGCGGTTGACCGCACATGAAGCCGCGGTTGACCAGCCAGAGCACTGACTGTAGACCTGAGCTTGTGCACGTTTTCGGTCAACAGCACATGCGTCCGCGATCGACTGACTAGAGCCCTGGTTTTTCCGCCTGTAAACACACAACCCACTGTCGACCGCACTAGTGTCCGCGGTCGGCCGACCCGTCGGATTCTTGTTTCTTCCTGCTTCTGCTATTTCCGCCTCTTCTTCTACAATTCTCCATCTCGTACATCATTTGATAAACCTCAAATATTAGACGAACACCAGAACTGCACCAGAAGAACACCACAACGTCACAAGAGAGATCTAAATCGCCAAACCTGGCCAAACCAACTGCGCCACAATACCGCGGCTGCCTACATGCCCTCCACCAGGATCAAGTTAACCGTAGTTTAAAAAAGTTTTCTCCATATAGTCTCCATCTTACCTCATTACTGCCCCGCAGGGCCATGCCCTCTTGGGCAAATCAACACGGGCTGATATGAAACAAGTCCAAGCAATGCTGAAACTTACTACCTGTGACTACCTTGGTTAACATGTTTGCAGGATTCTCATTCGTGTGCACCTTCATGAGAGAAATATTGCCTTCTTCTATGACATCCCGCACAAAACGATACCTGATGTCGATATGCTTGGTACGAGCATAATGAACTTGATTCTTCGCCAAATGTATCACACTTTGACTGTCACACCATAAGTTCACAGTATCTTGCTCAATCCTCAAATCATCTAGAAGACCCCACAACCACAATGCCTCATTCACTCCCTCTGCCATAGCCACGTACTCACCCTCTATAGTAGAAAGTGTGACTGTAGTCTGTAACATCGATCGTCAACTAACTGGAGCCCCATGCATCCTAAATACATAACCACTAGTAGATCGTCATCTATCTAGATCGTCCGTATAATCAGAGTCCACAAACCCATCAATCTGACATGTATCTCCATCAAAACATAGACCCATATCAACAGTACCCTTCAAGTACCTCAGGACCCACTTTACTGCTTCCTAATGTGCCTTTCCCGAATTCGCCATGAATCTACTGAAGAAATTGACTGCCTGTGAAATATCTGGATGTGTACATACCATTGCATACATTAAACTGCTAACTGTACTAGCATAGGGGACAAGTTCCATGTGTGCCTTCTCTTTTGCTGTAGTGGGAGATTGTTTTCCTGAAAGCCCGAAGTGTGAAGCCAATGGAGTCACCATCGACTTAGCACTTTGCATTCCGAACCTCATGATCACCCGCTCTATGTAGCCCTTCTGACTCAAGAAAAATTACTGAATCGCCCGCTCTCTTCTAATCTCCATACCCAGTATTTTTCTTGCAACAATCATGTCCTTCATCTCGAACTCTTTACCAAGTTGACATTTCAGCCTATCTATCTCCACCTTGCTCTTCGAAGCAATGATCATGTCATCCACATACAAAAGAAGATAGATATAATCACATCCACGAAGTTTTCGAATGTAGACACAACAATCATAGTCACTTTTGAAAAACCCATGCTTTAGCATGAAAGAGTCAAATCGCTTGTACTACTGCCGAGGAGATTGCTTCAATCCATAGAGTGATTTCCTCAAGCAACATACATGATGCTCCTTATTCTCAACCTTGTAGCCATCAGGTTGATGCATATAAACCTCTTCATCTAAGTCTCCGTGCAAGAAGGCCATTTTGATATCAAGTTGTTCCAGCTCAAGATTACCATGAGCAACAACACCCGAATAGAAGTGTGTTTCACCATCGGAGAAAATATCTCATTATAATCCACACCCTCTCTTCGTGCAAACCCCTTTGCCACTAGTCCAGCCTTGTACCTTGTACCACCGAGCTCTAAAGGATCCTCCTTTCTTTTATACACCCACTTACATTCAATAGCTTTCCTTCCTACAGGCAATGAGACCACCTCTTATGTTTGGTTCTTCCGAAAAGATTCTATCTCCTCCTCCATTACAGCCAACCAACTCTCACTATCTATGTCTCGAATAGCTCCTTGAAGGTGATCGACTCATCATCCTCCACCGAGAGTGCGTATTCCACTAAATTAACCTGCCCATAGTGCTTTAGGGGTTGATCAGACCCAAGCTTCAGTACCTGCTTGTATGATTGTCTTGGCCTAGTGGAAGCCAAGCTATTCTCGAGCTGATGTTGTTGTAGTGCTTGTGTATTTTCTTGCTAAACCTCCTCTTGTTCAAGCTCATCATCTTCATGATCCTCCTCTTGAACACGACTAGAACCTGGTTAGTCTTTAGATTATATCTCAATAACCTGGGACTTTGGAGTCCCAACAGTCCTAACGCCATAATCCTTGGGCACCCTAGCAATCATGGATTTCTCATCAAAGGTAACATCCCTGCTGATTAAAACTTCAAATCTTCTATACACCAAAGGTAATAGCCTTTTACACCCTTTGCATACCCTAAAAATATTACACCCAAAAATTCTGAGCCTATCATAATCCGCATGCTCCACTGACCATAACTGATAGGGTACATCACCATCCATTATAGAATGTGGAGAATGGTTCACAATGTAACAAGTTGTAGTTATCACTTCTGCCCACCATTCTTTGCCCAAACTAGCATATGAGCGCATACTCATTGCTTTCTCTCATAATGTTCGGTTCAGCCTCTTTGCAGTTTCATTCTGCTATGGTGTAAATCTGACTGTCCAGTGTCGAGCAATGCCCTCATGATCACAGAACTCCTTGAAAGCACCATCTGTATACTCTGTATCATTGTCAAATCTTAGTGTCTTTAATTTCTTCATTGTCCTTTTGTTAACCTTTTCCTTCCACTTCTTGAATGTCTCGAATACATCATTCTTATGCTTAAGAAAATAAATCCAAGCATACCTCAAATAATGATCTATAAATGAGATAAAGTATCTGGAAACACCCTTGGAAGTTGTCTGAGTCGGGCCCAAACATCTGTATGCACATAATCTAGTATACATCTACTCTTGTGCTTGCTTCTCAGAAACTAAACCATTTGCGCCTTTCCATACATACAATCCTCACAAAAGTCCATACAAGGTTTCTTTATACTTTAGCAAACCCTTCTTACCAAGCAGATCTAGACCCTTCTCTGACATGTGCCCAAGCCGCCTATGCCATAAGCATGTGTGCTCACATGGATCTTCACTATTTCCTTTAGTTCCAACCGTTACATCTCCTGTCACCATCATACCCGAGAGAGTATATAGGTTACCGTGATGAACACCCTTCATCACTACTAGGGAGCCTAGAACAACCTTCTTCACTCTATTCTCTGTAACAAGCTTGCAACCACCAGAGTCCAATGCACCAACTGAGATAAGTTTCTTTCGTAAGTCGGAAACGTACCTCACATCCGTCAGGGTTCTGACCACTTCATCATGCATCTTAATTTTTATATCACCTAGCCCCATCATTTTATAAGCATGGTTATTCCCCACTAATACGGTTTCACCATTAATGCTTCTGTAGGTAGTGAACCACTTCCTATTTGGGCACATGTGGTAAGAGCAACCTGAATCAAGAATCCACTTCCCGGAGATATCCTCACTACCCGTGGTAACATAGCATTCCTTTTCACTTCCTTCCTCTGAAACGTAGCTCGCCTCTTCCTTACCCTCTCTCCTCTCAGTCTTGTTATTGTTCTTCTTCCCACCTACTATCTTATTAGGATAGTCGACCTTGAAATGCCCTAGTGCATCACATTTGAAACACAGTCTTCCCGCAAGAGGTCTCGATTTCAATCTAGACTTTCCTCCCTTACCTTTTCCTTGCTCATTGCCCCTTCCTCTAGCAAATAGTCCATAAACTTGCTCCTTGTTACCACTAGTGGCCATGTCACTAGTTAAAATTTTCTAAAGATCATCAGCCAGAAGTGTCATTCTAGTCTCATCAATCTTTAAATTGTCATCCACAAGCATCAGTGTTTGAACTAGATTTTTATAGGACTTTGGTAAAGAAAAAAATAGCAAAAGCACTTGATCTTCGTCTTCTACTGTCACATCAATGTCCTTCAAGTCCGATATGATCCTATCAAACTTGTTGATGTATTTCCGGATTGATGAGCCTTCGTCCATCTTACAAGTATACAATCTGGATTTCAAGTAGATCATGTTCATTAGACTCTTCGTCATGAAGGTGCTCTCTAACTTTGACCACGCGTCCACATTCGTTTTCTCTCCATCCATCAAGAAAGCCACGCCCCTCTTAAGGCATAGGATAATCGACGTCCGTGTTTCTATATCTAGCTCCTCCTAATCCCCATCAGACATATCCTTATGTTTCTTCTCCTTTCCCACCAAAGCTTTGTACAATTTTTGCGAAATCAATAAATTCTTCATCTGCATCCTCCAATACGAAAAAGGGCTTTTTATTTCTAGCCCCAAATGTTTACTCATCTTTATGTATAAACCCAATCACTATTTGTTGTATCCATAAACCCAAATATCTTTTTGTATTTATCTTTAAGCCCAACTTACAAAATACAGTAGGCTGAACATATGTATTTATACAAAAACATAGTAAAATTCCCAAAATATCCTTTCAACAGCCCCAAATGTAACCCCCCCTCTCTCTCTCCTCATTTTCCCTATTTCATCTCTCAGCCCTAATTGAAAATCCTCCGTCCCCCTTCTCGTCGTCGTAAGCTCGTCCTCGTTGACGCCGACGCCGACGCTCTCTCTCTCTCTCTCTCTCTCTCTCTCTCTCTCTCTCTCTCTCTCTCTCTCTCTCTCTCTCTCCATTAAACCGTCGTTGTAAGCTCGCCGTCGTAGTCCACGTGGCCCGTCATCGTCGCAGTGACCACGCCGTGAGCTCGCCGTCCCCTTGATGTCGACCTCACCGTCGCCTTGATCTCGACCTCGCCATTGCAATGACCACGCCGTGAGCTCGCCCTAGTCTTGATCTCAACCTCGCCGTCACCCGTCGCCATCACAATGACCATACCGTGAGCTCGCCGTCGCCTTGAGTTAAGTAAGTATGCTCTGACTGCTATCAGTCTTTGTGCCTTGAGTTAAGTAAGTATGCTCTGACTGCTATCAGTCTCTGTGCATTGTGAACCTGAGTTAAGTAAGTATGCTCTGACTACTATCAGTCTCTGTGTCTTGAGTTAAGCAAGTATGCTCCTGTACTTCAATTTGTTTGATTGTGTAATATTTTCTTCTAATTGAGGTTTTTCATATATAGTTGGATGTGCCTTATGTTGAGCATTTTGAATTATGGAGCTATAGTTATATGACCTAGGCCTTATCTGTGCTTCTACTTTGAAATTTGAAATAGTGGGCTGTCAGGATTTTGATAGGTAGATTGGATGAATGGATTGGACTCACAAATTCAAGCCAGTTATGGGGATGAATTAACTTGCTTCTGGACCACTCTGTAGCACAAAATTTTGCAAGTTGATGTCATTTATGTGAAAGTGCTTCCCTTTTGCTAGTTGCTGCCGATAGTTGCAGTGAAACAAATGGCTGTCATTGAATTTATATTTAGTTTGCAAGTGTTTATGATTCAACTGAAGATAATTTGCAATTTAAACTAAATAATCCAAAGCACCACACGGTTAAAACCCCAAAACACCCCTCTCTCTTTCTCCCCACTTAACCAGTATTCTCTCTGACTCTCTTTCTTATTTCTTCCCCATTTTCAAAAAAGTATAATATTGATATGATACTAACGTTGGCTTAATTTTTTTTGGTTGCAGAAAAGCACACCATGGATGTGGTTAGAATTCCATCAAATATTAGCTACTTCTGGGACCTCCTCCAAAATCATATTTCTTCTACATTGTTGGAGGATCATCGGATAGCCCTTCGAGATACACCTTTCGATGCGTATTTGGATGTTCCTAATATTCCAATTCACCCTGTTCTAGTGGATTGCTTGCTGAAGTCTTTGATGCTAAAAAAAATGGCTTCAAGATTGGAGGAAAATGGACCTCTTTTAGTGTTCAAGATGTTGCGAGAATTACGGGTCTTTCGATGGGAGGATCTATTGTAGACACGAGGTTCCATAGAAGCGATCGTGAGACAATCTACAAGCTCGTGCTATCGTTTAGGTCGAAGACAAAAATCGTGGAGGATAGCAAGTGTAGGACTAGGAGAGGAAAGAAGAAAAGTAATGAGGGAAAGAAGAAGATTGTTTATGCTAGAAGGGGTAGGATGGGTGAACTTATTCAGGAGATGGCTGAGAGTAGAGATCCTCTTGTGCCACAGATGCTCGTGGCTTTCATCATAGGCTTTATATTATGCCCTCAAGCTAATATGGGTTGCCCTTTATTTGCATTTAGATATGCGGAGAAATTGGACACTCTTAATGAGTACAATTAGGCTGAAGTAGTGTTTAGTGTGTTAAGGACTGAGATGATTAAGGCTAAAAAGACCATCACCAAGAGGTCGGAGGGAAATCAAAGTAGAAGTGGTTATATGGGGGGCTTTGCATCGGTTTTGGTGGTAAGTTAACATTTTCTATATTTATGTCATTTTTCATTTTATATATTTAGTTTATTTAGTCATATTTACTGTTTTACTAAAATTATCAATTGTTCACAGATATGGTTTTATGAGCTTGTCGGAAAGCTAAGCCTTCGCGTAGGAGCTGAATCCTTACCACCCATCCTAAGCTTCTACAAGTGTCCAAAACCTTTACGGAGGAATGCGTTGCAGAATTTAGTTAGAGACCCAGATAATTTTAGCCAATATCATAAGGGCTTGAGGTCTCTACAATTTCAAAAGAGGATTGCTGAAGCTGCCACTTCCACTAAAGAAGCAACTTCTTCAAAATTCAAGGGAAAGGTATAATGGTTTATTTGTATGTAATGTTACTTTTCCAATTATTATGTGGGTTCAAATAGTAATTTAATGCGCTTTTTGTTAAAATAGAACTTATTATTCAATGTTGGTCAATTATCTATGCTTTCGTTGGTTTTATTCATGAATGTAACTGTACTTGATTTTTTTACATATAGGTAATCACTGAAGCTGATTTGGATCGGCTCATCCATGAAAAAAAAGTTGAAATAAACCTTCTCTTGAAGATGAAGAGGGAAATATTTGGTGGAAGGCAAGAGGATGTCGACAGTGATAGCGGAGATGAGGATGACGAGGATGATGAAGATGATAGTGATAGCGGCGATGAGGATAGCAGGAATGAGGAGGATGATAGAGATGAAGGCGAAGGTGAAGGTGAAAGTGATGGTGGAGTAGGAGATGAGGGGGATGGTGGTGATGTGGATGAGGATGAAGGAGATGTAGATAAAATGACTGTAGATAAAGATGATGGTGGAGATGATGATGGTGGAGATGGTGCTAATGATGATGTAGACATGGAGTCAATTGAACCGGATGATGACGCCTTTCTGCTTAGCTCGTGCGATATTGCGGTGATTGAAGGCAAGCATAGAACCCCTTCCATTAAATGAACGGTTCTATCAAGATCGCGGCTCGCCGGACCATCTACACGTGATCCCTTTGTCCCGCTTTGTAATCGAAAAGGTGTAACAAAATATCCGGGAAGGAAGTAAGGGATGATGAACGAGAAGTACTCGATAACTTTTGGAGGGACAAAAAGATGACAATGTAAGGAATATCGAAAGACCTATTTTTATGACTTTTATTATGTTTTCATCGACATATTTAGTAAGTTTTTTATATGTAGGGAGACGTTAGTGTGGTCATCAAGTGATGCTTTGGTAACTCGTAAGGATGCATTGGAATTACTTAAAGGCGAAGCAATTGGTTGCGACATAAGTTCTCTTTTTTGTACTTGTGTTTCACACAATGCACATGTAGCACATAACCTTCAATTTTTTATTATGTGCATTTTCAGGTTATAGCCTCCTATGTTGTGCTTCTGAATATTTTGATGGAGATGCGTCCAAATTATGCGAAGAACATATACATCTGTAGCCCATGGGTTACTGTAAGTGGATTCTCGATTGGAGATTATAAGTATTATTCATATATTATCTTCGATACTAAAAATAATTCTCTCTTTGTTTTTTTGTGGAGATGTATCAACGAAAATAATCTGTCAAGTGTCGAACGCATGTTTACGCCAATAACTAGTACACGTTTCCTCGCACTTGATAAGATTATTTTCCCACTTCTAACTTCATTTCATTGGCATATGTTGGTGTTATCTATAAAAGATAAAAGGTTTCATCATTACTCTTCTCTACGCGGATATATGTCCGATGCCAATGATTTTAGAGCGAAGCTTATGACATCCATCCCCGATGAGTGGAATATAGATATTAGCTCTTGTCATGAGGTAGAAAGTGTTGATGTACCGCAACAACATGGGTGAGTGTATTCAACCTATTCCTATGTTGTTTTGCTGTATTTGCCGATACATAGAATTTATATATTGTGGTTCCATGAAAATTTTTATAGTTATACTTCCTATTTTTGTACTTTTAGTAGCCTAGATTGCGGGGTGTTCTTGATGTCTAACTCTCTTCTACTTCCCGTAGATACAGTCATCACAAACACCAACTTCTACTGAATCGATATCGGTTAGCTTTTCTTATGAATGTAAAATTTTCATCACCTTCTCACTCATGTGTCCCAGTCTATTGTGCCATAGATATGCATTCTCCTTGCTAGCTGCAATTGCGAGGGTGTCACTCGCATGTGAGGTGAGGTAGAAAGTTCATATTTTGTTGCATCGGGCAACCACCATCGTGCCATTGGATATTTTCCATGAATCCCCGGTGAATGTTAAAACATAGCCTTCCTCTCCAAGATGAAAAACCGAAATAAGATTCCTTTTTAGCTTTGGTACGTGGCTGACATTCTTCAGATTTTACTTAGAGCCCTGCAACTGTATTTGCACATCACCTCTTCCAACAACACTACAGGGTTCATTATCCTCTAAGTAAACTTTCCTAAAGTCTACTGCTACATAGTTATATAGAAGCTTCCTATTAGCAGTAGCGTGGAACGAGACTCCCAAATCAATAGCCCATGAATCAGAATCGCTATCCATAGAAAGGATCAAGGCATCTTGCATGAGATGAGCCTCTTGGTCATTTGCATTCTTCTTTTGTGCTTTATATGCTAAAGACATATGGCCCTCCTGGCCGTAGTTCTAACACTTCACTTTGATATGCCTAACTTTTGAGTTTGACCTCTTCTTGGTTAACTTCAACATATTCCTGTTCTGATTACCCTTCTTCTGGATTCTGCCTCTCTGCTCGAGATTTAGGGCTGATCCTGAACCTTTTGATTTAGATGATTTTCTTCTAATCTTCTCAGATATAATCTTGCCAATAACCTCTCTCAGCTTCAACTTTTCCTTCCCTGTTGAATTGGTAATTGTGATCACACAACCTGCCCAACTATCCGGTAACTACAATAGAATCAATAGGGCCTTCACTTTGTCATCAAACATGATGTCCATAGAGATAAGTTGGCCAACAATTGTGTTGAACTTACTTAGGTGCATTGTAAAGGTACATCCTTCTGCCATCTTGAGGTTAAAGAGTGTTTTGACGAGGTGCACCTTATTTGCGGTTGACGGTTACTTGTACATCTTCGCGAGTACTTCCATAAGCCTCACCGTCGTCTTCTCCTTCAATATATTGTGTGTGACTATCTTGGCAAGCGACAACCGGATTTACCCTAGAGCCTTCCTATCCAGTATCTTCCACTCCTCGTCTGCTTATTTTTCTTTCCTTTAGTTTTGCCCATCAATGGAAGGTACAAATCCTTCTGGTACAGATAGTCCTTTAACTGTGACTTTCAGTAGGTGAAGTCTGAGCCGGCAAACTTTTTAATCTTATATTTGCTTTCCTCTGCTATGGCTCTCGCACAAACCTTCTGAACGAAGCTCTGATACCAATTTTTGGGGATTTGAAATAATCAAATCAAATCTATGCCCTTCTGGACCTTGTGTTTGAGAGTGAGAAAGTAGGAAAATCACCGCAAATAAAAGATAAAACTTGTAGAAAAGTAAACTAGAAAGAACACACCAGATTTAACGAGGTTCTGCAACGTGCCTACGTTCTTGAGAGCCACACCACACAATTCTTTGATTAATTGAAGAAGATTACAATGTCTATAAATATGTATTTATCTTTCTAAGATCTCTCTGAAAGAATCCTCTCAAAACCCTCTTTTTCACATGTTCTACAAACCTTAAAATTTTTAAGGTATATATAGGATCCTAGCCCAAAACAGAATCCTGAACGAATTAGGAAACTAAAAAAGCCGACATCGATCGACCGGACCAATGACTTCGGTCAACCAACCAGAGTGTCAATTTACAGGGTCTGCTCGTGCACATTTTCGGTCGACCGGACTCATTATGTTGGTCGACCGACCAGAGTGTGGATTTCTTCTAAGTTTTCTTTAGGCATCGCGGTTGACCAGACCTCCTCCGTCGGTCGATCAGCCAGCAACTGGACTATTTTCTTTGTCTTTTTGATTTAGCTTTAGGTATACACACTTAAACAATATGTCACTTCTCAGCCACTCTCAAACCCTCAAGAAAGTCACCCGAGCCAAAATCGACTCACAGATAAAAAAAGGTTGTTTCCTCTAAGAATCGGACCTTCAAAATCTACTGCATCATCACTTAGACCCTCCAACTGTACACTAAAATCCCTCTTCTTCTACCTAGCGAATCAACCAAAGACTGCACGGTTTATGACTACCATATTTGTTATAGGTTATCTCAAATACTCAAATCCATATTGCTTTGGGAGTTCCTTTTTAGGTTGGTTTGTTTTGATCAAGAGTCTTACTTACATTAGACTTTACACAACCAATCATATTAGAGGTTTATTTCTACTTGGACTCTTATTAGGTTTTAGGTCATGTGGACTTCTATTTCTATTAGAACTCTTATTTCTTAGACAACAAGGAGCTGCGATCTTCAAGGCTATATAAGAACAATCTTTCAAGCTAATTAAATGCATCAACCTTCAGAGCACCAATCAAGAAGAGAGAGTTTTTTGTGAAGCCTATTTGATATTCTTCTCTTTTGTTCTTTTAGTTGAGAGTTGTATTAGGCTTTTGGGGTGTGATTTGGGATTGAGAGATTGCAAGATTCCACTTTGTATTTCTCACAATTTAGTAAAGCTTTTCACCTCCTTCGCCCGTGAACGTAGGCTACAAGCCGAACCACGTATATTTTTATGTTCGTGTGTTTTTTTATATTTTTTCGTGCTCTAGTGTGATTGATATTAGCTTATGTAGGCGTATAAAATTGCCTATAGGTCCCACAATACAGCTCAACGACGCCGATTCAACAAACGAACTATCGGGCGACGTATCCAAGCACGACCGTTATCCCGCCAACGCCGAAGCCAAGCCATACGCAACGGAGCAGGTTAACGAGGCGACGAAGCCAACAAATCGCACCCAAGCATTGGAATGCATCCACTCGCACGCGGAATCAAACCAACGTTTCGGGGAATCACCGAGTCATCTAAACAAGAGCGAACTCGGTGATATAACGATCGAATCAAGATCGGTTTCGGATTCGAACTCAGAAGTGGGTTTACTGCCAAATCAAGAATCGGATCAAAACGAATCGAATCCGAACAAGTCAACCACACAACCGAATCGAAGTCCAAATCAACAACGAATCGGAACCGGAAACACCGGAAAACCCAAAACAACGAAACGAACCAACACCCGGGAACTCGGCCGAAACCGAGCCAACCCGGGGTGGCTCGGCCCAAGCCGAGCCACCCCAGGGTGGCTCGGTGGCCGAGCCACCCTGAGGTGGCTAGGCTCAGAACTGTGCAAACGCACAGTTCTGAGTGCCTATAAATAGGCCAGGGCATGGTTCATTTCGGAGGTTGGATTTTGGAGGGTCGAAGCTCTGCCGGATTGGAATCTGAGATCTAAAAAAGATTAGAGCTTTGGAAGATTGAAGATTTGGACTTTGAGATCCGGTGCTCGGCGATCATCCACGCCAAACAAGGCAAGAGTTCGAGAGGGACCGGATCTGAGATCTACACGACTTTCCTCCGGATCTAAGCTTGGTTCTTAGATCCCGAGAAGAGCCTCGAATTCGCTTGGTCGATTTCGACGCTTGGGCTACTATTTCCTTGGTGAATTAGTACCCAACACGGCTATTATTTCCTTCGTGAGATAATACCCGTCATATCGTGTAGATCCGACCGGATCGAGATCACGCGGTGGTCCACGGCAAATAACCCCGGCGCAGGCAAAGAACCCACACAAAGCGAGTAACCGCAAAACAGGAGCTCGCGATTCGTTCGACATAAAAGGAAATAAATTGTAATCTTTCTTTTTCGTATTTTGATTTTCATTGTAACCGGCTCTTATAAAAAGACCGGATCTTTGTAACGCATAAAGTTGTTAACTAAGATTGCAATGATATCAATGAAGAAAGGCACAAATTTTCCCGCGAACAATCTGGCGACCACAGTGGGAGCCACCGATCTCGCCGACGAGATCGGCGCGTCGCAGCCGCGGATCCCGATCCCGGTCGTGGAGGGGGTCGAATACGAGTTCGACCAACAGAAGTTCGAGGCGTACCTGTCGTCCTCGTCCGGATCTACCTCCTCCCGCAAGTCCAAGTCTCCAAAGCTCTCCTCCAAGAGGAAACTTCGTTGGTACGAAGAAGTTGAAGCTGCCAACGAAGATCTCGCCCCGTTTGATGCCGAAGCTGCATCGGGTGAGATCTCTCCTTCCAACCAGGTCAGATCCACTCTGGCCAAATCTTCCGTTGCTGATGGCGTAGCGACTCTCTCAAAGAGAGCCCGTCAAAGGCAACGTCAGCGCCTTGCGAAACAAATCGCAAAGGCAATGGAATCTGTAGACGGGATCCGTTACAACACGGATCTGAAGAACAGAAGAGGCAAACAGCCTCAACAACAGACGAATGGTAACTCCTCCAAGCCGTCAACGAACGAATGGATTCGCGTCAAACGGAACCGTTCAACCCTGGAGGAACGCATTCGGAAGCGCTGCGCACTCTCAGCGCAAGCACGGGCTCAAGTCCAAGAAGCCCGTAGAAGGTTGCAGAAGGAGATGGCCAAGAAGCCACCACCAACCCGCCAAATATGGAAGCCGAAGTCTGAAACCGCAACTCAGGCTAAGGAACAATCAATACAACCTTCGAAGCAGGTTCAACCTCCGGCGAACCAAGCGAAACCGCCAGGAAATCAAACAGGATCACCCCGAAGAAGGAGGTCAGTTCTGGAACGCCTCGGCCCAATTCCCGATGAAAGAAGCAAGGCCCCAGTTCAAGAGCGTTTGGGCCCGATGAAGAAGCCCCGAATGAATCAACATGCCGGGGGTCGTTGTCACTTTTAGCATGACAAGGAGTTCACGGCGTCCGAGCGCACTAACTTGCGCATTGAAGTTCGGGAGCCCGTTGAGAATTCACGCCCACAAAGGCGCGTTTCGAGGCGAGTGACTCTCGAAAGTCCAAATAAAGTAATTCATCCTCAGAAGGAAACGTTATCATCCGATGATGATAACGTTATACCTGAGAAATCGTGCCAACACACGATAGGGTACTCCGATCAAATTGACGAGTTGTACTATCGTGCTGGGGGTACGAGCAAAACAAGAAAGAGAAGCCCTCGTAGGCTCGAGACTCAATGCCCCTGCTCCAAACTCATTCGGGCGGTATTGTCTCAGTGTAATTGCACTAAGACGGTCCCCGAAAGAGTTTCGGTGTTTAAAAGGCTCAGCACTGAGACGCCAAAGCCAAGGCCTACGCGTTCCCGACGAAGGAGAGCGGTGGTTCAAGATGGAGAATTCCCGAAGGTCACCGCTAATATGACCAATAAGGGAACATTGGCACGGGATGATCTCGAGTCGATTCTGAATGCATCCCGGCGTTTAACCCGTTTACATTCCGGAGCCATCGCACGAGGAACTTATGGTAGGGTTCGGATAAGCTCACCTTCAGAAGATGAGGAATCAGATGCATGCTCTGCGGTTGCGTCTGATAACACCGTATCCAGCGAAGGAGAACCCCGCGAGTCATTCATGATAAGCGCGGAACAAGTGGCCAAGATGCTCGAAGAAGCCATGGCCAAACAACAGGAGACCTTCAGGCTCGAGATGCAGATGGCCATGCAGACCATGAGGGAGATGCATGAGCAGCAAATCCAGGCACTGAGGAACCAGCAAGGCGAACCAAGCCACCGTAATCAGGTTGTTCAAGAAGTTGAGCATACGGATACGGATGAAACTCGCAATGCCGATGACCCTCCCGTCAATGCAGGGGGTGGTAATGAGGATGCCAACGAAGATACAGATGAAAACTTGAAAATCAAAAGCCTCGAGAGCAAAATCAATACCTTGATGTCAGCTCAAGAGGTGAAGAAAACGAGCATTCCTTGCCCATACCCAAGGGAGTGGGATTCAATCCCCTATCCGGCGAAGTTTAGTCTAATCAACTTCACGCCGTTCGATGGGAAAGGTTCCCCCACTCAGCATTTGATTTATTTCAAATCGCACCTGGGTATTATCTCCGGCAATGAGCCTCTGATGGTGCGGTCATTCGTTGGTACTCTTCGTGGAGCCGCCTTCGATTGGTATCGCTGCCTCAAGCCCGGTAGCGTGCATAGCTGGGACGACATGGAGACAAAATTCCTCGCCAACTTCTTCGATGACGACACCGAGATATCCATCGGAACGTTGCTCGACGAGAAACAAAAGGACGGGGAGTTAGTCGAAACCTTCATCAAAAGGTTCCGGAACAAAGCGTTGAATTGCCGGGACCCGATCACCGAGGAGTTCATCCTCCAAACTTGCCACAACAATCTTTCCTTGGACGTGCTGGAAGCAATAGGAACAGCACCCTCCAACACTTGGAAAGACCTGAAAGTCCGAGGGGAACAAGCCGAACGCTTCCTCCGAAGGAAGAAAGCCGAGAGGGGTCAATCGATGATAAATCCTCCGAACTCGAACTTCGCCTCCCGTGGTAAGGGCAAAACACCTGCAGCGGCTGTTGACGCTAATCAAACGTCGCAACAGCAGTCCCGGAGACAACAAAAGAACTCGGGTCCGAAACTCCAAAGAGAGTATTCTTTTAAGGATGAAGACGTTACAGCCATCTTTGAATCACTCCTTGCAAATAACAAGATCAAGCTGCCACCTACCGTCAATCAGGAGGAAGCTGATGATATTACGGATCCGAAGTACTGCGCGTACCATAGGAGGATCCTTCATCCCACTAAGGATTGCTTTACACTCAAGAACAGCATCCAAACCTTGGTGGAAGCAGGCGTTATATCGCTCAATTAACTTGAATGTAAAACTCCAGTGGGTGCACGAGTATAAACTGTATCCCAGCCACTCCAAAAAGTATACGAGTATAAACTGTTTCTTAATACTCCAATAAGGTATACGAGTATAAACTATTCCCTTTCTTCCACGGGAAGTTCCTGGAGAATGCCATGCGTGGTATTCTTAAGGATAACCCGATCATGCGGTTAATGCAACAATAAACCCAGTTTTGCAAAGAAAGCTGGGGTGGATAATTCATGTAACGGGAAGTTCCCGGAAGAATGTTAAATGTAATATTCTTAGGGATAACCCGGTCATGATGAATAAAGTGGTAAACACTAAACTCCTAATTTACCAAAATTTTTTTTTAAACTTTCGCTATGTTCGTGCACTCAACACTTTCATTTGTTAGAGTCCGAATATAATGGACGAATTGTCAAACCCCTTCGTGTTAAGTCCTTATAACTTAACACCAGAAATTCCTTCCGAGTGATTTGTACATGTCAACATTCCTATAGTGATTTGTACTCTCACTCTCACTTTCCCCTTGGTCAAACCTTCCTACAGTTAGGACCAAAACCAAAATCCCCTCTCGATTCTTTCAATGAACGAGAGGCCCACAGATCGAGCGATCAAACCTTCCTACAGTTAGGATCGTCTCAAACCTCCCATTTGGTCAAACCTTCCTACAGTTAGGGCCACAACCAAAATCCCCTCTCGATTCCTTCAATGAACGAGAGGTCCACTTTCAAATCCAGTGATCAAACCTTCCTACAGTTAGGGTCATCTCAAACTCATGCTTGGTCAAACCTTCCTACAGTTAGGACCAAAACCACAATTCATTCTCGATAAACGAGAAATTCATCTATACCTCGGTAATCAAACCTTCCGACAGTTAGGGTTATCCGAATCGCTTCGATTCTCGGAGTGGAGATCCCACTCTTAGTTTCACCTTTCCGGATTCTGGGGGTGGAGATCCCACCTCGAGTCTCCTTTTCAAATTGGGAATAGAATATAAAATTCTTCCTTCCCCACACCAATCTTTTCCAAAAGTTTATCAATTTAGGATTCATCCTAGGTATTTTATCCCGAAACCTAAGCAGTGATAAGTCTGCGCCTAACACGCGCTGCCGGTTTAGTCTTTTTCCGATTGAAAAAGACACCAGAGTTCAATTCTGGGGTATTTTATCTTGAAACCTAAGCAAGGATAAGTCCGCGCCTAACACGCGCTGCCGGTTAGTTCTTAACCGTTAAAAAGAACACCCGTCCGCATATTCAACATTGTGGCAGGTTGTTATTAATAACACCGAAATCCATGCCTCACACGCATGGGGAATTTCATCCTGAATCCTAAGAAAGGATAAGTCGACGCCTAACACGCGTCGCCGGTTTAGTCTTTCGCCGATTGAAAAAGACACCAGGGTCTAAACCTGGGGAATTTTATCCCGAAGCCTAAGTAGGGATAAGCCAACGTCTAATACACGTTGCTGGGTAGCCTATTCCCACAACAATGGCGAAGTCTACATATTCGAAGTTGTAGCACAAAGTCTAAGGGAGTTCATTCCTTTAGCACAACGTCACATGCGGAACGGACTAAAACAATCCGCATGCTAGCCCGACTCAAACGGTAGTCGGTAAAGGCTAATCAAATCCGTTTAAGGCTGGGGGTTAGCCAAAAGACCCTAAAGTCAACGCCTAACACGCGTCGCCGGGTAACCTATTCCCGTAACAAGTGGTAAAGTCTATGTATTCAACGTCATAGCACAAAGTCTAAAGGAGTTCATTCCTTTAGCACAACGTCACATGCGGAACGGATTTAAACAATCCGCATGTAAGCCCGATTCAAACGGTAATCGGTGAGAGCATGTCAAATCCGTTGAAGGCTGAGGATTTGCCAAAAATCCTAAGTCAACGCCTAACACACGTTGCTGTTTAGTCTTTTCACAGGAGAAAGACGAAGTCTACGTATTCAATATCGTAGCACTAAAAGAATTAACTCTTTTAGCTTAACGTCACATGCGGAACGGACTTAAACAATCCGCATGCTAGCCCGACTCAAACGGTAGTCGGTAAAGGCTAATCAAACCCGTTGATGGCTGAGAATTTGCCAAAAATTCTATAAGTACGAATCATTGACGCATCAATTCTATGGATTGGTCTCGTTACTCGAATATCCGCCACGCTCCAATACCTTAAGAGCTTAAACTGTGTATACTCCAGCAGACGTACGAGTATAAACTGTGTCAAACGTCGAACAGCGCATCACAATGAAGCCTGAACGCCGGACAACGCGTCGCAATAAAGCTCAAACGCCGGACGACGCCGTCAATCGATGATCAGTTCTACGTTGAATCAACCAACTCGAGCTAAAAAAGTCAAGAAATCAAGAATCGGTTTCAAGTTCAAAATTCCAACAACGGTCAGACAATGAATGCAGCACCGGAATCCTCACAGGCGTTCTACAAAGCACTGAATGACCTGAAGGAATTGAAGGAATCCAGAACAGAAGCCATTCCAAAGTCCCGCTACACCGACTGAAGGTTGGGACAATCACATCCAAAGTATTCCAGACTCTTCTATAAAAGAATGAGGCTGGAACACTTTGGAGGGGGTATCTGTAGGCGTATAAAATTGCCTATAGGTCCCACAATACAGCTCAACGACGCCGATTCAACAAACGAACTATCGGGCGACGTATCCAAGCACGACCGTTATCCCGCCAACGCCGAAGCCAAGCCATACGCAACGAAGCAGGTTAACGAGGCGACGAAGCCAACAAATCGCACCCAAGCATTGGAATGCATCCACTCGCACGCGGAATCAAACCAACGTTTCGGGGAATCACCGAGTCATCTAAACAAGAGCGAACTCGGTGATATAACGATCGAATCAAGATCGGTTTCGGATTCGAACTCAGAAGTGGGTTTACTGCCAAATCAGGAATCGGATCAAAACGAATCGAATCCGAACAAGTCAACCACACAACCGAATCGAAGTCCAAATCAACAACGAATCGGAACCGGAAACACCGGAAAACCCAAAACAACGAAACGAACCAACACCCGGGAACTCGGCCGAAACCGAGCCAACCCGGGGTGGCTCGGCCCAAGCCGAGCCACCCCAGGGTGGCTCGGTGGCCGAGCCACCCTGAGGTGGCTAGGCTCAGAACTGTGCAAACGCACAGTTCTGAGTGCCTATAAATAGGCCAGGGCATGGTTCATTTCGGAGGTTGGATTTTGGAGGGTCGAAGCTCTGCCGGATTGGAATCTGAGATCTAAAAAAGATTAGAGCTTTGGAAGATTGAAGATTTGGACTTTGAGATCCGGTGCTCGGCGATCATCCACGCCAAACAAGGCAAGAGTTCGAGAGGGACCGGATCTGAGATCTACACGACTTTCCTCCGGATCTAAGCTTGGTTCTTAGATCCCGAGAAGAGCCTCGAATTCGCTTGGTCGATTTCGACGCTTGGGCTACTATTTCCTTGGTGAATTAGTACCCCACACGGCTATTATTTCCTTCGTGAGATAATACCCGTCATATCGTGTAGATCCGACCGGATCGAGATCACGCGGTGGTCCACGGCAAATAACCCCGGCGCAGGCAAAGAACCCACACAAAGCGAGTAACCGCAAAACAGGAGCTCGCGATTCGTTCGACATAAAAGGAAATAAATTGTAATCTTTCTTTTTCGTATTTTGATTTTCATTGTAACCGGCTCTTATAAAAAGACCGGATCTTTGTAACGCATAAAGTTGTTAACTAAGATTGCAATGATATCAATGAAGAAAGGCACAAATTTTCCCGCGAACAGCTTATCCTAGGGAATTTGCCATACAAATATTCCTACAGGCACAATATTGTTAGTACGCGCATGGGCAGTTCACAGGGATCAAGTTTATGGAAAGAACCAGATAAGTTCAAGCCTGAGAGGTTTGAGAGCGAGAATAGAGAAGAGACGATTGTAGGCGTCAAAAATTACCTATGGGTTCCCATATGCAGCTCGAAGTAGAGAGAAGACGATGAACGTCATTATCTAAATCAAAGAGGATTATCCGACGTCGACAAGCTAATGAAGTGAGTCAACGAACCGTACAAAATAGCAGAATAGCGGAATAACGAAGATACGATCCGATCAGGAGTTACGCTTCGCTTACAAAAGACAAAGCACCCCTCGTATCTCGTTCTCCCTATATGTGATCCACTTATGGGAGGTTGTAGAGCTCCTTGTCAGCTTTTCGATGCACCTTGAATCACGTAATTCCAAGATCGAACTAGTAAAATACAGCAAAAATGATCGGGGCATGCCTGGATAGTACCCCAGGCCAAGGCCGAGACAGTATGACTGTCTCCCAGGCCTAAAAAAGTTGTTTTGAGGTTGTTTCACCCGTTAACTACCCTGATTCGCTGGGATTTTGTTCCAAATGATCTGAAGCTATCCTAGAACGTACAAAAGTGGTTGCAACCAAAGATAAGAGGGAATCAGCCGTTTGAAAACATGGCTTCTGAAGCCTATAAATATGGCCCAGGACCTTCATTTGCAAAGATCCAGAATTCGAGAGCCTCGGTGAAGCTGTGCTGAATTGGAGAGTCTAGAGCCACAAATTTTAGATAGGAGGAAGAGATCTAGGTGAGTTCATCTGCATAGAGAGGAGGAGTTCGATAGATCCACAACCCAGTTCTTCCCTCGAGATGTACTATTGTTGTGATCTCGAGAAGAGTGATTATCTCACTGTTGCTGAGATAATTGATTTAGTTTTTTTGTCTCCTTCATGAGGCAACGAAATCTACATCTAGATCTGATCGTTCGGTGGTCCATGGATAAACCCCGGTATAGGCAAAGATCCCATGCAAACAGCGGATGATAAACGTCCATTGTGTTTATTTTGACGAGAGCTCTAATTTTTAGTTTTCATTGTGTAAGAGTCTTATAAAAAAATTATCTTCTTATTTTTATTGTAATGACTGAAGTTGTAATGAATACCTCAATGAAGAAACTAATTTTTAACAAAAATACGCTGGCGACCACAATAGGAGCCAACAGCATCGCTGCCGAGGCTGTCATATCATAGCTACTGATCAAGATCCTGGTGGATAAAGAGGTCGAATACAAGTTCGACCATTAGAAGTTTGAGGAGTACATCTCCTCCTCTTCCTCCAGATCTTCCTCTCCCTACAAGCGCAGGAGGACCCTTCCTTGAAGAAGGTTCGTTGGTCTTCAGATCTGAAGACTCAGGGTGATAATCTTCACTCGAATGTAGCTGAAGCCTCCTCTTCGGCCTCCAGGAAAGCCGAATCTGACGCTTGTGACAACTCCTTAAAGGTCATGGAGTTGCCCGTCGAGGGCATACCAGTGCTGACAAAGAGGGCTTGCTAGAGGCACCGTCAACGTCTTGCCCGCCAATTTGCTAAAGCTTTGGAGCAGGTGAACAAAATCCGCTACCAAGCGGATTGAAAGTTCAGAAAGCGCATACTGGCTAAGCCGTCTTCACAACAAGCACCGGGATACTCCTCCTAACCGTCGACTAACAAATGGGTTCATATCAAATGAACCCTTTATACTCTCGAGGAGCGCATCCAGAAGCGCTGCGCACTTCTTGCGTATGCCCGGATCCATGTGCGAAAAGCACAAGAGTTACAAAAAGAAGAGGTGGTTAAAGAGCCACCAAGACCTAAGCAGGTTTGGGTGCCAAAAGCCAAAACAACGCCTCTACCTGACAAGAGACACCAGTCATGTCTCTCACTCAATTCCAGCTGTATGGTTGCTTCCCAGCCTTTGGCAACTTCCGATACCGCTCCTCTTGCTCCTGGACCTCTGGTGAAGCCCTACGGCAGTATGGATCTCTCCAAATTCAAAATGCCATTAAAGGATCACATAGGTCCTCTACACAAAGATCGAGGCAAGACTCCTGTCAAGGAATGCTTGGGGTCGTTCCTTAATTCTGGAGAACCTATTCAGACTGGGGGTTGTACGCACCCTTCTAACAAGTTGATTGCTGTAACCACTCGCTTGGGTGTGTGTGTGGAAGACTAAGAGCCCGTTAAGGTCTCACCCTCACGAAAGTGTGAATCCAAATGTGTGAGTCCTACGAATGCAAATAAGGCGTTACTTATTCAGAAGAAAACGTGTCCGACAGATGACAGTGTTATACCTAAAAATTCAAGTAAACAGCTGATAGGTTGCTTTAGTCACAACACCGATGAGTTGTAGTACTAGGCTGGGGGTACGACTAACTCTCGAAAGAGAAGTATCCCAAAATAGGACTCACACTGCCCTTGTGAGAGATTAATCAGGATAATATTATCAGAATGTAGCTACCCTAAGACCGCTCCATAGAGGATCTCGGTATTCTGAAGGCTTTCCGCTAAAGTGTCAAAACCCAAATCAAGACGCTCCCGCAAAAGAAGATTGGCCATTCAAGATGACGAATTCCCAGAAGTCACCATCAACATGGCTGACAAAGAAAAGTCTGTATTTACTTCGAGTGACACTAATCCCGACTTTTCTCCGGGAAGAAAAGTCAATTTAGGGATAGCCCAACGAATATCTTGGCTCCAGCTAGAAGTCGTCGAAATGGGGATTACCTGAGGATGCATGAAAGACTATCTTCGGAAGATGAACTTTCAGATACTTGCTCCACAATCGCCTCCAATGATATAATGTCTAGCATGGGACGCGCTCGAGAAGTATTCATGATCACTTCCGAACAAGTGGCTCAACTTCTTCAAGAAGCCTTGGCCAAACAGAAAGAAGATTTTAAAATTGAAATGGAGATGGTCGTGCAACGAGTCAAGGATTTACATGCCCGACAACTCCAAGAGTTATCAAATCAGCATGGTGAATTTAGTCGATACTACACTACTAATCAAGTAGACAGCGATTCGAAAGTGGAGGAGAATATTAATATAGATACCCCTCCCGATAATAAAGACGCTGGGGATGGTCCAATCGACAATGATAATGCTGGGGGTGGTCCAACACATTCTCCTCAACATCCTTCGAAGGAAGATATAGACGACGATGAGATGATGAAAGAGATAGAGAATAAGGTCAATGCCTTAATGTCCGCTCAAGAAGTAAGGAGAACGAGTATTCTGTGCCCATATCTAAGAGAGTGTGATTTAATCTCGTACTTGGCGAAGTACAATCTGATTAACTTCACGTCATTTAACGAGAAAGGTTCACCCACTCAGCACCTAATTTATTTTAGGTCTCACCTGGGAGTGATCTCTGGGAATGAACCCCTGATGATTCGATCATTCATGGGCACCCTTCACGGTGCGGCCTTCGATTGGTATCGATGTCTCAAACCAGGGAGCATCAATTGCTGGGATGACATAGAAAGCTTGTTCCTTAATAACTTCTTTGACGATGACACCAAAATATCGATCAGAGCTCTTCTGGATGAAAAGCAAAAGGACGGAGAGTCAGTTGACACCTTCGTCAAATGCTTCCGGAATAAGGCGATGAATTGCCGAGATCCGGTCACAGAGGAGTTCATACTCCAGACCTGCCATCATAATCTCTCCCTTGATATCCTCAAAGTCATGGGAGTTGTCCTATCAACCACCTGGAAGGAATTAAAACTACATGGAGAATAGGTCGAGTGCTTCCTCAGAAGAAAGAAGGCCAAGAGAAGCCAACTGACAACGCCTGTGGTTGTTATTAATGTTAATCAGACGTCCCAACAACAACCTCAAAAATAACAAATAACTCTGGATCCGAAACTTCAAAAAGAATACTCCTTCCAGGATGAGGAAGTTCCAGCCATCTTAAAATACTTCCTCGCCACCGATAAAATCGAGCTACCACATATTAAAGATCAGGAGGGAGTTAAGAGGATTATAGATCCAAACTACTGTGCGTACCACAGGAGAGTTCTTCATTCCACCAAGGTTTTCTTTGGCCTCAAAAACAAAATCCAAGCCTCAATTGACTCCGGCGTCATAACGGCAAAACAAGCCAAATGAGAGCGGTATAGACTCCGATGAGTATATGAGTATAAATTGCTTCTCCATCAACTTCGGTGAGTATATGAGTATAAACTGCTTCTCCATCGACTCTGATGAGTATATGAGTATAAACTGCTTCTCCATCCACTCCCAAGAGTATACGAGTATAAACTGCTCCTCCTTTGTACTCTAACAAGGTATACGAGTATAAACCGTTTCCCAAACCTCTAACTGGTACATGCGGCAAAACTTTTCCCTATGTTCGATGGGAAGTTCCTGGAGAATACTATACATGTTATTCTTAAGGATAACCCAAAACCAATAAATTCTTAATCATGATAAAAATGTTTAAGAACCTCCTACTCTAGCTATTAAATCATTTCCAAGAAGATTAAAACCCTCACACTGTGACTTCTCAAGCACTCTTTCATCTAAATGAGATTTAATAACTTCATCCAGTCAATCTTCCCTCACGAAACCCCCACGATCTAATTGTGGAGTGCTTAATCCATCACTGATCAAATCAATTGATGGTGGGTCCACTAGAAATTATTTTTGTTTTGATCCACTCAAACTCCCGCTGTGTCTGCACACTCAACACTTTCATTGTTAGAGTTCGGATACAGTATTGAAGGTTTCAAACCCCCTTGTGTTAAAATCCTTGCAACTTGACACCAGAAACTCCCACTGTATTGACATAGTGATTTGTACAAATTAGCACTCCTATTTGGTCAAACCTTTAACAGTTAAGACCACAAGCCAAAATCTCCTCTCGATTCCTTCCATGAACTAGAGGTCCACCATCAAATTGAACGATTAAACCTTTAAACAGTTAAAGTCGTTCCAACTCTTATTCGGTCAAACATTTAAATAGTTAGGACCACAACCAAAGTCCCCTCTCGATTCCTTCCTTGAACAAGAGGTCCACTTTTAAATTGAACGATCAAACATTTAAACAGTTAGGGTCATTTCAAACCTTATTTGGTTAAACATTTAAATAGTTAGGACCAAAATCGAAGTTCCCTTTCGATAAATGAAAGACGTCCACCCCTATCGGGTGATCAAACCTTTAAACAGTTAGGATCGTCTCAATCTATCCTCTAGTCAAACCTTTAAATAGTAAGGGCCAAGGTCGGAATTTAATCTCGATAAACGAGAAATCCCCCTTCAGATTTGAAAAATCAAACCTTTAAACAGTTAGGGTTATCTAAATCTTTTCGATTCTCAGAGTGAAGATCCCACTTTGAGTTTCTCTTTTAGCAGGAGATAGAATATAAAATTCTTCCTCTCCCACGTCGGGTTCTTCTTTTCCCAAAGAGAAGACACAATCTTTCTACACAATCAAAATCCATACCTTTTATACATAGGGGATTTTATCTTAAACCCTAAGTAGAGATAAGTCTACACCTAACACGCATTTCTATTTATTCTTTTCTGTGAAAAAGACACCAAGATTCATGCCTGGAGGAATTATCTCGATCCTTAAATAGAGATAAGTCTACATCTAACATGTGTTGCCGAGTAGTACGTTCCAGTGGAAACGACCAAGTCTACTTATTCAACATCATAGCAACCAAAATCCATGTCTTTTATGCATGGGGGATGTTATCTCGAACCCTGAGTAAAGATAAGTCGACGCCTAGCATGCATTGTTGGGTGGTCCGTTCTTGTGAAAACAACAAAGTCTGTGTATTCAAAATCATAGCATTAATTCTAAAAGAATTCATTCTTTTAGCATAACGTTACATGTGAAATGGGTTCCAAAAATTCGCATGCTAGCCCGATTCAAACGGTAATTGGTAAAGGCACATCAAACCCGTTGATGGCTGAGGGTTTTCCAAAATCCTATGAGTACCCTGCAAGGGATGAGTAAGTCTATGTATTCAAAAGCATAGCGCTAAGTCTAAAAGAATTCATTCTTTTAGCATAACATGCAGAACGGACTTAAACAATCTGCACGCTAGCTCGATTCAAACGGTAATCAGTAAATGCATATCAAATCCATTGACGGTTAATGATTTGCCAAAAATTCTATAAGTATTATGGTTATTCATCTTAGATTAGATAATAATCATAATAAAGAGGAGAGTGAGCTAAGTAGGAAACTTTGTCTCATTAATAAAGTCAAAATGAAGATACAAAAATGGAAACTATCGCTCCGAGTACGATCCACGACTGAGGATCCGAAGTTCCGACATAGAGAGATCATCCAAAACCCCACTCGAGTTTAGCCTACAACTCAGCTCGAATGGAGTCTTCAGATGTATCTAGTGTCCTCGTAGTTACGCTCCTCAACTTAGCCAATTTCTCTTCTACAGGTTCCAGCTTCTCCAACATCTGTATTCGAGAGGTTTCAACATCTGCTAAGTCGTCCTCAAGAATAGCGTGAGACTCTTCAGCATCCCTCAAGGCCTTCTTAAGTTTATCTATCTCCTCGGCGGCCGAAGCTAAAGAACTAAGTCGTTCAGCCTTAGCTTTGTCCTTCCTCAAAAGATTGGTCTTCTTCTGCATAACGGAGCTCTCTTGTGACTGAATATCATGTCCAATGGATGCCCTGGAGTCGTGCCACTACCTCAACTCAGACTCTAATTGAGTAGCAATAAAGGAGGAAGCACCTTTAGTCCTCCACTCCCTAACTCTTTGCATTCACGCTCTAACACTGCTACATCTGCAATGAGGGAATCAGCCAGCTCTGGATACCCCTCCTCTTTAATCATCGTCATATGGCGGTCAAGAGATCGTCTATACTGGTCAAAACAAAATACATGATGAACGATCCTCTTGACCATCTTGCCCAAGAAAGTGAGGAAACTCTCAAGATCTATCCAGAACATGTCTGTGCCCGAATCGGTATCAGATAATAAAGCCATAATGCGCTCATATGGAGACAGTGAAAACCCTACAAATAATCATGTGGAGAGGTATGAAACCCTAGAATATTGTGGGAAAACTCAGGACAAGTCATGAGCTTACTAGTGCCAACAGAAGTATCTTTAGTTTGGCGTCCTGTACTAGGCTCTGCAAAACTGATCTTAACGACCCCTGGAACGGTGGAAGGCGTAACTGTCATCGGTATATCAACTCCTCCAGGAGACCTCACAATATCCATCTCCATCGAATCTGAAACAACAATAGTCTAAATCTGAGAACTAGGCAGCTGAGTCGTAGTCGTAGCTCCCTCCGATGATGAAGGGACGGAACTCTCAGGCAGGGTGGAGATGTCGGAGATCGTAGATGTATCAGTCCCAGTGACTGGTCCTACAATTAAAACCCCCTACATTTAAATAAAATGTTGATAGATAAAGAAGAACGATTTGTGAGTCAGATGCATACCCGCAGATGAACCACACTCAACAGATGATCCTGCAACCCCTCGAGTGGCCTGCTCCGCCAACATGTCAATGAGCAGTCTGGTATCAGACCCTGAGAAACTCGGTGCCGAGGCGAATACATGCTCGCTAAACCCTCTAGGATCCACACCATGAACTGCTTCCTCCTCGACTGGTCTCTCTAGTGTGACATCTACACAAGAGCCTAAATGTTGAGTAAAGAGAGAAAGAATTTAAAATTCATAACAACGGGAATTAGATTCACCTCCAGCAGCAACAGAAGGTTCTGTTACCCCAACACTCGTGCCCGCATCCTTCAACTTGTCTAAAAGAGAATGAAGTGAGAAAACGATTAAAGGGGAACAAGTTCCAAATTGCTTAATTCCCTTAATTGCTACTTGAATGGTGTACTACCAGTGTTAGATATACCTGGTCTTAGAATCCTTGGCTCAACACCGCGACTCTGGCTAATACTCTCGTCGGTCTCAGTATGCACGGGCTTGCCACTAATATCATCACACACCTGCTGCACGAAGCTAGGACCTTTGAAATGTCTAAAATTGAATAAGATGGAGGAGTTTGAGAGGGAAAAGAACTCCAAAATTTGGTTTTGAAAAAGGGGAGGGACCACTACAAAACCCTTGGACAAAAGCCTGTACCCATGCATAGGACAAACCCTCTCTCTCTTGACCACATGTGGGGGGGGATGCTCCTTGACCGAGACACCCATAGTGTCTCGGACAAGGCCGAGACACTTGGGGTGTCTCGGCTAAGGCTGAGACACTTAGGGTGTCTCGGGTCAAAGCCAAAGCCCCCAGGTTCCGTTTATGCTGATTTTCACCTATTTTCACCTGTTATTGGCTATTCCGATGAAATTAATGCCCGTATTCACACTCTGATGAGTATATGAGCATAAACTATATCTCCTTAAACATTCAATGGGTACATGAGGTTAAACTGATTCCTAAAACTCCCAGGAGTACACGAGTATAAACTGGTCCACCACGCTCTAACGTCTTAAGAGCCTAAACTGTGTAGACTCCAGTCAACATCGGTCAACGCATTCTGATGAGAGTTAGCCTCAAGTCAATGCCGGTCAATAGGTTACGATGATAGTCAACATGTAGCCCCAGGTCAACACCGGTCAATGCGTTATCATGAAAGTCAATGCCGGTCAACATACTGTAATGAGAGTCAACACATAGCCTTGGGTCAACACCAGTCAGCGCGTAGCCTCAGGTCAACTCCAGTCAACATGTTATAATGATAGTCAACGTGTAGCCTCCGGTCAATGCCGATCAATACGTTGCGATAAAAGTCAACATCGGTCAACGCGTTGCAATGATAGTCAACATGTAGCCTCCGGTCAACACCGATCAACGCACTGTGATAAAGTCAATGCCGGCCAATGCGTTACAATGATAGTCAACACGTAGCCACAAGTCAGTACCAGTCAATGTGTTGCGATGAAATTCAATGACGGGCAACGCGTTGTGATGAGAATTAGCCTTAGATCAACACCAGTCAAAGCGTTGCAATGATAGCCAAGGCGTAGCCTCCGGTTAACTCTGGTCAACGTATGGTAATGACGGTCAACGCATAGCCTCCGATCAACTCCAAAGTTCAGATATGAATTTTCAATGAAGATAGTCAGTTCAAAGTCAACTCAACGACATGAGCTAAAACCAACTCATCAGTTTCGATTTGAGACTTCGATAATGGTCTGACGATAAATACAACGCTAGGAAAATTTTAGCTATTCAACAAAGCACTGAATAGACTAGGAATTGAAGAAGTCAAGAACTAAAGTCAATTACGTCCTTGTACACGAACTGAAGGTGGGGTCTATTACATCCAAAGTATTTCAATCTCTTCTATAAAAGAAACGAGAATGAAACACTTTGGAGGGGGTATCTGTATGCGTCAAAAATTATCTATGGGTTCCCATACGCAGCTCGAACCAGAGAGAAGGCGATGAACGTTATTATCGAAATCAAAGAGGATTATCTGACGTTAACAAGCACATGAAATGAGTCGACGAACCGTACAGAATAGCGGAATAGTGGAATAACAAAGATACGATCCGATCGAAAGTTATGCTTCACTTACAAAAGACGAAGCGCCCCTCGTGTTGTTCTCCTTATACATGATCCACCCATAGGAGGTTGTAGAGCTCCTCGTCAGCTTCCGACGCATCTTGAATCACGTAATTCCAAGATCGGACTAGGAAAATTCAGCAAAAATGACCGAGGCATGCCTGGACAGTGCCCTAGGCTAAGGCCGAGACAGTTCCACTATCTATGCCGGGGCCGAGACAGTATGACTGTCTCCTAGGCCAAAAAATGTTGTTTTGAGGTTGTTTCGCTTGTTAACCTCCGTGATTCAATGGGATTTTGTTCCAAATGATCTAAAGCTATCCTAGAATGTAGAAAAGTGGTTGTAGCCAAAGATAAGAGGGAATCGGCCGTTTTTATCCGAAAACAGTGCTTCTGAAGTCTATAAATATGGCCCTAGGGCCTTCATTTGCAGAGATCCAGAATTCGAGAGACTCAGTGAAGCCCTGCTGAATTGGAGAGTCAAGAGCCACGAATTTCAGAGAGGAGGAAGAGATTTATGCGAGTTCATCGGCATAGAAAGGAGGAGTTTGACAGATCCACAGCCCAGTTCTTTCCTTGAGATCGTACTGTTGTTGTGATCTCGAGAAGAGTGATTATCTCACTGTTGCCGAGATAATTGCTTCAGTTTCTTATCTCCTTCATGAGGCAACAAAATCTACATCTAGATTTGATCGTTCGGTGGTCTACGGATAAACCTCAGCACAGGCAAAGATCCCACACAAACAGCGGGTGATAAATGTCCGTTATGTTTGTTTTGATGAGAGTTGTAATTTTTCATTTTCATTGTGTAAGAGTCTTATAAAAAGTCTATCTTTTTGTTTTCATTGTAACGACTGAAGTTGTAATAAATACATCAATGGACGCTCTGCCTCTGGAAGTCCTTTATCCCGCAGTCTTACTTGCTCATCGAAAGAATTTATCTCTTCTTCCTGCGATGGTCGCTGATATTTACCGAGGACTTTGTCAGATTGTGAGCGTGTTTACCCAAGAGGGAAATCGGCTGTCAGCCTAAATTCCATTTACAAAAGCAGAGCTCCCCTATACCTATTTGATGGCCTGGTTCATGCTACATCGATCAGATATGATGTCAGCCCCCACTTCTGCAGATCCATCAGTTCTCTTTCTCCAATTAATAGAACATTGTAAATGGAAAGGACGAGGGTTCGTAGAAATCAAAAGACAGCTTCAGAATCAGAAGTGTTGGGCTTTCTCGACCTTCTTCCCACAGTTTTCGGGTTAACATGGTGACTCATTGGTTGACACAGAGAAGTTTGGGACACATCAGACTGGTCGTGATGCTGGTTGTTTTGATTGGTTAATCAATATCCGACCAGACTATATAATCTTCCGGGTACAGAACCGTTGTTATATAGAGCCGTACCTACCGTGTCGGTTCACCCAACAGTTCAGGTACGATCAGATTTACATTAGAAATCTGAATCGACAACTCCGAACTCGTAGTGGCTTGATAGATGAGGCTAGAGCTTAGTTATGGAGCATTACTGGTTGCACTTGTGTCAAATTCAAACTTCCCGGTGCTGAGCGTAGATTAGAGCTAACGTTCCTGCAATGTCGATGGCTTCTGGCAGCGAACGAATCTGTGCTCGTCCAATCGATTGCGGAGTTAGCGGCCGAAGAGGCAACTCGGATTGCCACTCGGATTGTGCGTGAGGCTGAATTGCCAAAGGGAAGAGGGAAAGAGCATGCGGGTGTTTCAGACCAGGGGAAACAAAAAGAAGGTACCTCTACTTCTAGTGACAAAATCTCGGAAACTGAGATCACGGGTGGCCAGGAGACTGAAGCCGGTAGTGATCACGAGAAGTTGGAAACAGGTCCGTCGGATCCTCTCTCTTTAGAACTATTTGAGTTAGCGTTGATTGCTCATGCTCGTCGCTCTAGCTTACCTAAGCCTTCACCGGCTCTGATGAAGCCAAGAGTACGAGTTATACACACTTATCCTAATAAGATATGGGTTGAAATCCCAGGTGTGGCTTCCGAAGAAGAAAGAGAAGAAGAAAGGCCTCATCCCATACGTCGGACGAGCTCTTAGCCTTCAACTCAAACTGGTCTAGGGCGAGAATTACGCTCCAAATTTACTCATGAACGAGTTATTGATCCGGAGGAAATTCCGTCCGCCAAGCGTAAAAAGTTAGCTTCCAAGCGACGTGTTGAACTCTTGATTTCAGAAACGAGGTCCACTACTAACATACCTATCGGTGAAGAATGTAACGTTTTAACTTTTTATGATCTTCTGACAATTCTATTTATTAATTCCTAGACTTAGTCATTCTCGTGTCCTAGGAGGTCGCGAAGAAGGTGAACAAGAATATGTCCCTCTTTCTCCCTGCTTTGATGGTTTTGAAGGGTCTGACTTCTCCCCACCAATGAATGAAGTCATGGCCAAAGAACCCGCATGTGTTAGAACAGATACAAATGTTGAGGTTGTCGTAGACTCCGGCATCGGACCCGATACCACTGAAAGTGTTAAAGATCTAGGTATATTTAACATCGGTGATAGGTCCTTCATTTGGCGGGTATTGAACGATTCGGAATTTGTGTCTCCGCTAATCGTTTATATGCTTCTTACCCTCTTAGAAAAATTGCAAGAAGCGGTCCCAAGGACTGAGGCTGCGGAACTCGGCACAGCTACTGCAAGTAAATTTCACTTCCTCTTATTGCACGTTCTCGGCTTTTCATCTTTCTGTTTTAATAGTTTGATTCTGTGTAAATTTTCTAGCAGAGGATCTGGGTGGTAATGGAGCTCTTTGTGATGTGGTCCTCGGAGATACGAGTGTACCTTCACCTGATTTGATTCCCATCTCTTTGGATTCTGACGATAGGCTTTTTGAGGACATGTTGTCTGAATAAGCCCAACATGAGGCTGCCGAACAGGTGAACACAGTTGACCCACCTGCCGGTAAGATTTTTTTTATTCCCGCGTTATAGATTCGCCTGTCGGTTTCCATTTAACAATAGGAAAGTTCTAATCGTAGGACCAATCGCTGAGACTGATGCTACTACTCTTATTAGAGAGTCTGATAAATCTAAAGGTCTCGATTTCTTGCTGTTGGCAGGAATTGTCGTCGAGGCTGGGTCATCAGCTCCCGAGACATAACTTCCCCCTCTTTCAGAGGTATGAGCTACTACAGGTGTTGGAAGTGTTGGGGGGAACTTATTGTAAAACCCCGAAAAATTTAAAATTTTATGATAAATAATGATAAATATGTTATATGGTAAAAAAAATAATATATTTATATGTTTGAATATGATAAGAATTGACTTGAGATCAATTTAATATATATTTGTGAAATATATGAGTGCAAATGCACAAAACATACACAAAGGTCATAAGAGAGAAATCTGGGAATAATAACTAGCTGAACGTTTTTATGTTTTTCATACTGATAGATTCGGAATCTGGAAACGTGTAAAAGACTAAAGTTGTAGAGCTCTTCAACAGCTTTCCAACAAGTCTTAGATCACCTCATTCCGAGGTCGGATGCAAAAGTTACAGCTAAAATACCAAAGAGTTTTTTTTTCTAGCAGACTGTGTTTTTCAGTTTCGGGTTTCGGGTTTTGGGCTGTAGTTATTCGGTTTTGCTGTCATATATATTCATGTTTAAACACGAAAATCACCCTTTTTCTTCTGAGATTAAAACCCTAGCAGCCCCACTCATCCTCTCTCAAACCCTAGCCCTAATCTTGAGTTCTCGGAAGAGTTTCATGAGGCGAAAAGCGAGTTTTGCGGCGTTTGGCATCAAGGGATCATCCTCACACGTTTTTACGAGTCCATCAACACCCCTCAGGCGAGTATCATCTCTACCAATCCCCTGCCCAGTTTTTAACATGTTTTTGAAGAGTTTTTAATGAGTTTTATAGAGCCTAATCAATGAATTTGTGTATAAAAATCGGATCTTTTGTATATATGTATAAAGACTAGGTCTTTTCATGCTAAAGAGATCAAGCACGAATTTATAGAAATATTTTAAGATCTAAAAATAAGTTAAAATATTGTTTATCTGAATTTAGATGTCTTATTCTTCGTTTTAAAGTTTCATGTATGGTTGAAGGTTTACATATGATTTCTTGTGCAAATAAACATGCTTGTTATGTTCTGCTGAAAATCTGCTGCACATATATACTGTTGAACTGGAAATTTGAAATATCATATGAACTCCAAATTAAACCAAATCAGTGTCAAATGATATCTATGTGAATCCAGTTTTTAAAACAGAAAGAAAATCTAAAATATGTTTTGTATAGAGGAAGATATACTCAAATTTCTACTGATATGTCCTGCAGAAAATTCTGCTGCACGTGAATGGAGTTTAACAGAAAACTGGGCATAGGTAATGAACTACAAATTGAACAAAACTGTGTAATATGAAAAATATGTGAATCTAATTTCTAAAACAGAAAGAAAATCCTAAAAAGGATTTGTATAGAGAAAGATATAGTCTTTTTATTAACGACATGTCCTGCAGAAAACTGCTGCACATGTATGCAATTTCAATTGAAATCTGGTATTGATTTTGAACTTCAAATTGAACAAAATTTGTGTCATATAAATGATATGTGAATCTAGTTTCTAAAACAGAAAGAAAATCTACAAAATGATTTGTATAGAGAAAGATACACTCATTTTACTAACAGTAGCGCAGACCATTTCCTGGGCAGTTTGCCTCAGTTTCTTGTTTTCTGAAGTTTGTTTGCGTTGTTTTGAGATGTGTTTGCGGAGTTTGAGCCGCTCGATTGTTACACTTATAGTCATGAGTATGTTGTAATACGCATATGTGTATCCCAATGGGATTATGATCTATTTTGGTCTTTTGATATATTGTGTTAGTTTTGTTGTGATAAACGGTAAACTAGAGTTGCATATATATTTGTATGAGTATCTTTGATGAACTACGAGAGGCTTGATCCCTTGAGAGAGAGGGTACGTAGGCAGCCAGATTGGTGCAGCTAAATTATTTGTTTGAATTGTTATTTTTTTTATTATTGACGATGCGATGCTATCTATTTGTCGATCCGCACTATGGTGCGATGATACCTTTTTGTCGATCCGCACTATGATGCGATGATACCTTTTTGTCGATCCGCACTATAATGCGATGTACCTATATTATTGCTTCCGCATGTTTATGCGCAGAGGTTGGTGAACGTACCTCGTATTGGACATGCATTTCTATTTAGTCCTCGTGTTGGACATTCACTTTGCTTAGTCCTCGTGTTGGACATTCACTTTGCTTAGTCCTCGTGTTGGACATACATTTCTATTTAGTTCTCGTGTTGGACATTTACTTTGCTTAGTCCTCGTGTTGGACATTTACTTTGCTTAGTCCTCGTGTTGGACATACATTTCTATTTAATCCTCGTGTTGGATATGCATTACCATCCGGTCCAAGCATTGGACAACGGTCACATCCGGTCCATGCATTGGACAACGGTCACATCCGGTCCATGCATTGGACAACGGTCACATCCGGTCCATGCGTTGGACAACGGTTATATTCAGTCCATGCGTTGGATACTCGTTACTTTCAGTCCATAAGTTGGACGTTTACTTCATGCAGTCTATGGGTTGGACGTTTAATCTATATAGTCTATGTTTTGGACACTTAATCGTTTTCTGACATGACACTCATGTGAGTTTAACATGACACCATGTTTGAAAGTAGAGATGTGCTTCGTTTTCTTGTATTATTGTTCATGTATTAGATTATGGGTTTGGTACTTAGGGATTTTCAATTTGAGATACAAGGTATATACATGAGGGTTTCCTTGTTTGGATTATTTCGCTCGACGTATCTATGCTCGTGTTGAAATTTCATAAGTACTAAAACCCCCCTTAGTTTTAGGACAATTAATTATACATATATGATTTGTGATAACTGTATTTTCTTATACAACGAGCCCTATTCCTTGGGGTTGGTTGTGATGTTGCTCGCTAGCGCTTTGACGCTCGTTGTCCCTCCCCCTTTCAGGTCACGAGCCAGGAGCACGGAGAGTCGCAGGTTGATAGCGGACCACTTTAGTGTTCAGCTTTACATTCTAGCTATGTATTATTTTCTTTGGGCTCCACTGTAGTTGTTGTTAGACATTTGAGGACTATTTCATAGATGTTGTAAAGGCTGTATGCCTTATTTCCTTCACTCAGACTTGTTGTTTTTGAGACTTGTTAAGAACTCCCGTTTATTCATTTCAGACATTGACTTTGGATTTTTGTAATGTTGGATGATGAAATAGTATTTTCACTTCTATCATTTCATCAGTTATCTCTTGTATGATCTCTTACTTGCTTTTGTACCTACACCTGTTATTGACTCTACTAGAGTGATAAAATTGTGATGGTGAAACATGTTATTGCACGGTGTGGTGCATGGCAGGTTTGGCATTCTTGGTTTCACCGTGGACTGTAGCCTTGTGTGAACCCAGGGGCGTCACACTTATCTGAACAAACTGTGAGACCAAACGAAGAAGTTGGTACCTCGACGGCTGCTACACCCGCCGTGCTCCCTGCGACGCAAGAAATCGGGCGAACGGAACCAGATATGGTTCATTTAGCTGAAGAAAGTTCTACAGGCGTTGGTAAATTTCGCGCTATGTCTTGACTTAGAATTATTTTATATTTCAAAATATTCATCTCTTCTCCTTCTTTTAGGTTTGTCGTCCCAACTCCGAGACATGGTTAAAGCATTATTATTGGATGATGATCCGGAAAAGCTCATCCTCTGTTTGGAGGTCAGCCACTTTTTTAACTTCGCGAGGTCATTGATCGACAAACTTTTACAGAAAGGGCTACCTTTCCGTCAGTTCCAACCTTTTCTCGAACGCAAAATAGCCTTGGTGAGGGACGTCGGCTCGTCAAGAATTACAGATGCTTTAACCGATGACCTGAAGCGATTAGAGCACGAATTTGAAAAGCTGCAAGAGCTTCGATCCGTTGGTGCTCCTGGTTATATTGCTGCCCAGATAGAGACCCATCTACAATCTTAGCATGAAGCTCGAGCGTCTGCCGAGCTCGGGATTCAAGCACAAAGAAAAAGAGTCGAGCAGGTGAAGGAGGTTCTTTCTGAGAGATTGGCCCATATACACGAGCTTGATTCTTCTATAGCTTCTACCGACACAGAGATAATAGAGCTTAAGCGAAAGCTTGCAGAGGCAGAAGAGCGAAGGGCTATTTTGGAAGTGACCAGGGCCGGGGAAGAGCACGACAGGCTTGTGATATCCAGCAAGGTGACGCTCTCAGAAGAGAGATTAGCCAAAATGGAGGAGGAAACTACCAGGATTTTATCTATCTCTGAAGAGTCTTTCAAGGCGGAACTGCAATGCGAGCTTGAACGAGCCTATGTTGAAGAATTATCCAAATTAGAGCAACAAATCCTTAGTCATAAGCTTGATGTAGAGTAACGGCGACTCGCTGTATCTGAACGCTTGATTTTGTTAATGAAAAAATATATTTTTTGTTCAATTTACTTTCATTCTTATTATGATTTTTCCATTCTGCTTAGAATAATTAGCCGTAATACTTATAGGATTTTTGGTAAACCCTCAGCCATCAACGGGTTTGATGAGCCTTTACCGACTACCGTTTGGGTCGGGCTAGCATACGAATTGTCTAAGTCCGTTTCGTATGTAACGTTGTGCTAATAAAATGAACTCCCTTAGACTTAGTGCTACGAGTTTGAATACGTAGACTTGGTCATTTTTACGGGAATAGACTACCCAGCAACGCGTGTTAGGCATAGACTTTAGGAATTTTTGGCAAACCCTCAGCCCTCAACGGGTTTGATGAGCCTTTACCGACTACCGTTTGGGTCGGGCTAGCATATGAATTGTCTAAGTCCATTTCATATGTAACATTGTGCTAATGGAATGAACTCCCTTAGGCTTAGTGCTACGAGTTTGAATACGTAGACTTGATCATTTTTACGGGAATAGACCACCCAGCAACGCGTGTTAGGCGTAGAGTTATCCCTACTTAGGATTCGAGATAAAATTTCCCACGCGTGTAAGGTGCGGATTACTGATGTTTGAGTATGATGTCTTCTCTTAAGGTAAAGACGAACTTGACACTAGAGAGAAAAAATTTTATATTCTATCTCCAGGCCTTCTTTTTGGGTAGAAGTAGACCCGATACCGGGGAGGAAGAATTTTATATTCTATCTCCGGTTACAAAAGAAACTCGAAGGAAGATTTCCATTTCGAGAATCTATGAGGTGAAACTAAGAGTGGGATCTCCGCTCCAAGAATCGAAAGATTCAGATAACCCTAACTTTTATAGGATTGGTTATCTGACCTGAAATGAGTTTTCGACTTCAGCCTTAACTTTTATAGGATTGACTGAAGGCAAAGGGGTGAGAGTTTTTTGTTTATCGAAAAGGAATCTCGGCTTGGGCCATAACCGTTCGATGATTTTGACCAAGAGGAGGTACTGAGACGACCCTAACTTTTATAGGTTTGGTTGTCTAATTTGGGAGGAGGCCTTTCGTTTATCAAAAGGAATGTCCGATTTGAAAGTGGACCTCTCGTTCCTTGAAAGAATCGAGAGGGGATTTTGGCCTTGATCCTGAGCATGGGCAGATTTGACCCAGAGGCAATGAGAGTAGGATACAAATAAGAGCTAGAAATTTGATTTATATAACTCTTTTGGTTAGGGTTTCTCACGTCAAGTGATAGGGGTCTACCATGAAGATGGGTTTGTTCATCACCGTAGATTGGCGGCTTAAACTTTAGAGAAATGTGTTAGGATTTTAACACTAGGAGTGTTAACTGTTCAAACACTGTGGGAACTTCGCGAGGGAAGATTAAATCAAATCTCATCTCAGCAAAAGAGTTCTTAAAAGGTCACATCAATGGTCTTGTTCCTTTTTTAGAAGTGATTAAGGACGAATTGTCTAAAAAAAACAAGCTTTCATCTCGAATAATCCCTCAATCGTGGGTTATCCTTAAGAACGCCCTGTACGGTATTCTCTAGGAACTTCCCATTTTAAGAGTTATCCTGAACGTACTAAAGATAGTACTTTTTTTAGGAATTTTCTATTTATTGGCATCATGATCTTGTCACCATCTTGGGTGACCAAACGGTACGCGTCATTGGAGTAGACCGTTTCTATCGTAAATGGTCCTTCCCATTTGGGTTGAAACTTGCCTTTCTTCTTTGAGTTGAGTATCATTGGTCGCCGGACGACGAGAACCAAGTCTCCTTCTTTGAAGCTTCGTTGATTGACTCTTTTGTCGAAAGCATGAGAAATTCTGGCTTGGTAAAACTCAATTTGCTGTTGAGCTTCCAAATGCTTCTCGTCTAACCACTCAAGTTCTTCAAGTCGTTTTTTATGTTGTTCCTCTGTCGTCATCCCTTTTGCGAGAGTAATACAGAGAGATGGAATCTAGATTTCTAAGGAAAGAACAGCTTCGCATCCATATACCAATAAGTATGAAGTATGCCCGGTGGGCGTGCGAACCGTGGTGCGATAGGACCAAAGGGCTTCACCAAGCTTGTCATCCCAGTCCCGCTTATTAGTTCTTACGAGTTTTGACAGAATCATTTTGATTGTCTTGTTAAACGCCTCTGCTAATCCGTTTGATGTGGGGTTGTAGGCCGTTGACGATACGTCTTCGATCTTGAATTTTCCGCAAAACTTGATGAAGGCGTTGCTCACAAACTGAGGGACGTTGTCATGTACGATTCGTCTCAGAACTCCATATCGGTAGATGATATGGTGTTTAATAAACTTGATGACATCGATAGTCTTCACTTCTCTTAGTGGTACTGCTTCAGCCTATTTGGAAAAGTAATCGGTGATTGCCAAAATAAAATGGTTGCCTTTGACCGACGGTGGGAAGATAGGACCGACGATATCCATTCCCTATGTCTCGAATGGCCATGAAGTGGATGATGAGTGTAGGTGTTCCGGGGGTTGGTGCATATAATTTATGTGTATTTGTCACGCGTGGCATCGTCGAGCATAGTCGACTGCATCCTTGACCATAGTTGACTAATAATATCCCATTCTTCTGAGACGATCACACAGTTTAGGACCAGGCTGGTATGCGCCACAAGTTCCATCATGAGCTTCTTTGATAACTTCTTCCGCTTCTTTTGTTGAGAGGCATCTAAGTAGTAATCCATTGTATGCACGACGATACAATATTTAGGATGTTGAGTTGTAATAGAATCTCAGGGCCCTTCGTCGTACTGTGCCTCTCTCTTTTATATCTTGCGATAAGATTCTATGTATGATGTAGTCGATAATAGGGAATCACCAATCTCGAGTTTTGAATTCAATTTTGGTTGTATGCTCCTCTTTGGTATCTAAAGCGCATTCTAGTACAAAAAGTTGATGAGTTTTGATAGTAATCCATTGTTCTGTGTTGGGAGGTTATGCCAAAGATACTGCTAATGCTACCAATGCGTCTGCATATGCATTTTGAAGATGTGAAATGTATTCGATGAAGAATTCTTCAAATGAATCTGCCATCTCGATGGCCACCTTATGGTATGGTATTAAGTCTTGATTCCTGACTTTGTACTCTCCTCGAATTTGATTAATTATCAATTGAGAATCACCAAAAGCTTCGAGATATTCGACCCCTAGTTCTTTGGCAAAACTAAGTTTGATAAGCAGTGCGTTATATTCGGCTACGTTGTTGGAGTATTTTTCTATTAATGAATAGGCTCGGGGTATCACATGCTTCTCCAGGGAGACTAGGATGACTCCAACTCCTACAGAGATTTTAGACTTACCGGGGGTGACTGCCGTGTTGGTTGCTCGTGAAGCGCCATCGAAGTATAATTGCCAAATGTGTTGATAAGAAACAATATTGACCTCATGAGTTTCATCTGGCAAATTTTCATACAATTTGGCTGCATCAGTTGTAGGGTTAGCTGCCAAGAGATCGCAAATCGCATGTCCTTTGACCGACTTCTGTTGTTTAAAGTGCAAGTCATACTGAGATAGAGTAGGGCCTATTATGCTAATCTCCAATTCATAGAGGCCGGCTGTGTCATGAATACTCGAACTGGATTAACGTTTAAAATGATGTAGATTGTCTGTCCTACAAGATAGTGCCGCATCTTTTGGATGGCGAACACCAACGCGAGGCACTCTTTCTAAATTATTGGATACTGAGATTCAGCACCTACCAAGGTTCGGCTTAAGTAATAAACAGCCTGTTCGTGACCGTTATCATTATCTTGTGCTAGTAAAGCACTTAACGAGTGGTTCATCGCCTTAATATAAATTAAGAACGGTTTACCTAATTTCGTTGCCATGAGAGCAGGAGGATTCGCCAGATATGCTTTAATATCCTCGATTGCGTTTTGACAAGCGTCGTCCCAAATGAATGACACACCCTTTTTGGTGAGTTTGGAAAATGGTTGGCATTTTCCTGATAAATTCGAAATGAAGCAATGGATATAGGCCAGTCGTCCTTGAAATCCTCTGAGTTCTTTAAGGTTTCTCGAGGGTTGCAACTCATTTATTACTTTCACTTTATCGGGGCCAGTCATTCTTTTTGGTGAGTTTGGAAAATGGTTGGCATTTTCCTGATAAATTCGAAATGAAACGACGAATCCTAGAAACTTGCCACTGGACATTCCGAGTAAAGACTTAGTAGGGTTCATCTTTAACTGGTGAGTCTGCATGAGATCGAACATTGTCTTCAAATCTTTGATATGGTCGTCTTTATTACGACTTTTCACGACTAGGTCGTCGACATAGCATTCGACGGTTTTCCGGAGGTGCTCCTGGAAAATTTTTGACATCGTTCGTTGATATGTCGCACTTACGTTCTTTAATCCAAAAGGCATAACTGTATAACAAAAGACACCGAGAGGAGTTCTGAATGCGGTATGTTTCTCGTCGTCTGGGTCCATTTTGACCTGATTGTAACCCAAAAATCCGTCAATAAAAGACATTCTCTCAAACCCACACGTATTATCGATAATAACATCCGTGATTGGAAGAGGAAAATCATCTTTTGAGCAAGCCGTGTTCAAGTCTCTGAAATCGATACAGATTCTAATTTTCCCGTTCTTTTTGAGGACTAGTACGATATTTGCCAGCCAATCAGGATGTTGCTCTTCTCTGATAAAACCAGAATCAATCAATTTCTTAACTTCTGCCTCAATTGCCTCCATAATTTTTTGACGAAACCGTCTTTGCGCCTGTTTAACAAGTTTGGCATCCGATTTGATGTTGAGGTGGTGCATTGCTATGTTTGGATCAAGTTTTGGCATATCCTCGTAATTCCAAGCGAAGACGTCTATATATTCCCTAATGAGGGCAATCAACTCCTCTTTCTCGTCTGGTGGAAGATTATCACTGACGAATATGGGTTTCGGATTCTCTTCATCTCTCATGTTTACCTGGAATACTTTGTCTTTGGTGGGTGGTTCCCTTTGCTCGAAATGATCCCCGTACCGAATATTCAGATGATGAATCCATGGGTCTTCCCAAGTGGGTAATTGATCGTCTTCTTCCATTGTGACAGGATCGACCGTGGCCATATTTGACATCAAGCTCTTGAATATTTCCCCAATACTAACATCGGAATCCCAATTGGAAGAATCGGATGAGTATCCATCCTTGTTTGCTGATTGATCGAAGATTTGCCCGCAACTTTCTTCGTCAGATGAAGAGGTGTAACCCAGGCCCCTTTTATAGCCATAATAATTATCGGGTTTTCCTTTTGGTACATAGGCCGAGCGAGGTGGAACTCGTGGACCTCGACCAAAACAGAGGCCTTCTTTAAGCGCGAAATTATATCCCCATTTCTTCATCAAATCACGAGATTGCTGGCTATACTTAGAGAGATGAGGTCCGGTTTTTCCTTCGTCATTATCTTCCTTTATAAAAGGATTTGATGGTGGGAACGTATCCATGGTGGGAATGTATCCCCTTTGCCAAAAACTAACTCTTTTCCACCCCTTACTTTAGCGGGAATGACAAGGGTTGTTCCAAATGAGCCTCGGATATGCTTTGACGTTAAGCAGGAGGATCGAAGCGACATGTGCATGTTAGGGTTCTCATATAATCCCTGCATTATGTCATCCAGACACGGTGAGTACTCTAAATCATCGTTTATTACTTCTCCGACAAGTTGCCAATTACAACTACCATATGATGATTCACCATCATCAGGGCTGATTACAAAGGGTATAATATCATTTAGTACAAAACCACCATTGTAACCAAGCCTAGCTTCGGTATCTGCTTCTTCTCCACTGTCCGTACCTTGAGCCGATAGTTTAGTGTCGGATTGAGCACCGTAAGAAGGGAATCAGTAAAGTAATTTTCCAACCCCTTAAACGGTTGCTTATCTGCGACCACCGTTCTTATCTCATTACTAGCGTCTATGTATTTTAGACATTGATGGAGAGTGGAGGGGACGATAAGATTACGATGGATCCATGGTCGTCCCAATAGTAAATTGTCGGAGGTTTCAGCGTTAATCACGTAGCACGTGACTTCGGACTTTAAATCCCCAAGTTGGCATTTTATTCGGATTTTACCCAACGGCCAAGACCCGCTGGTATTGAATCCATAGACGACGGTGCCTATCGAGGATAATCTACTTATGAGGATCCCAAGATTGTAGATCAATCAGAGCGGCATGATACTAACAGCGGAGCCCGGATCGACTTGGATCCAGTTAACAACGCGGGAGCCGATGTATCCGATGAAGTATAAGGGCCTATCATGCTTTGAGTTTCATCCTTGGTGAATGTTATGCAAGGGAACTGCTTAGCCGTCAAATCACAGTGTTAAATTGAGAGTTCTGAATCTTTAGGAGCTGGTTTGATGCGAGTAAGAAACACATCGGTGTCAGCCAGGGCTTCTTGCAAGGCTTCCCTCGTATCTTTAGAGAGACGCAATAATTCGTACAAAGTTATTCTTTCTGGGATGTTAGCTAACCGAGTCATAACGTCAAAGTTGTATGGTGCGCATAAATTCCCCGGTTTATCTCTCCCAATCGGGTCACTGAATCGAGACTGCCTCGGGTTCTGGACCTCCTGATGTTGGGGTTCTTTTCATTTTTGTTTACTAGCTGGTTGTTGTTGAGATTTTGTCGCAGGTGCAGGGGGTTTTGTAGCCACCCCTAGCTCAGCCAATGTCTTAGAATTTAGGTTAGAGACTTCAAGATAGTAATGGTACTCATTTCCACCCTTAGTAGCGAACACTTCTTGTTCGTCCTTAGAAAGTGATAACGTAGGGATATTTTTTTCATCTTTTTCAGGAATTACTGTGGCAGGACAGCAGGATTTGCTCTTGTTTTTGGACTTCTTCTTAGATGAGAACCTAACCATTGCTCATCATCGAGCAAATCTGGATGGACCCAAAGAATTTCACCGTTAGAAGTTGTGTGCTTCACTAGTCCCTTCTGCTATTGTCCATGAGATCATCGTTAATAGTTTTCACCTTTACCTTTGGTATAGGTTCTGTTTGGAACCATGACATAGGGACTGATCCAAAGCTGATAAAAACCGCATTTGTGCCCACTTTCTTTTCCTTAGGCTGTTTTGGAGTGATGATACCCACATCGATTAGGGTTTAAATTTTGTATTTGAGAGCATAGCACGTCTTTGTGGGATGATGGATTGTTCTGTGGAATGCACAATATCGTGGATCCGTAGTTTTGTTAGCTTCCTCATGATCAGTAATTGGGGGTAGCTTAATTTTTTCATTCTCCAATAAGTATTTGAAAATACCGGGAACCTCATCTTTCTTGAAAGAATATTCTTTCGGGAATTTTGGCTCAGTAGTCTTCTGTTGCCTTGGAGGCCTCTGTTGCCATTGGGGTGTTTTTTGCTTTGGCGTTTGTTGTTACGGCTGCTGTTGGGGTTACAACTGGAATGCCTGATTTGTATCCGCTGCATTTGCCTACGCCTTACCTTTACCATGGGGGGTGAAGTTCTGTTTTGAGGCATTATTGGATGCTTGACCCCTTTTAGTTTTCCTCCTTTTGAGGAATCGTTCGACCTGCTCCCCTCGTACCTTTAACTCTTTCCATGTTTTGGATGGTGTCATACCCATAACTTCTAACACATCCAAAGAAAGATTGTTGTGACACGTTTGGAGAATAAATTCTTCAGTGACCGGGTCTCGATAGTTTATTGCCTTATTCCGAAAACGTTTGACGAAGTTCTCAACCACCTCTCCCTCTTTTTTTCTTCTCGTCAAATAGTGTTCCAATTGACACCTCAGTATCATCGTCGAAGAAATTGGTGAGAAACATAGTTTCCATATCATCCTAGCTATTGATGCTTCCTAGCTTGAGATGACGGTACCAATCAAAAGCAGCCGCACGAAGAGTTCCCACAAATGATCGTACCATCAGAGGTTCATTGCCTGAAATGACCCCTAGGTGAGACTTGAAGTAAATCAGGTGTTGAGTGGGTGAACCTCTTCCATCGAATGGCGTGAAGTTAATCAAGTTGAACTTTGTTAGGTATGGAATTAATTCCCATTAACTTGGATAAGGTCGCGGAATACCGGTCTTCTTTACCTCTTGAGCAGACATCAAGGCATCGATCTTGCTTTTAAGATCTTTCATCTTGAGTCCCTCACTTGTATCTTTCTTAGAATGATCCTGGGGGGATATGACAGTCCTCTTTTGCATTGTTATTACTCGAGGGACCACCCCCAGCATTGTTGCCAACAGGAGGAGCATCAATGATGATATTCTCGTCTACTTCCCAATCACTATTGAGTTGGTTAGGATTATTACGACGGCTAGACTCTCCCTGCTGATTTGTCAACACCGCGATTTGTTGGTCATGCATTTCCCTCATGTATAGCCATCTCTATTTCAAATTTAAAATTCTCTTTCTACTTGGTTAAAGCATCATCGAGAATCTTAGCCATCTGTTCAGTGCTGATCATAAATGACTCGTAGGATTGTCCTACGCTAGATGTCGTATCATCGGAAGCTAATGTGGAACAAGCATCTGATGTTTCATCGTCTGAGGACTGTGACCTCCTGGGTCTAGGTCTGACAGTTCCAGACTGCAACCAAGTCACGCGCTGAGACACTTCTATAAAGGGTTCAGGACTAAAGCGTCGTAAGGACTTGCCTTTGTCTGTCATGTTGATAGTTACCCGAGGAAACTCGTCACTTAAGTTGGTCGGCCTTCTTTTGCAGAAACGCCTTGTCATTGGTTTGGATGTTTCAGTAGAGATCCGTTCAAATATAGAGACCCTCCGGGGAGCGGTCTCGTGGCAGTTGCATTCTGACAACACTGTTTTGAGGATTTTTACGCACGGCAGTAAGAGTCTGTTTCTCTTGTATTTCTCTTCCGAGATTTGGTCGTACCCCCAGTATGATAGTATAATTCATTTAACATGATTATCAGAGTAACCTATCATACGCGGGTGGTATCTTCCAAGTCTATCATCGTCATCTCCCGACGAACACACTTCCCTGGTGTTATCAAGAGTGGCTCGTTTGGAACTGTGCGATTGTAAATGCGAGTCCTCTACGAGCTCTTAGACTTCGACTCGCAATCTGAGGCGAGTGGTTATAGGTAATTTCTTAGCACGAGAGATTCTAAATTTGTTGGGATGATATACACAACCCCCAGTCTGATGAGTTCTTTGGCTTTCACTCGCTGAAACCAAACATTCTTTAATCGGAGTTTTACCTCTATCTTCGTGTAAATGATCGAGATGATCTGTAATCTTCATTTTGAATTTTGAGAAGTCCATACTATCATGAAGCTTCAAGGGGGTGTGGAACTTGTTGCGATGGGAACTGAGGTCATTGGAGACTAAAAAAAGACTGCAGGAGGTGAAATTGGAGTGAAACAGGACTTGGTGGCTCGGAAGTGGCGCGAGTCTCCATTTGGTGACTTGGCCTTGGCCGAGTCTCCATTTGGTGACTCGGCCTTGGCCGAGTTAGTACGTGGCAGTTTTCTTTTTTCGACTACTTCGGGTGTCTTTCTACCCTTTTTTCTCCATATTTTGCGTAGTTTTGGTGGTTCTTGGGCTACCTCTTCCTTCTGTAGTTTCTTAGCTTCTTGCATAAGGATTCGTGCATGCGCAAGCAATGCGCGGTGTTTCTGCATGCGTTCCTCAAGGGTTGAACAGGTCCTTTTGACACGGATCCACTCATCCGCTGCTGCTTTGGAGGAGAAGGTACTTGCTCGCTGTTGTGGTGTTTGGCGCCTCCTAGACCTCAGGTCTGCCTCATAACGGATCCCGTCAAGTGGCCCCAAGACCTTGGCGAATTGGCATGCAAGACGTTGACGTCATCTTTACCATGCTCTCTTTGATAGAGTTGGCGCGCTATAATAGGCTCCTTGATCAAGGAAAGGTTCAGACCTGAAGACCCGGCTTCTTCAGACATCGTAGGAGCACTAGGGGATGAAACTGCAGCAGTAATGGTGCAGAGCTTATCATCTTGGGTCTTCATATTTGAAGACCAACGAGCTTTCCTTGTGGAAGAGGTCTTCTTGCTCTTTTGAGGGGAAGATGATCTGAAGGAAGAAGACATATACTTTTCATACTTTTGTTGGTCAAACTCGTATTCGACCTCTTCATCAACTGGGATGAGAATCCTTGGTTGCGACACTACAACCTTTGCAGAAAGGCCGTCGGCTCCCACTGTGGTCGCCAGTTTGTTTCTGTCAAAAGTTGCTTTCATTGTCATCAAACCTGTTACACCGTTTATCGATTACAAGTTTGAAGAAAACAAAGAAAAGTTGATCTTTTTATAAGATATTCTTACAATGAAAATTAAAGATTACAACTTTATCAAACAAAACGCAGAGGACGTTTATCACCCGCTGCTTTGCGTGGAATCTTTGCCTATGTCGGGGACGCGTTAGTCCGTGGATCGTCGTAGATCAGATCCGGTTGACAAGTTTGATTAATGCTCCTGTTTCACGAAGGAAACAATTGCAGCAGCGACAATCGCGACCAAGCGGGATTGTGACTCTTCTCGAGATTAAAATAAGGTTTAATCCGGAGGAAGGAGGGGGAGAGAATCTCAAATCTTTCGAAGGCTTTTTCTTTATAAAAAAGTTCGCCAAGATTCGCCAATTCTCCTCTGAAATTCATGGTCTACTGTTCAATTGGACAGCACCTCGTCCTCAGATTTCAGATCCTCTCATTTGAAGACCCTGGGCTTCTATTTATAGGCTTTTGTCATCGTGTTTTCTGATAAGATCAAGTGTTATGACGTCATCTGTCATTGATAACCGCCTAGGCGCACTTAAGAATAACTTCAGAACAATTAGGGAGGTCCTGGGACGTAAGAATTCTAATAAAACATCGAAATCCGTGTTTTTGGAGGTTTGGGAAGCCCAGATAGTCATGGTGACTCGGAGCTATGCGAGTAATCCTTTGGTGACTCGACGTTATGTGGGTCACCATTTGGTGACTCGGCTCCATGCGAGTCACCATTTGGTGACTTGGCGCTATGCGAGTCACCATTTGGTGACTCGGCGCTGTCCGAGTCACCATTTGGTGACTCGACAATATACGAGTCACTTAGCCAATTATCATCTTTTTTTGACTTTTTTGGCTGTTTGCCATTCCTTCGGTTCGCTTGCTCTCTCCTTTACACGTGTTTCGTGAATTTGTTGAGTTGTGCACTTTTACCGATTCTCTTAATACTTTTCATCATCGTCAGAAAAACTTCTTTGACTTGGATGATATCATTCATCATCTTCTCTTTGTCTTGAACTACGTGTGGGAACCCATAGGTAATTTTTGACGCCTACACTAGGCAGATAGAGGATATAGTGGATTATGGGACTCAGGAACAGGGTCATGTTCAGGGGTCCATTGTAGCAAATAGACCGAGGAGAGTAATTCATCAGCCAGCTAGGTATAATAATGTCATGGTCGCATATGCATTATCAGTGGAGGTCCTTGATGATATGGTTCCATCCATATTTAGGGAGCCAGAGCCTAGCCCCGATTCGATCAGGTGGAGTGAAGCTATGGAGGAGGAGATGCGGTCTCTTCAGAAGAACGACACTTGGACACTTGCACATCTACCTAAGAGTAAGAAAGCTATAGGTTGCAAGTGAGTATATGCGAAGAAGGAGGGATCTTCTATTGGGGACATTCGATTCAAAGCCAGATTGGTTGCCAAGGGGTATGCACAGCTTGAGGGCATTGATTACAACGAAGTATTTTTACCCGTTGTGAAGCATTCGTCGATATAGATTTTATTAGCATTAGTGGCACAGTTAGATTTGGATTTTGTCCAAATGGATGTAAAGACAGCCTTTCTACACGGTGATTTAGATGAGAAGATCTACATGACACAACCCTTGGGATTCAAAGCTACAAAAAAGGAAGATTTAGTTTGCAAGCTGAAGAAGACTCTTTATGGTTTGAAGAAATCACCGAGACAGTGGTATAAGAGATTCGACAGCTTTATGATTGGCCATGGGTACACGAGGAGCCCATATGACCCAGGTGTTTATATGCACAAGCTACAGGATAATGAGCACATATATTTGATTTTATATGTTGACGATATGCTTATTGTTTCCATGAATTCTTTGGCTATTCGAAAGTTAAAAGAGGAGTTATCATCCGAGTTCGAGATGAAGGATCTTGGAGAGGTAAAGAAAATATAAGGTACGGAGATCGAGAGAGACAGGGTGAAAGAGAGTTTAAAACTTACACAGAAAAGCTACTTGCAGAAGATGTTGAAGAAATTCAGCTTTGATGGCAATGCAAAAACAGTTAGCACACTATTGGTGTAAGGACCGTGAAATTTTGATACTAGTTAAAATAATTTTCTGGTATTTTAAAATATTTAATTATTATTTTTAAAAGAGTATTTGTATTTTCTTCTCAATTTCCTATAATTATCTACGATTTAAAAACCAAAATTATATTTATTTAAATGGTTTTAATATTTATAAATTTATTTCGTGTAGTAAAATTTTCTAGAGTTAATTTGTTATGTTATCAGTACTATTACGTATTATTTTAAATAATATGTTGTATTATTAATATTATTACGTATTATTTCGTATAATACTTTGTATTATTAATTACGTATTTTCGTGTATAATTTGTTGTATTATTTCTACTGTTACATATTATCTGTTGTATTAGTATAACTTGTACGTTTTACTTTGTATATAATTATCGCATAATTATTTGATTTTAAAAATAAGTAAATATATTATTATTATTAATTATTCTTCTTTAATTATATGATATGGGTATATTTCGACTATTTCGTATCAACTGTTGTGTTAGTACAACATGTACGTTTTTAATTGTAGATAATTATTATGTAATTAGTTTAATTTTTAAGTACCCAATAGTATTTATTTTAATTATTCTTGTTTAATTCCCTTAAACCTAAACCCTAATATAAATATATATATATATTACATAACATTCTCTTTCTCCTCTCTCTCGTATGCAACCCGCCGCCAGACCCATCACGACCCCTTCCTCCGCACCGAACCCAGCCGCTGACCGCCTCGTCCAAGCTCCTCCGCCCTCACCACCTCCTCTACCTTCGCCGCAGCCTCCAGCCAACCCGCAGGTCGACGACGCCCAGCCTCCTCCCCGAGCACCTCGACCTCCTCATCCCCTCATCCAGCGCCCAGCCTCCTCCAAGCCACCGCTCAAGCCCAGCTCCGGCCAGCCACCTCAACCACCATCTCGCCGTCCTACCCCATGCAGTGACGCCAGTCCAGTGTTAGATCTAAAACTTGAGATCTTAAAACCATATAGCCATGATTAA
>BQKN01000608.1:144976-178390 GCA_022839385.1 Asparagus kiusianus
TCTCTCTCTCTCTCTCTCTCTCTCTCTCTCTCTCTCTCTCTCTCTCTCTCTTCTTAAATTTCCTCTCCCCCTTTTAATTTCCCCAAAATCACAAATACGGGATCTGGACAAAGAACCGAAGAAGAAAAAGGGTAGCCGCCAGAGAGAAATCACGAATAAGAGAGAGAGAGAGGGAGGATCGGCTCAACACAGGGGGCTCTGGGTTTCCCTTTTATAGGGAAACCCTAGCCAGGCTGTCGACAACCTATCTTCCACCTGCTTGATCTCGCCTGTCTCGACCTACAGCAATCCGCCTGTAAGTGGACCGCTCGAACTCGCCTGTAGCCCTCTAAATCCGCCTGCTCGAGTTCGGATCTCGCCTGTAGCCGCAACTCCATGCCACGAGCTCGCCTGTTTGAGATCCGCGATCTCGCCTTCTTTAACTCAGCTTCGCCTGAAGCTGCCGAGGACCTCGCCTTCGCTATTCATCCTTGCCAGAGCTCTCCTCGTTCGCCGCTGACAAAGGTAAGGGTCTACACCCATTACCAACAATCTCCCACTTGGAGACCATACCGCCATCAGCAAGCTCTCTCTTAACAAGCATCTTCTCCTGTGTGGCTCCACCCTCATCTCTTACATATGAAGGCCAACTGAATTTACGCACAACTCCAGTTTCTGAATGGTGACTGCCTTGGTCAACATATCTGCAGGATTTTGGCTCCCCAAAATCTTCTCTAACTGTAACTTCCCGTCTTCAATCATCGAGCGTATGAAGTGGTAACGTAACTCGATGTACTTCGTTCTGGCATGAAACACTGGGTTCTTGGCAAGGTGTATAGCATTCTGGCTATCACAGTAAAGAACTTCGTTCCCCCGCTTTAGACCCAACTCTTCCAGGAACTTGGTTAACCAAATCATCTCCTTGCTTGCCTCTGTTACTTTAACTCGGTTGTGGATAACGTCACAATCTTCTGCAAACGTGAGACCCAACTCACTGCTGTCGACCCTAAGGTATAAACATACCCTGTGGTGCTTCGCCTCGTATCTTGATCACCGGTAAAATCTGCATCCACGTATCCCTGCAGTACCAACTCCTTTCTCCCGAAACACAGTGGCATATTCGTAGTCCCTCTCAGATATTGTAATATCCACTTCACGGCCTCCCAGTGTTGCTTTCCTGGGTTGCTTGCAAACCTGCTCACAACTCCCACTGCATGGGCAATATCCGGCCTTGTGCAAACCATTGCATACATCAGACTACCAATGGCTAATGAATATGGCACCTTCCTCATGTGCTCCTTCTCTACATCAGTCTTAGGTGATTGTTCACCAGACAACTTGAACTGGCTTTCAAAGGGCGTGCTAACGACTTTAGCATTCTGCATGTTGAATCTCTGAAGTACTTTCTCGATGTATTCAGACTGACTCAACTTCAACATCCCCTCAGCCGCATCCCGGCTAATCCGCATTCCAAGAATCTGCTTCGCTGCACCCAGATCCTTCATAGCAAAATCCTTTGCTAACTACTTCTTCAGTTTGTTTATCTCCTGTAAACACGGTCCTGCAACCAACATGTCATCAACATACAGCAATAACACGATATAGCTGGACTCGAACCTCTTGAAGTAACAGCAATAATCTGAATTGCATCTGCCATAGCCATTGCTCTGCATGAAGTTATCAAACTTCTTATACCATTACCGTGGAGCCTGTTTCAATCCGTATAAGCTCTTCTTGAGCCTACACACCATCTCTTCCTTTCCTTCCTCAATGAAGCCAACAGGTTGCTTCATGTAGATTTCTTCATCCAAGTCGCCATGAAGAAAAGCAATCTTCACATCTAACTGTTCAAGATAGAGATTTTCAGCAGCTACTAAGCTCAACACCACCCTGATGGTTGTGAGCTTCACAACGGGGAAAAATATCTCTGTATAGTCCACTCCTTCCCGCTATTGGAACCCCTTCACGACTAATCTGGCCTTGTCTCTCTTCCTTCCATCACTCTCCTGCTTGACCCGGTAAACCCACTTGTTATGTAAGGCCTTCTTCTATGCAGGTAGCTGTGTTAACTCCCATGTCTCGTTCGAGTGGAGAGAATCCATCTCTTCTTGCATTGCATGCTCCCACTGCTGAGATTCGCTCACTTGCATAGTCTCCTCATAGCATTCTGGTTCTCCGCTATCTGTCAAAAGTAGGTAGTCTAGTGATGAGAGATACCTGAGATTCGGTTTAGGTACCCTGGATGACCTCCTAAGCTCCTTGCCCTGGGTAGTCGGTTCTGCAACTGGAGTCTCTTCCGTTCTTTGGTCAGAATCGACGTTGTCTCCTCCATCTGGAAGTTCCTCTAAATCCATGTACTCGGATGCGTCCGCATCCGTAGTACTGCTCCCACTGCTTTGGCCCGTCTTGGCATTTTCTCTATCATTATACATCACTTCCTCATTGAATATGACGTCTCGGCTTCTGATGATTTTCCTGTTCTTCTCATCCCATAGACGATACCCGAACTCATCAATGCCGTACCCAATGAATGTACACTTTAATGACTTAGCTTCTAGCTTGTCCCTCTTAGCTTCTAGCTTGTCCCTGACATAGTCACTGATGTGGACATATGCCACACACCCAAAGACTCTTAAGTGTGAGAGATTAATTTTCTTACCACTCCAAACCTCTTCCGGAATCCCAAAGTTTAATGGAACTGATGGTTCGTGATTTATCAGGTACGCTACTGTATGCACCGCAGCCGCCCAAAAAGTTTTTGGTAGATCTGCATGTGGACGCATGCTCCTCGCACGCTCTGTCAGCGTTCTGTTCATTCTTTCTGCTATGCCGTTCTGTTGCGGCGTCCCTGGAGTAGTCCTCTCCAAACGAATCCCGTTCAGAGCACAGAACTTCTTGAACTCTTCCAAATTATATTCTCCACCATTATCTGATCTTAGACACTTCACTTTCAGATCTGTCTCATTCTCCACCATGACTTTCCACTTCTTGAAGATGCTGAACACCTCTGACTTGTGCTTCATGAAGTATATCCATACCTTCCTCGAGTGATCGTCAATAAAGGTGACGTAGTACTCCGAGCCGCCAAGAGAAGACACGCTAGCTGGACCCCATACATCTGTATGAACAAGCTCTAGCTTGTGAGCCTTAGGTGGCCTTCCACCCTTTAGAAAACTAACTATCTTCTGCTTCCTGAAGATGCAGTCTTCGCAAACACCAACTTCCACCGAATCGATGCCGGTTAGCTTTCCTTCTGAGTGTAGAATCTTCATACCCTTCTCACTCATATGTCCCAGCCTATTGCTTTACAGATCTGCACTCTCATTGCCTGCAGCAATCGCGAGGGTGTCACTCGTGTGTGAAGTTAGGTAGAGGGTACCGGTTTTGTTGCCACGGGCAACTACCATTGTACCGTTGGAGATTTTTCATAAATCTCCGGTGAATATTGTAACATAGCCTTCTGCTCCGAGCTGGCCAATCGAAATAAGATTTCTCTTCAACTGCGGTACGTGTGTGACGTTCTTCAGAGACCACTTGGAGCCCTTCAACTGTATTTGCACGTTGCCTCTCCCAATTACACTACAGGGTTCATTATCCCCCAAGTATACTTTTCCAAAGTCCCCTGCTACATAGTTCTGAAATAGCCTTCTATTTATAGTGGCATGGAAAGAAGCTCCCGAATCAATAACCCATGAATCGGAATCGCTATCCATAGCGAGAATCAGCGCATCTTGCACAATATGAGCCTCCTGCTCATTTTTCTTCGGTGCTTTACAGGTAGAAGACATGTGTCCTTCCTGGCCATAGTTCCAACATTTCCCCTTGATAGGTCTCACCTTCGAGTTTGACCTCTTCTTCTTCGACTTCGATCGATTCTTGTTTTAGTTCCCCCTATTATGGCTTCTGCCTCTTTGCTCGAGACTTAGGGCTGAACCCGAACCTTCTGATTCATTTGATTTTCTTCTAACCTCCTCGGATAGAATCATAGCTACCACCTCCTTTAGTTTCAACTTCTCTTTTCCCGTCGAGTTGTTGATTACGGTCACGCAACCTGCTCAACTATCCGGTAACTGCGATAGTATCAATAGGGCCTGCACTTCATCATCAAACTTGATGTCGACTGAGATAAGTTGATCAACAATCGTGTTGAACTCGCTGAGATGCATCGTGAAGGAACATCCTTCTGCCATCTTGAGGTTGAATAGCGTCTTGATGAGATGCACCTTATTTGAAGCTGACGGTTGCTCGTACATCGTTGCGAGTGCTTCCATAAGTCCTACCGTCGTCTTCTCCTTTAATATATTGTGTGCTACAGATTTTGCGAGGGCCAATCGGACCTGCCCCAGGGCTTTTATCTCCAATATTCCCCAGTCCTCGTTGGATTCTTCTTTCTTCTTGCCTTTTGCTTTACCCATCAACGGACGGTAAAGATCCTTCTGGTACAGATAGTCTTCCATCTGTAACTTCCAGTAGGTAAAGTCTGATCCGTCAAACTTCTCAATCTTTGATTTGCCTTCTTCTGCCATTTCTTACACACACAGATCTGAACAAGAGCTCTGATACAAGTTGATGAGGATAATCAGATACGCTCTGACACCCGTTCTACGGAATTTGCCCTACCGGATCTTGTGACAAGCAAAGGAAAAAAAATCACTACAAATCAAAATTACTTGTAAGAATAAAGAACACCGAGTTTTAACGAGGTTCGGCAACTTGCCTACGTCCTCGGGAGCCACACAAATAATTTCCTTTATATTAAAGAAGATTACAAAGCTTGTAAAGAGCAAATCTCAACTTGAGATTTCTCAAAGAAGAACCAACAGAAACTCTGTTGATCAAATAAAAGGGCGCGAGTTTTTCCACAGGAAAAACTCCTCTCTTAATAAATGCTACAGGAATCTCTCTCTCTCTCTTCTTAAATTTCCTCTCCCCCTTTTAATTTCCCCAAAATCACAAATAAGGGATCTGGACAAAGAACTGAAGAAGAAAAAGGGCAGCCGCCAGAGAGAAATCGCGAATAAGAGAGAGGGAGGGAGGATCGGCTCAACACAGGGGGGGTCTGGGTTTCCCTTTTATAGGGAAACCCTAGCCAGGCTGTCGACAGCCTATCTTCCACCTGCTCGAGCTCGCCTGTCTCGACCTACAGCAATCCGCATGTAAGTGGACCGTTCGAACTCGCCTGTAGCCCTCCAAATCCGCCTGCTCGAGTTCGGATCTTGCCTGTAGCCGCAACTCCATGCCACGAGCTCGCCTGTTTAAGATCCGCGATCTCGCCTTCTTCAACTCAGCTTCGCCTGAAGCTTCCGAGGACCTCGCCTTCGTTGTTCATCCTCGCCAGAGCTCGCCTCGTTTGTCGCTGACAAAGGTAAGGGTCTACACCCATTACCAACAGTTGTTGCTTTGAATTCGATGATTGCTGGTCACGCAACACATGGACATAGCCAAGAGGTGCTCGAGTTGTTTTATAAGCTAAGAAATACTAAGCTCAAGCCGACGAATATAACATTCATCGGAGTTCTTAATGCTTGTAGCCATGCCGACCTGGTTCACAGAAAGGGCGAGAATGGTTTAACTTAATGCAAAATGAATATAAAATCGAGCCTAAGACTAAGCATTACGGATGCATGGTCGACCTCCTCGGACGTGCAGGATTAGTTAACGAGGCATATCAACTCGTCCAAAAAATGAGAATAAAGTCAGAATTGGTCATGTGGGGATCTTTGTTAGCCTCTTGTAGGCTTCACAAGAAAATGGCTCTTGGAGAGAGGATTGCTAATTTCTTGCTTAGCAACGGTCAAGCCGATTCAGGAACATATACCCTTATCTAATATTTACGTAGCAGTAGGAAACTGGAGCGAGATGAACAGAGTGAGAGCTCTGATGAGGGAGAATGGAGTGCAGAAAGAGCCTGGGTGTAGGTCGATTGAGGTTGACTATAAAGTGCATGAGTTCGTTGTGAGCAACATGAGACGTGCTAGGAGTGAAGAGATTTACTCTATGTTGGATGAGTTGGATGGTTTGCTTAAGGCGCATGGTTATAAGCCACAGACTGAATTGGTGTTGCATGATTTGGAGGAAGCAGAGAAGGAGAGAGCGATTGGGGTTCACAGCGAGAGGTTAGCAATAGCTTTCGGGTTGAACAGTACTAAACCAGGGATGACAATTAAGATTGTGAAGAACCTTAGGGTTTGTATGGATTGTCATAACGTCACTAGGCTTATAGCGAAGACCACGGGGAGGAAGATTATTGTGAGGGATATGAACAGATTTCACCATTTTGTTGATGGATTTTGTTCTTGTGGGGATCATTGGTAACAGGATATTCTTTTATTTCGCAAATGTTTATAATGTTGTTGTACTTGAAACCCTTCAGAAGGAATATTTTTCCTTTATAGCGTACTCTTGTAGCTGTAATGTGCTACAGGTGTATTTTGGTACTTAAAAGTTTTTGTAAATTGGGTTTTTTCTTAAATCTAATTTCACTACGATGTCTGTCAAGAGGCGTAACAGTAATACAGATTGTAGATGGTTGATTACATGTCAGTTTAACAAATGAAAAAGCTTCCTCAATAAACCTATCAGAATTCCAATCCATATACTTAAAACTGTTTTATACAAAATGCTGAGGTTTCATGGCCCAATTGCATGATATGCTGCCAGCTTCAGAGAAGCGTTTGATATGTAGAAACTGTTGCGCGCAGCGAAAATTTCGGTAGCACTTCCGCAGCACAACAAGAGAGTCAGGTCGCAATAAGAATTCTTGTTTCTCAAAGGGAACAAGAATCTGAAGCCTAATATCTCAACAAAGTGGGATATTAGCTCTTCCTCTCGTCAGCTCTAGGACTACGCGTCGAGGGAACCTAAAAGCTATTACAAATCACACAAATAGCGATACAACCAATTTTTACGTGGTTCGGCAAATTGCCTATGTCCACGGGGCAATGAGGGGAGAGATCTACTATTAGAGGGAGAGAAAACAACTAGGGTTTATAATCACTCATAACCTAAACCCTCAAACAAACTCTCAAATCCCTCACAATATCTCTCTACAAAAGGATGCACAAAAACCAAAGAAGGGACTGCATAAATTTTCTCCCGCAGCCAGCCGACAAAAACAAAATCACCTCTGCCGAAGAAATAGTCGCAAACCAAAAAAAAACAATCTCCTGCACAAAAACCTAAAAACCACAAACAGTTATATATATATGAGCATTCGGGTGGGTCTTCTTCATGGGCGTTCACGCGGCTTTGACTTCTTTGCACGGAAACAAATCCACGCGAAAACAAACCGCATCTCATTCACGTGGTAGACCCCACCCACGTTCACAATTCTCCACCTCGGTAAAGTTTTCTCAAAACTGAGCCGACACCAAAGCAACCAAATGTCCCACTTGTTGTGTCCAATACGAACGCAATCCACAACAAGTCGAGAACTCGAACGATAGTCCAAACAATCTCACCCCCATCAACTAATACAAACCGGCTGCATCATAAATGAATGCCTACGTATCCTCTTGCCCAAGGAATCAAGCCGAACGTAGTTCACCCAAATAGCCGCCAACGGCCTCAACAATCACGAATGTGCAACAAGTTTCGACAATGATTAAACTTGTTGCTCGGAACCACCTTAGTGAGCATATCCGCTGGATTATCCTTCGTGTGGACTTTCACAATTTCCACATCACTATCTTCAAGAACATCCTTAACGAAGTGATAACGAATGTCAATATGCTTCGTTCTCGCATGAAAAACCTGATTCTTCGCCAAATAGATAGCACTCATGCTATCATAATGAATAGTGACGGACCTCTGCGATATACCAAGTTCCTCCAAAAGTCCTCAAAGCCAAATAGCCTCCTTCATAGCCTCCGTAACTGCCATATACTCTGCCTCCGTCATAGACAAAGCCACTGTCGATTGTAAAGTGCATCTCTAACACACCGGTGCACGGATCAAAGTAAACACATATCCCGTAGTAGACCGGCGCTTATCCAAATCCCCGGCATAATCCGAATCAACATAGCCAATGCACAACTACCCACCTTTAGTGTCCCGCTCATAAACTAAACCAACATTGAGCGTACCTCGAATGTACCTCAAAATCCATCTCACGGCGTACCAATGACCCACTCCTGGATCGTGCATGTATCTCGATACCATGCTTACCGCCTGTGACAAATCTGACCTCGTACATACCATTGCGTCCATCAAGCTCCTAACCGCACTCGCATATGGAGTCTTCGACATTAACTCTCAATCTTCAACTGACTTTGGTGAAAGACCAGCTGAAAGTTTCAAATGGGCTCCCAGAGGTACACCAACTGGCTTCGTATCCATGCTAACATGGAATAGCTGTAGAACCTTCTTCAAATAAGCCACCTGTGTCAAACAAATTCTACCCTTCTTCTTGTCTTTGCCGATCTCCATCCCTAGAATGCGCTTCGCCTCGCCCAAGTCCTTCATCTCAAACTCATTTGAAAGCTGAACTTTCAACTCATCTATAGCCGACCTGGAACTAGAGGCAATCAACATGTCATCGATATAAAGTAATAAATAGATATGCGCACCTCCTTTCAACTTGCAAAAATATACATAAGGATCAAACTGGCTCCGAGTGTACGAATGACCAATCATAAAACCATCGAATCGCCTATACCACTGTCGAGGAGACTATTTCAAATCGTATAGCGATTTCTTCAATCTGCAAACTAATTTTTCCTTCCCTACAGCTCAAAATCCCAATGACTGAGTCATATATATTTCTTCATCAAGATCACCATGAAGAAATGACGTCTTCACATCCAACTGATCTAACTCCAAACCATACTGTGCCACCAAAGCTAGCAAAATCTGAATCGAAGTGTGCTTCACCACCGGAGAGAAAACCTCGTTATAGTCAATACCTTCCTCCTGTGCATAGCCCTTTGCAACCAACCTAGCTTTGAACCTCAATGGAGTGCTCTTAATGCCCTCCTTCTTTGTGTATACTCACTTGCAACCAATTGCCTTCCGCCCCTTTGGAAGCTCAACCAGCTCCCATGTATCGTTCTTATGAAGAGATTCCATCTCCTCCTGCATAGCCACCTGCCACGAATCAGCCTCCGAACTCTGCTCGGCCTCTCTAAATGTAGTAGGTACCAACTCATCGATACTCTCCACCGGAAGTGCATACGCAACTGTGTCGGCATACCGTGCTGGCATCTGTATGTTTCTCCTCTATCTCCGAACCGCAATTGAATCCTGAACCTAAGCCGTCGGTCCCTGATCCTGCACATTTGTACTCGTATCCTCCGTGTCACCGTCGTGCTCGCCTGACGTCACCTTAGTCGGCACCTGCATGGATACTGTACCATCTGGACAATGTAGAGCTGCATCGATCTCCATCGTCTGTGATATCTCCTCCGTCGGGTCGCTCTCCACCTGATGAGAGCTGGGAAGCTTCAAGATAGAAGCCTCATCGAATGTGACGTCCCTACTCAGCACAATCTTCTTATCCACTGGATTCCAAAGCTTGTATCCCTTGACACCACGCTTGAATCCTACAAATATGGCCTTCCTAGCTCGAGGTTCCAATTTATCAGTTCTAATATGATAATATGTAGGGCACCCAAATACCTTGAGCTGGTCATAGCCATGTGCTAACTTTTCCGATCACATCTCCATAGGGGTTTTCCCCTCAATCGTAGATGAAGGCAGCCTATTAATGAGGTGGCTCGCATATGTAAGTGTCTCAGCCCAAAAGATCTTTTTTAAACCACTCTGCGACAATAAGTATCGAATCTTCTCCAGTAAAGACCGATTTAACCTCTCTGCCACCCCCATTTTGCTGCGGTGTATGACTAACTGTGAAGTGTCTCTCTATGCCCTCGTCTCGACATAGCTACTGAAAGGGGTCAGAAGTATATTCACCACAGTTATCGGATCGTAACGTCTTGATCTTTCTCCCAGTCTGCAGTTCCAATCTCTTCTTTCACTCCACAAACAAATCTAGGACTTCACTCTTCTTCGTCATGGTGTACACCCAACAACACCTAGAATAGTTATCTACAAAAGTAACAAACCAATGTCTACCGCCAAGTGATGCAGTCTTGGTGGGACCCCAAACGTCTGTGTGCACGTAGTCCATGATGCCCCTCGTCTAATGAATGGCAGTCCCGAACTTCACCTTCGTCTTCTTGTCAAGAACACAGTGCTCACAAAACTCAATCTTCCCACTCTTGGCTCCCTTCAATAGCCCCTGCTTGCACAATGTCTGCAGTGATTTTTCACTTGTGTGCCCCAACCTATAGTGCCAAAGTCTGTTCATGTCCGCTTCTGAAATAGCCAAAGCAACCTGGCCAATCTCGGTGCTTCCCTTCAGATAATACAAATTCCGATTGCGGACTCCCTTCATCACCACTAATAATCCCTTAGTAACCTTCGCTACAGCGTTTTCGAAAGTCACCTTGAATCCCTTCGCCTCCAAAGCTCCGACTGAGATAAGATTCTTCTTCAGCTGAGGAACGAATCTCACATCCTTCAATTCACGGACTACTCCATCGTGCATCCAGATCCGCACAGTACATATCCCACAAATGTCACATGATTAATCATTTTCCATGACAACAACTCCTCCATCGAGCTTCTCAAAAGATGCAAACCAATCTCGCCTAGGGGTCACATGATTGGTAGCGCCGGGATTAAGCATCCAATCTGATGCATCCACATGGTTCACCTCCGGAGTAATCAGTAGAGAAAAACACGAATCATCGAAATCATTGCCTTTCGTAACATTCACCTCATTGGCCTTCGGGCCCTTTTTCTTGCCATTCTCTTTCTCCTTGAGCTTCGGGCAGTCTCTCTTCCAATGTTCCTGCTCCTTGCAGAATGCACATTGGTTCTTTGCTAATTAGTGGTGACTTCTTGACTTTGACGTCCCTCTATTACCACCTTTCGGATATGGGCTTCTACCTCTCGTCGACAAGGCCTCTCCTGAAGTACTAGCGCGGAAAGTCTCCTTATCCTTCCTCCTTAAATCGTAATTGGTTAATGCGTTAGTCACTTCACTATAGCTGATAGAAGATCTCCCGTTTAACAAAGTGAGCACGAAGGTATCATACTCCTCATCCGGTAAGGAGCCCAACAAAATAATCGCCTTGTACTCATCCGATATCTTCTCATTAACATTCGCCAAGTCCGACAATAACTTAGTGTAGTTGTTCACATGAGCCACTAGCGAGGTGCCTCTGGACATCTGAAATCTGAAGAGTCTTCGCAGCAAGTGCAACCTGTTCTCAACACTCTTCGTGAGATACTTGTTGTTGAGAATTTCCTACATCTTCATTGCAGACGTCACCCCAATCACATCATATTTCAGCTCCTGTTCCAAACAGGACCTGATCACCCCACAAGCGTTCCTATTCATCTTCTTCCATACCGCCTCATCATATTTAGGTGGCCTCTCGTGGACCATAATGATCTCCTCCAAATTTTGAGCATTGAACACATCCTGTACGTCGCTCATCCACAAACCAAAGTTGATTTTGCCATCATACTTCACCACACTAATCTTAGTGTTCTGAAAACCAACTTGTATTGTACTCGCCATCGATTTGCTGCTTTCACCTTCTTTCTCCCATTGCGAACTAGCTTCAAATTGTAGAGAAAGAACAAATTTGATAGAAATTAGGAACCACCCAACTGAACCATAGATCGGATTCCAAATAGATCTCCTATCCACACGAGGAAAGCGAAATCTCCAACGGCAACTCCTAATGCTATCTCCACCGAAGCCTAGAACTCCAAGAACCAAGCTTCACACAAGAATCTTCCTCCACCAAACTCCAAAACCCTATATCTGAAATCTGGGCTCTGATACCACTTGTTACGCGCTGCGGAAATTTCGGCAGCACTTCGGCAGCACAACAAGAGAGTTAGGTAGCAATAAGAATTCTTATTTCTCAAAGGGAACAAGAATCTGAAGCCTAATATCTCATCAAAGTGGGATATTAGCTCTTCCTCTCGTCAGCTCTAGGACTGCGCGTCGAGGGAACCTAAAAGCTATTACAAATCACACAAATAGCGATACAACCAATTTTTACGTGGTTCGGTAAATTGCCTACGTCCACGGGGCAATGAGGGGGAGAGATCTACTATTAGAGGGAGAGAAAACAACTAGGGTTTACAATCACTCACAATCTAAACCCTCAAACAAAATCTCAAATCCCTCACAATATCTCTCTACAAAAGGATGCACAAAAACCAAAGAAGGGACTGCACAAATTTTCTCCCGCAGCCAGCCGACAAAAACGAAATCACCTCTGCCGAAGAAACAGCCGCAAACCAAAAAAAAACAATCTCCTGCACAAAAACCTAAAAACCACAAACAGTTATATATATAAGAGTATTCGGGTGGGCCTTCGTGGGCGTTCACGCAGCTTCGACTTCTTTGCACGGAAACGAATCCATGCGGAAACAAACCGCGTCTCATTCACGTGGTAGACCCCACCCACGTTCACAGAAACTTTTAGTTCAACTCTGTATTAGTCCGTTCTCATTTGCATATGAATCTATACATTTCTTTGGCTTTAAAGTTTTTGTAAATTAGGTTTTAGGTTTTCCTTAATTCTAATTCGACTAAGTTCTCTGTCAAGAGGAGTTCTTTTTGTATGAGAATGGTCTCAAAATTGGAATGCTTAAATTCTTGTACAGTTGGAATCATAGACTCTTGTAAAACCGTTATGTAAATTTGTTTCTAAATGCACAAAACGTCAAATTATAATTTGGAAACCACCCGAGCTAGGTGATTCTGTTCCGCGCTCGAGAAAGAAGAGGCAGTGGTTATTGAACTGCTTCCTCAGTGATTGAATGCCATGGGGCATTTGAAGGGGTGTCAAAGCCTATAAAAAGACCCCGTGCACTTCACTTGAACTGATCCCAAAGAGGACAAGGGGAGCCGCTGTTGGTGTCGCCGAAACAAGATTATTTTTGAAAAAATTAATCTCCATATTGCTTCGGTTATTACAAAGATTAATGGACGGTGTTCTGCTCGTCTTCCTCTTTGTAAACCAGAGTATTTACTAGGTTCCCGTGATCAACTTTGCATGTGTGTGCTAGACGCTGTCGATTCAGCCTATTGCTCGACGCATTGATGCGCGGATTAAGTGGCATCCTCCGATACCAGGTATTCTGAAACTTAAACACTGATGGACCTATGAAAGATGGTTTCTCTACTAGTATTAGGGTGATTCGAGACTCTTCAAGTCAAGTTGTTCTTGCATTTTCTACGAGGCTTCGCCTATGCTATCAGAACTCTCTTTTTTTTTCAATGGAATGTGACTCCAAGGTTTTGGTTGACATTCTACTTGGTACTTAAGCTTGTCCTTGGTATCTTACTTATTCAGTTCGCTCATGTGTTGCGATGCGAGGATAAACTCCTATTTTCTATGTCTTTAGGGAAAGGAATTTTGTGGCCGTTTTTCTGGCAAGGCTAGGTCATGGTCACAAGAGCTCTATCATGTTTCACTCATTTCAAGAGCTGCCGCCTCAATGTAAGGATCTTTATGCACAGGATATTCATGGTTTGCCCATGTTTAGATCTTAAAGTTTGCGGTTGCCTGTCTATTTTTTTTTTTAATATTTCAGGCCTTCGGAGATCTTTCATCATGTTTAGTGTTGCATGTTAAAGGATAGTTCTGTAATATCCAGTCTTTTACGTTCTTCGAATTTATCTATATTGGCCACTATTCTTGTAAACTCTTTTTTCAATCAATAAAAGTCTCAGGTCTGCTCGAGGACCTCCTGCACGAAGTTCCTGTTAAAAAAAATTGTGTATAAGATGTTACGTCCGTGTATCATACTCATGTGTACTTTCATATCCTTAAATCGAGGTTGCTCATCACCAATATCTATAACAAAATTTGCAATTAACGACTAGTGATTTAGATTTGTTTCGAAAGGGGCAGCAGCTTCATGCTGTCAAACTATTAGTTGCTTAGTTTGAGGATGTTCGATATAAGTTTCCTACTTTCCGTTCAAAACAGTCGGCCACCAGGACTGTATTTCTTGAAATCCAAATGTTGAAGCTTGAGACCCTTCCATCATCTCTATGCAGATATCGAGGTTTTCTCTGATGGGCTCTGGAGTTGGCTACCCTTTCAGTTCACAAGGGCAAGCTGGCATAGAGTCACCTACCTCAATAACTAGTAGGGTCAAACTGTTTCAGCTTCTACGTCCCTACTTATTTTCTACGCTGGATCAGGGCATTTCAGGTCAAGATGCTTATCGAGGAGCTCAAGAACGCAGGGAAACTTAATGGAATGACTTGCACATGTTAGCCAGGATGAAAATTACTTCAAAGGTAGTGGGATGCTATTTCTACAGTAATGTAGAAGGGGGATAAGTTGAGCGTTTCTCTTGCTCTCCCTCCCTTCCTCAGTGTGTAGAAGCTCTCTTGCAGTCATTAGATCTGCATCCTCTGGCGTACAAACCCGTTCTTGACAAATTCGCTGTTGTCGGAATACCTCAGTTAAGTCATTGCCGCCTGTGCTCCACCACAACGTATATTTTTCCTGCAAAACAAAGGAAATTTCCTTTGCCCGGCGAAAATTGGAGATTGAATCTCAGTCGGGACTAGTGACGATGACAAAATGATTGTTCTTTTCCTCAAGTAACCAGAGCATTGCTTCTGTTTTTTCCATTGACTAGTGAAGATTAATGATGTCATCAATCACACATCTTTATATATGGATTTCTTCGGATTTTTTTTCCTGATACGAGTTGTCGTGCGAGCACCTTTGATCACAGAATTATCAAATATGTCTTTGTGAAGAAAATATCAAACCACAAAAACAATTCAATATGTCGAAGAAAATACATTCTCTAGATTATGAAGAACAAATGATTATAAATCTCTTCCTCACAATCTCTTTAGAATAAAGAACAATTCTCTCTATTCTCCAAAATCTCAGATTTCCCACCCAGGAACCCCGAATCAATAGGGTTTCTATTTATACAAACCCTAAAATCAAAATCGGCTAGGAATCAGGTTCGGCCCAAACCCGCTATCGGTCGACCGATAGGTCTTCATCAGTCGATCGATAGGTCTTCATCAGTTGACCGATAGGTGAGATCGGTCGACTGTCCAGAGCGGTTGTTTTCGACATTGTAGTGTGCATGTATATCGGTCGATTGATATTGTTCATTAGTCAATTGATCAGAGCCAGTTTGCCAAACTTGTTATTTCCTGATTTTTGTTGTTTCCATTCGTCGTTTCTATTCTCAAGCTACTATGAGAATCATCTATCATCAAACTCCCATGAGAATCACTAAGTTTTCGAAGCAGAGAAGATGCACCCGTATCATGGTTCCCCCTTTAAGAACTTGAGGTCTCGTTCAAGTTAGAACTTCAGCTGAGGAAACTCTCGAGCTTCTCCTTCTTTGTTGAACTACTTTGCCTTGCTAAGAACCTGACCTTGACGTCCAACCAGAAACGACTCTTTCGTCCCCCGTCTAGTCGTAGTCACATTCCGCTCCAATATGCAATCCTCTTTCAATGGCTCCTCTCTATCAAACCACAAGTCTTCAACATGCAGAAAGATCACTTTGTCGTCACCCTCATCATCTAGCAATGGAGGTTCGAACAACTTCAAGTATTCAGCATTGACTACTGAATACATACCTAAGTAAGGTGGTAAATCCAGCTTGAAGGCGTCATCACCAATCTGATCGAGAATCCGAAACGGATCATATCATAAAGGCTTCAACTTCTTTCCTTCTCCCTTTAGCCGCTCATTACCTAACTTCAGCCATACCATATCACCTTTGCCAAAGTTACAAGGAACTCGATGCTGATCATGCTTCGTCTTGTACTTCGTTTGTGACTTCTTCAACTATGCTTCAACTATGGCGTGAATCTATGCAATCTTCTCTAGAAATCACTAAACTTGCCTCTTTATCTCCTCAGACTCCTGTACAGATGTGCGGTAAAGACCTATGTTCGACAAGGAACTCTCTCTTGTCAGCATAATCTCATGCTCCACACTCCGTCTTGGTGGTAGTCCAATGATCTCTTAAAACAAGTCTGCATACTTGGTCTTTAACCTATCAATATCTCCCTCCTAGAGTTTGCTCAAGGTAGTCAAGCATACTCTACTCGGCTGCTACTCATAAGGCCTAATGAACAACAAAACAAACTTCTTGCTTGCATTCACTAGCCTCTTCGGCTGAGTCACCGTCACCAAGCTTGTCTCCTGCGGAAGAGATGCAGAATGAAATATGAACTGCTCGTCGTCCTTAGTGAACGTATACTTCTAGGCCCGCCTATCGTAGAATGCATACTTATCCCATAAATAAGGGTTGCCCAGTATAACTTGAGAAACATCCAATAGAACTCCATCGCAAGTGACCTCATCAATATACGACTCATGAAGCGCAAATCTGAAAGTGCATTCATGAACTATACTCAGCCCCGCCTCTTTCTGGATCCACCCTAATGGATAGGGCTTTGGATGTTTGACCGTCTTCATACCCAGCTTCTGAACTAAGGCATCGGATATCAGACTCTTCTGACTGCCTGGATCAACTATGACATCTACCAAACTGGTCTTCACTTACAATTGAGAATGAAGAGCTGCTCCCTAGGGTCTTCATCCTCCCTCACGGCCTGCTGCCCTGCCATAAGGTTGAGACTGATGTTGGGCTTCGTCATACCTAAGACTTCTTTCGGACCTTGCACTATCACGTATGCCTTCTTTTCCTCATTCTTTTTTAACCCATTCGGTTTGAGGTGAGGGTACTATAATGACCATGAATTTTTGATACTAGTTTAAATAATTTTTATGGTATTTTAAAATATTAAATTATTATTTTTAAAAGAGTATTTATATTTTTTTGATTTTCTAGAATTTTCTATGATTTAAAAATCCGACTTTATATAGTTTTTATTATAAATTTAATTATTACTGTAAAAACTTTTAAATTAATATTTAATTTCTTATAATTGTTATTAATTATTTTACACTGATTTTATCCTGATTTTTCTCCCAAATTTGCTCCTTAATTTCCTCACTAATTATCCCCTGATTATTCCCTTAATTATCCTTAATTACGCATTAGCCGCTCCACGCCGAATCCGCCAAACCATTAGCTTCTGGACTCTCTCTTTCCTTGAAATAATTCACCATCTCTCTCTCAATCAATCATTCTCATCTTATTTTAAAATCATGCACGCTCACTCTCTCTCCTCTCATTATCGTTTTTGTTCTCTCTCTCTTATCTCTCTCTCCTCTATTATTTTCACTAGCTCAACCCCCTCTCTCTCTCACGCTTTCTTCATTCCTCCCCTCAACTCTGACCAACGCCTCTCCGTCGTTCGTCCACCACGACAACATACCAACACCACTCTCCAAGCCTCTGACCAGCCACCCCTACGACTCCTGCTCTCTCCGCCCGCCACCTGAGCTCCCACCACCTTACCCTACCTCGGATCTCCTCCAGATCCGATGCCGGTGACATAGTCGCCACCCGCGTCGTTCAGCCCCTCCCAGTACGACGCCGTCGACCTCCCTAAGAACTTCCATCGCCTTCCCCTTCGATGTCGCTTCGTCACCGTCACGCCAGCCATGACGCCACCCATCGCCTCGCCACCATTGACAACCGTTGTCCCCCTCTCATCGCCGACTGCCAAAGCCTAGCCCTTCTCCTTTCCAGATCTGATCGCCAAGCTCCACCAGTCGCGCCTCTCAGCTCCCTCCACGAGCTCCAGCAACCCCTTAATCACCACCAACGCCACCGTCCAGCTCTACAAATCAGCTCTTCGACCCGTTGTGCACGTCGCCGAACAACAAACAGCAAGCAATAGCGTCGACGCCTCGTCCACAGGCTCCTTGGCCTCATAGGCAAGATCTCATTGTTCAGCTTGTTATTTACTACAATTTTATATCTGTTATGAATTATCTGCATTTATTAGACTATAATATGTTATTACATACGTGGGATTTGTTTGATGAATGTCTGTATGGAATTTGTTACTTCATCACTGTTCGCGGGAAAAATAGTTGCTTTCTTCATTACTGATTCCATTGTACACTCTTGTAATAGTTTATCGATCACAAAGATCCGGTCTTTTTATAAGATCCGGTTACAACAAAAATCAAATAAAAAGAAATGAAAAATTACAACTTTGTTTCCTTGTTTGTCGAACAAATCGCGAGCTCCTGTTTTGCAGTCACTCGCTTGCGTGGGTTGTTTGCCTGCGCCGGGGTTTATCCGTGGACCACCGCGAGATCTAGATCCGGTCGGATCTACGCAGTATAACGGGTACTATTTTACCAAGTAAATAATAGCCGGGAGGGATTGTTTCACCAAGGAAACAACCGCTCGAATCTCGGGATCAAAGAACCAAGCTTTGATCCGGAGTGTACCTACGTAGATCTGAGATCTGAGATCCGGTTTCTCTCGAACACCTGCCTTATTTGACGTTGATGATCGCCGAGCACCAGATCTGGATGAGCAAGTCTTCAAAGTCTTAAAGTTCTGATCTTTTTTAGATCTGAGTCTCCAATTCAGCAGGGCTTCGCCTCCTCCAAAATCCAACCTCTTGAAATGAAGAACCCCTTGGCCTATTTATAGCCACTCGAACCTGTGCTCGTGCACGTGTCAGAACACAAAAGGGGGAAGGGGGGTTGCCGGCCACCCCAGGGTGGCTCGGCTCATGTCGAGCCACCCTGAGGTGGCTCGGCTGCCGAGCCACCCCAGGGTGGCTCGGCCTGGGGTGGCTCGGCCTTGGCCGAGCCACCCTGGGGTGGCTCGGCTTGGGCCGAGCCACCCTGAGGTGGCTCGGTTTCGGCCGAGTCCCCTCGGGTGTTGTTCGTTTCGGTCTTTTCCGTTGTTTCCGGTTTATGGTTGACTTAGGTGGTTGATTGATCTGGAAAAGATTTGTTGACTTGATTCCAGATTAGACAGTAACTCCCCTTCTGAGTTTGAGTCTGAAACGATCTTGATTCGATCCTGATTCATCCGAGTTCGCTCTTGTTTAGATGACTCGTTGACTCCTCGAATCGTTGGCTTGATTCCGCATGCGAATGGATGCATTCCGTTGTTTGCGTGCGGTTCGTTAGCCTCGTTAGTCCACTTCGTCGCATATCGCTTGGCTTCGGCGTTGTGGGCTAACAGTTTTGTTTGGATACGTCGCCCGATGGTCCATTTGTTGAATCGGCGTCGTCGAGCTGTGTTAAGGGACCTATAGGTAATTTGATACGCCTACAGATACCCCCTCCAAAGTATTTTAGTCTCGTTCTTTTATAGAAGAGTCTGGAATACTTTGGATGTGATTGTCCCAACCTTCAGTCGGTGTAACAGGACCTTGGAATGACTTTTTGTTCTGCATTCCTTCAATCCTTCAGGCTGTCCGGTGCTTTGTCGAACATCTGTAAGGGTTCTGGTGCTGCATTTATTGTCTGACCGTTATCGGAATTTTGAACTTGAAGTCGATTCTTGATTTCTTGATTTTTAGCTCGAGTTGGTTGCTTCAACATAGAACTGATCATCGATTGACGGCGTTGAATCTTCATTTACAACGCGTTGTTTGGCGTTTGAGCTTCATTGCGACGCGTTGTTTGGCGTCCAGGCTTCATTGTGATGCTTTGTCCAGCGTCCAGGCTCCATTGTGATGCGCTGTTCGGCGTTTGACACAGTTTATACTCGTACGTCTGCTGGAGTATACACAGTTTAAGCTCTTAAGGTATTGGAGCGTGGCGGATACTCGAGTCACGAGACCAATCCATAGAATTGATGCGTCAATGACTCGTACTTATAGAATTTTTGGCAAATTCTCAGCCATCAGCGGATTTGATAAGCCTTTACCGACTACCGTTTGAGTCGGGCTAGCATGCGGATTGTTTAAGTCCGTTCCGCATGTGACGTTAAGCTAAAAGAGTTAACCCTTTTAGTGCTATGATATTGAATACGTAGACTTCGTCTTTCTCCTGTGAAAAGACTAAACAGCAACGTTGTAGGCGTATAAAATCGCCTATAGGTCCCTTAACATGGCTCGGCACGATGATTCGACAAATCAACGGACGTTCGAGCGACGAGGCGATGAGGCACGCAAGCAACGGAATACGTTCGCGTGTGGAACCAAACCAACGGTTCGGAAAGTTAACGAGTCGTCCAACAACAAAACGGACTTGAACTCAAACACCAAGGCGGGAATACTGCCAAATAAAGACCTGGGCTATCAAATCAAAGTCCGGACAAATCAAACGAAGAACCGAAAGACGGAAAACACCGGAAAACGACAAAACGGAACACACCCGGGGACTCGGCCTAAACCGAGCCACCCCAGGGTGGCTCGGCATGAGCCGAGCCACCCCAGGGTGGCCCGACTCCCCCCCCCTCTCTCTTGTGCACGAATGCACAGTGAAGAGAGGCTATAAATAGGGGGTGTGGTTGTTCATTTGAGAGGACTTTTTCTGAAACTTCTGAAGAGCCGAAACTCTGCCGGATTGCGACCTCAACTCGGAATTGTGAAGGCTTGAAGACTTGGATACTCAGATCTACGTCATTCTACTCTGGATCTAAGCTTGGTTCTTAGATCCCGAGATTTGAGCGAGCGTTTCCTTGGTGAAACGATCCCTCCCAGCTATTATCTCCTTGGTGGGATAATACCCGTTATACCACGTAGATCTGTTCGGATCGAGATTGCGCGGTGGTCCACGGTAATCAACCCCGGTACAGGCAAACAACCCACGCAAGCGAGGGACCGTAAAACAGGAAACTCGTGATTTGTTCAGAGAAAATTGTAATTTTTATTTCTTTATTTTGATTTTCATTGTAACCGGCTCTTATAAAAAGACCGGATCTTTGTAAACGCATAAAGTTGTTATCAAAGTTGTAATGAAATCATCAATGAAGAAGAACACAATTTTCCACGCGAACAATCTGGCGACCACAGTGGGAGCCGCCGATCTCGCTGCCGAGATCGGAGTGTCGCAGCCGCGGATCTCGATCCCGGTCATGGAGGAGGTCGAGTATGAATTCGACCAGCAGAAATACGAGGAGTACGTGTTCTCGTCCGGATCTACCTCCTCCCCCAAGTCCAAGAAGTTCCAGAAGTTCTCCTCCAGGAGAAAAGTCCGTTGGTGTGATGAAGTTGAAGCCACCAACGACGACCTCACCCCAATCGACGCCGAAGCTGCGTTGAGTGAGGCCCTACCGACCTCAAAGAAGGTCAAATCCGCCATTGAAGGCGTGGTGACTCTCTCCAAGAGAGCCCGCCAGAGGCAGCGTCAACGCCTCGCGAAGCAATTCGCCAAGGCCATGGAGTCCGTTGACGGGGTCCGCTATCATGCGGATCTGAAGAATAAACGAGGCAAACAGCCTCAACAGCAAGTGAAGGGTGGTTCCTCCAAACCATCAACAATGGAGTGGGTCCGTGTCAAACGGAATCGCTCGACACTGGAGGAGCGCATCCGCAAACGGCGCGCGTTATCGGCGCAAGCACGGGCCAAAGCTGAAGAAGCCCGTCGGAAGTTGCAGAAGGAGGTGGTCAAAAAGCCGCCACCAACTCGCAAGGTTTGGAGGGCAAAGTCTGAAGCAACAATTCAGACCAAGGAGCGACAACCGCAGCCTCTAAAAATTCAAACTCCGGCAAGTCAATCCAAACAGCCGGTAATTTCTGCAACTGCTCAGGGAGATCCCGTAGGACCATCCCAGAAGAGAAAGTTTGTTTTGGAGCGCCTCGGCCCACTTCCGAAGGAACGAGGTAAAGCTCCAGTACAGGAACGCTTGGGACCAATGAAGAAGCCCAAAACAATGCAACACGCTGGGGGTCACCGCAACCCTCAACACTTGGAGAAAACCGCGGCACCCAAGCGCACAACTTTGCGCATAGAAGTGCAAGAGCCCGCTGAAGATTCACGCCCACAAAGGCGTGTTTCGAGGCGTGTGACTCTGGATGGTCCGAAGAAGACAATTATTTCTCAGAAGGAAACGTTGTCATCTGATGACGACAACGTTATACCTGAGAGATCGTGCCAACACACAATAGGTTGCTCCGATCTTCAAACGGACGAGCTGTACTATCGTGCCGGAGGTACGAATAAATCCAGAAAGAGGAGCCCTCGAAGGCTCGAAACACAATGTCCTTGCTCGAAGCTCATTCGGGCGGTACTCTCTGAGTGCAACTGCGTCAAGGCAGTCCCTGAGAGAGTCTCTGTATTTGAAAGACTCAGCAATGGAACGCCAAAACCAAGGCATAGGCGTTTCCAACGAAGAAGGAAGATGGTCGAAGATGGTGAGCATTCAAGGGTCACCGCAAATATGACCAACACAGGAACATCGGCTCAGGATAACCCCGAGGCGGTTCCAGAAATATCCCGACGTGTAACTCGTCTACAATCCGGGGCTATCATTCGCACGACGTATGGTAGAATTCGAACAAGAGTACCTTCGGGAGATGAAGAATCAGATGCTGGCTCAGCAGTGGCGTCTGATAATACAGTGTCCAGTGAAGGATAACCCCGCGAGGCGTTTATGATAAGCGCGGAGCAAGTGGCCAAGATGCTTGAAGATGCCATGGCCAAACAACAGGAGACCTTTAGGTTCGAAATGCAAATGGCTAAGCAGAACATGAGAGAGATGCATGACCAACAGCTTCAAGCATTGAGGAACCAACAAGGCGAACCAAGTCGTCCCAACCAGAACAACCTGGAAGATGAGGACACAAATGAGGGTCACAATGCTAACAACCCTCCCATCAACACAGGGGGTGGTAATGAAAATGCTAGCGAAGACACAGGTGAAAGCCTGAAAATTAAAAATCTCGAGAGCAAGATCAACACATTGATCTCTGCTCAAGAGACGAAAAAGACGAGCATTCCTTGTCCATACCCAAGAGAGTGGGAATCAATCCCATATCCGGCGAAGTTCAGTCTAATTAACTTCACGCCGTTTAATGGGATGGGTTCCCCTACTCAGCATTTGATCTATTTCAAATCGCACTTTGGAGTCATCTCTGGTAATGAGCCTCTGATGGTGCGGTCATTCGTTGGCACTCTTCGTGGAGCTGCCTTCGATTGGTATCGTCGCCTCAAGTCAGGAAGCATAAACAGCTGGGACGACATGGAGACCAAGTTCCTCGCGAATTTCTTCGACGATGATACCGAGATCTCTATCGGATCGCTGCTCGATGAGAAGCAAAAAGACGGGGAGTTGGTCGATACCTTCGTCAAGAGGTTCCGGAACAAGGCGATGAATTGCCGGGACCCGATCACTGAGGAATTCATCCTCCAGACCTGCCACAACAACCTTTCACTGGACGTGTTGGAAGCAATGGGCACAGCACCATCCAAGACTTGGAAGGATTTGAAGGTTCGAGGAGAGCAAGCGGAGCGATTCCTCAGAAGAAAGAAGGCGGAGAGAGGCCAACCGACAACGAATCCTCCAAAGCAGAACTTCAACCAGAAAGGGAAAGGTAAAGCTCATGTTAATGCTGTTGATGCTAACCAGACATTTCAATTGCAACCTCAGCAACAGCAGCAGCAGCAAAGAGCGCCACAACAGTCGCAGCCGCATTGGCAGCAAAGGTCTCAGAAGCAAAAGTCTTCAGAGCCGAGGTTTCCCAAAGTCTACTCCTTCAAAGATGATGAAGTCCCCGGCATCTTCAAGTACTTGTTGGATAACAACAAAATCCAGTTGCCGGCGATCGTGGATCATGAAGGAGCCACTAAGGTGACGGACCCGAAATACTACGCGTACCACAGAGCGGTCCACCACCCAACGAAGTCTTGCTATCACCTCAAGGACAAGATCCAAGCGTTGATCGATGTAGGAGTCATAACTCTGAAACCGGCCAAGAATGTGGGAGCAAACGCGGTGTCGATTAGTTTTGGATCAGTACCTACAGATTGGTTCGAGCCAAAATGCGTTACCAAAGTCGGGATGAAGACAGTGAATGACGACCCGCACGGACAACGTCAAAAGGGACTTGTGCCTCACACAGCCCCAAACGGTGAAATTCTCTGGGTGCACCCCGACCTGATTGAAGATGAACAATGGGCCGGATCGTCATCCAAGAAGAAGTCCAAAGGGAAAGGCAAGTCTTGTTACGGAGTTTCTGCCATCCCAGGAGAAGATGACGAAAGAATCCCCGCTTTCCCACTTTCCGACGAGGAGCAGGAAGTCTTTGCGACCCGGAGTGGAAATGAATACCACTTCAAATATCCATCCCCTGGCGATCAATTTGCTGAGCAGGGGGTGACAAAACGAGGACCAGCCAAGACTCTCACAGAGCTGGGGGTGGCTACGGTTCCTAAACCGGTTGAAGATGCCCGACGACAGCCGGTTGACAAACAGAAAGAAAAGAGGCCCGAGGAGGTTCAGAATCCGAAGCAGTCTCGTTTCAGTCGTCCGATTGGAAAGGACAAACCGGAGAGTTCAAAAAATCCGCGCGTCTTTGACATCATGGCTCAGCTGGCCAATATTCCAGCACGGATAACGCTGTACGAGCTACTACGGTTGTCCAAGGAAACTAGAGAAGCCTTACAAGAGGCCTTGGCCGATTCAGAGGTGTTCCTCACCAGGATCAAGCCAGCACCTGAGGAGCTAGAATTGTTAGCCCAACAGTATAACGTGGCAGCTAAGAACCTTCCCTGCATCACCTTCACCAAAGAGGACATGCAGACGAAGAATTCAAATCATGATCGGCCCCTATACTTCGTCGGGTACATTGGCTCCAGTGAAGTCAACCGAATCCAAGTGGATCCGGGTTCCGCTGTGAGTATTATACCACTTCGACTAATGCACAGCCTTGGCATTCCAGTCAGCAAGTTGGCGTCTACAGGCACAGTCATCTACGGATTCAACACTAGCGGGTCAAGACCTTTGGGTAAAATCCGGATAAAGTGCCAAATGGGCGATTTAAAGACGGAGGTCACGTGCTACGTGATTGATGCTGAGACATCCTATAACTTACTATTGGGTCGGCCTTGGATCCATAGTAATGTTATAGTTCCCTCCACTCTACATCAGTGTTTGAAATATGTCGGCACTGATGGAAGAGTTAGGACGGTGGTCGCGGATAAGCAACCATTCAAAGGGTATGAGAATTACTTCACAGATTCTCTCCTTTATGGTAACGAATCCGACACGGAACCATCGATCCAAGGCACGGACAGCGGAGAAGAAGCTGATTCCGAAGCCGGATTCGATTACAATGGAGGTTTTGTTTTGAATGACATTGTACCCTTTGTAATCAATCTCGATGACGAACAGTCGTCAGACGGCGGTTGTAACTGGCAACTTGCCGATATTGAAATAAATCCTGGTTTAGAGTACTCCTTGTCTCTTGATGATGTGATAGAAGGATTATACAATAATCCCGATTTATGTATGCCACTCCGATCATCTTATGTAATGAAGAAACGCCTCCAGCATTCCTTCGGAACAACTCGGATTATTCCTGCCAAAACAGGAGGACAAAAAGAAGTGATCTATGGTAAAGGAGAAGGTCTTCCGTTGCCAGATCATTTCCTAAGAGAAGATGAAAATGACGACAAATCTGGTCTGCACTTATCAAAGTATAGTCCGGAAGCGCGTACGCTCATGGAAAAACAAGGATACGACTTTACACTCGGAGAAGGTTTATACTTCGACCGAGGTTCCCGTGTCCCAGTTAAAATGGCATATGTCCCAAAAGGGAAACCGGATAATTATTACCGTCACAAGAGAGGCCTAGGCTATGTCTCATCAGACGACGAATGTGGTTGGCAAATTATCGATCAAATTGCTAACAAAGCTAAGGATGGGTACTTGCCAGACTCTTCAGCTGAGGATTCCGACACAAGTTTGGGAGAAATGTTCAAAACCTTAATGTCGAACATGACTACAGCTGATCCATCTACAATGGAGGACGACGATCAAATGCAAACGTGGGAGGACCCATGGGTTCATCACTTAAACATGCAGTATGGTGATAGGTTCGAGCAAAGAGAGCCACCCACCGAAGACGAAGTAGTCCAGATCAATATGGGTGATGAAGCCAATCCAAAGCCCATATTCATCAGCGGTAGTCTTCCCCCAGATGAAAAGGAAGAGTTAATTACCTTGATCAGAGAGTACATTGATGTCTTCGCCTGGAACTATGAAGACATGCCAGTACTTGACCCCAATGTGGCAATGCACCGCCTCGACATCAAGCCGGATGCCAAACCTGTCAAGCAACAGCAAAGACGGTTTCGTCCGCAGATCATGGAAGCCATCGAGGCTGAGGTTAAGAAGTTGATCGACTCAGGATTCATCCGAGAGGAACAACATCCAGACTGGTTAGCCAACATCGTTCCCGTCATGAAGAAAAATGGAAAGATCAGGATTTGCATCGACTTCAGGAATTTGAATGAAGCATGTCCAAAAGATGATTTTCCTCTCCCGATCACGGATGTCATTATCGACAATACATGCGGGTTCGAAAGAATGTCCTTCATGGACGGCTTTTCGGGGTATAATCAAATCAAGATGCACCCGGATGACGAAAAGCATACAGCATTCAGAACGCCCCTCGGTGTCTTTTGCTACACGGTGATGCCGTTCGGTCTGAAGAATGCAGGTGCTACATACCAACGAGCGATGACTAAGATTTTCCAGAAACATCTCAGGAAAACGGTGGAATGCTACGTTGATGATTTGGTGGTAAAGAGCCGCAACAAAGAAGATCACATAAAGGACTTGAGAACGATGTTTGATCTTATGCGGAGTCATCAGTTGAAGATGAATCCCACAAAATCCTTCCTCGGAATGTCCAGCGGAAAATTCCTTGGATTCGTCGTCACCACTAAGGGTATACACATTGACCCAGACAAGGTAAAAGCGATAAATGAATTGCAACCCCCGAGGAATCTAAGGGAACTCCGAGGATTGCAAGGTCGTCTGGCTTATATCAGGCAGTTCATCTCGAATCTTTCCGGGAAATGCCAACCATTTTCTAAGCTAAACAAGAAGGGCGTATCGTTTATTTGGGACGATGCTTGCCAGAAGGCATTCGAAGATATCAAGGCATATCTGATGAATCCCCCTGTTCTTGTTGCACCAAAATCAGGTAAACCGTTCTTGATTTACATCAAGGCGATGAACCATTCGATAAGTGCTTTATTAGCACAAGACGATGATAATGGTCACGAACAGGCAGTCTATTATCTAAGTCGGACCTTGATAGGCGCTGAGTCTCGATACCCGATGATCGAGAAAGAATGTCTCGCATTGGTGTTTGCGGTACAGAAGATGCGATATTACTTAGTTGGCCAGACGATTTACGTCATCGCTAATGTTAATCCGGTACAGGTATTCATGACTCAACCAGGTTTAATGAATTGGCGGTTGGCAAAGTGGGCCCTCCTCTTGTCCCAGTATGATTTGCACTTCAAACAGCAGAAGTCAGTCAAAGGACAAGCGATTTGTGATCTTTTGGCGGCAAGCCCGACAACAGATACAGTTGAGGTATATGATGATTTACCAGATGAAACCCACGAGGTTAATACCACATCACACCAACAAGTATGGCAGTTATACTTCGATGGTGCTTCGAGAGCAGTTAATAAGGCAGTAACCCCTGGATGTCCTAAAGTCACATCCGGAGTTGGAGTGGTCTTAGTTTCCCCAGGGAAACACATGATGCCTCGAGCTTATTCACTGACGAACCCATGTTCCAATAACGTAGCCGAGTACAACGCGCTCATCATTGGACTCAGTTTCGCCAAAGAGCTGGGGGTCGAGTATCTCGAAGCTTTTGGGGACTCTCAATTGATAGTCAACCAAGTTCGTGGAGAGTATGAAGTCAGGAACCCAGATCTGATTCCGTACCACCAGGAGGCTGTCAGAATGGCAGATTCTTTTGAAGAATTCTACATCGAATACATCCCACGTCTCCAGAATGCTTATGCGGATGCACTGGCAGCACTAGCAGTATCACTCGCGCAACCGCCCGAAACTGAACTGCTAGTCACAGTAAGATCACACCAACTCTGCATACCCATATACGATATGGAGGTTGAAGAGGAGGATGATAAAAACAAGAACGCTAAAGAGGTGAACTCAACCCAAATCGGGTCCGAGTCACGAGATTGGCGTTTTCCCATCATCGATTATGTCCAATACGGTATTTTGCCGGAGGATGTAAAGGAAAAAGAATCTATTCGCCGAAGAGCACCACGGTTCTTTTATAATACCGAGACCCGTACGCTATATCGCCGGGGGTATGATGATTTGCTTCTCCGATACCTTTCGAACGAAGAAGCAAAGGAAGTTCTTAAGGAAGCACATGAAGGAGAATGCGGTGCGCATCAACCTGGTCCCAAGCTGTATGATCGAATCAGAAGAATGGGATATTTCTGGCCAACAATGGTTCGTGACGTGATCGAGTACGCCCGAGAATGTCACGCTTGCCAAGTGCATGCGAATTATATGCACCAACCTCCGGAGCGATTGCACACATCAACCACGTCTTGGCCATTCGAGACATGGGGTATGGATATTGTCGGTCCTATCTTTCCTCCTTCAGTCAAAGGTGATCAATTTATTCTCGCTATCACCGACTACTTTTCAAAGTGGGCTGAAGCCATTCCGCTTAAAGAAGTAAAGACGAACAACGTCATCAACTTCATCAAGCATTACGTCATATACCGACACGGCGTGCCGAGGCGGATCATTCATGATAACGGTCCACAATTTATAAGCAACGCCTTCATCAGGTTCTGTGACAAGTTCAAGATTCAAGATTCAAGATGTTTCATCGACAGCTTATTACCCAGCTGCGAACGGATTAGCTGAGGCTTTCAACAAGACGATCATCAAGATCCTGTCAAAGCTTGTGAAGACCAATAAGCGAGATTGGGACGATAAACTCGGCGAAGCGCTCTGGGCTTATCGCACCACAATACGCACTCCTACAAGAGCTACTCCATATTCTCTGGTGTACGGATGTGAAGCTGTGCTACCGTTAGAGATTCAAATTCCCTCCCTTCGGATCGCTCTCGCAACTGAGATGACGACCGAAGAACATCACCGAAAACGTCTTGAGGAACTCGAAAGGCTGGACGAAAAGCGCTTGGAAGCTCAACAACACATCGAGTTCTACCAGGCTAGGATATCCAGGGCTTTTGACAAAAGGGTTCGCCAAAGAAGCTTCAAGGAAGGAGATCTGGTCCTCGCTGCTCGCCGACCAATAATCCTCACATCTAAGAAGAAAGGTAAATTCGAACCTAAGTGGGAAGGACCGTTTGTGATAGATACAGTCTATTCGAACGGTGCTTATCGCTTAATTTCTCTAGAGGGTGACAGGCAACTAATGCCAATAAATGGGAAGTTTTTGAAAAAGTACTATCCCTAGTACATTCAGGACAACTCATTTATCGGGAAGTTCCTTGAAGAATATTATACTTAATATTCCGGAGAATAACCCAAGTTCATTTTCATCACCAAAATCCCTCACTGATCAATTTCAATTGACAGTGAGTCCACCAAAAAGGTCCACTCTCAATTCGGAGTCCTCTTTCGATAAACGAAGGAACTCTCTTTCTTTTCTCTTTGGTTCAACCCTTTCATGGTTATAACCGAAGCTGAAATTTCACTTCGATAAACGAAGAACTCTTCTCTCGATCAGATAACCGATCCTATAAAAGGTAAGTTTATCTAGATCTTCCGGATTCTCGGAGTGGAGATCCCACTTCTAGTTTCCTTCTCGCACTGGAAATAGAATATAAAATTCTTCCTTTCCAGAAACAAGGAATAGAATATAAAATTCTTCCTTCCTTGTTCAGGGAATAGAATATAAAATTCTTCCTTCCCACATCAACTCTTTTTTCAAAACTTATAAAATTAGGATTCATCCTAGGAAGTTTATCCCGAATCCTAAGCAGGGATAAGTCTGCGCCTAACACGCGCTGCCGGTTTAGTCTTTCTCCGTAGAAGAAGACACCAGAGTTCGATTCTGGGGTATTTTATCCTGAAACCTAAGTAAGGATAAGTCTGCGTCTAACCCGCGCTGCCGGTTAGTTCTTAACCGTTAAAAAAGAACACCCGTCCGCATATTTAACATTGTGGCAGGTAGTTATTAATAACACTAAAATCCATGCCTCACACGCATGGGGAATTTTATCCTGAATCCTAAGAAAGGATACGTCGACTCCTAACACGCGTCGCCGGTTTGATCTTTATCCGTAGAAAAAGATACCAGAGTCTGACTCTGGGGTCCTTTGTCCCAAAGCCTAAATAGGGATAAGCCAACGTCTAATACACGTTGCTGGGTAGCCTATTCCCATAACAATGGCAAAGTCTATATATTCAAAGTTGTAGCACAAAGTCTAAGGGAGTTCATTCCTTTAGCGCAACGTCACATGCGGAACGGATTAAAACAATCCGCATGTAAGCCCGACTCAAACGGTAGTCGGTAAGAGCACATCAAATCCGTTGAAGGCTGAGGATTTGCCAAAAATCCTGAGTTAACGTCTCATACACGTTGCTGTCTAGTCTTTTCACAGGAGAAAGACGAAGTCTACGTATTCAATATCGTAGCACTAAAAGAGTTAACTCTTTTTAGCTTAACGTCACGTGTGGAACGGATTTAGACAATCCGCACGCTAGCCCGACTCAAACGGTAGTCGGTAAAGGCTAATCAAATCCGTTGAAGGCTGGGGGTTAGCCAAAAATCCTAAAGTCAACACTTAATACGTGTTGCCGGGTAGCCTATTCCCGTAACAATGGCGAAGTCTATGTATTCGACATCATAGCACAAAGTCTCAGAGAATTCAATCTCTGAGCGCAACGTTACATGCGAGCGGATTTAAACAATTCGCATGCTAGCCCGACTCAAACGGTAGTCGGTAAAGGCTGGATATCCTGCTTCCCTTATCAAGTTGATTCTGGAATTAAGGAAAGGTTTAAACTGGTGAAGTGAAAGTCCGTCGTGGAAGAGCTTGCCGATCATAGCATTCACAAAGGAGAAGAAGGAGCGAACTTCTATACAGATGACGACCTTGTCAGGATCGTCATCAGATAATAACTCCTTCACTAAGACATGAAGCCGAGAGGGACGCCCTACACAAAAAAGGGAGAAGTCCGTCAAAAGTCTTAATAAGAAAAAGGAATAACACTCTTCAATGAGTTGACTTATACCTTCTTCCCCTTGAGCCGCTGGGGGTTGTGGAGGTGTAACGGCTGTAGGTGCATCAACTAGTGTAGTTGGTCTCACAGTCGGCTCAACAGAGTCTTTCTCAACAAAAGCTCCTGTCAGATTCAAAACAGAATTCGCAGAGGCGTTACATCATAGTTGCATTAGTCAAGATTGGCTAGTCCTATAATCAACTCAGAAAGAGGCACATACCTTCAAAAGAACCATCCTCGGGATTTTTAGCGAAGGCGGGCTCAGAAAACATATCCCCAGGTAACTGATCATCGATCTGAGGAGAGCTATATATGTAGCGCATCATAGGAGTGTCCAAACAAGCTTCCCTCGTCAAAGTCATCGATGGAGAAATCTGACATAAAAAGATATAAGTGCCAAAGAAGAGTGAAGAGACTACAACTAATGGAAATGAGTTACCTCTCACAGGTGCATCAGCCTCTTCATTTCCAAGATTCGCCTCCTGCAAATTATCTGAAGAAGCAAGAAGTAGAGGACAGTTAGAGAATACACAAATTCATTCGTGTATTATCTAAAGAAGTACAGTGTCAGTGTTAGATGTACCTGGATTCACGGAATCGGGTCCTACATTGATCTCCTCTCTAATGTCAGCAACCCCTGTAGGCCTCTCTACATGAGGTAGTGGGTCAGACTCATCGGGCGATACGGGAATAGGATCGGGACTCATCTCATTCTCTCCACGCACTCCTATATAGAGATAGAAGAGCATGAGTCAATGTTCCGAATAACCAAGAGAATGGTTCACAGGATGGATATTACCTCCGTCACTGGCAGGATCATCGCTAGCCAGGTCCATATCAGAAGCTCGGGAAGCTGCACGCGGCTTACGGGCTAATCTCTTCCGCCTAGCAATGGGGATCGAAGGTCTCGCCTGGGGAGGAGGACGAAACTCTTCATCCTGATCAACTGTGGTCCCTGAAACATCAAACCATAATCAGTTTCAATACTTCTGGAAGATAGAAGTAAAAGATGAATTGCAAACCTCGCTCGGAAAATTCATCATAATCTTCGGGATCCCCGCCTGAAGCCTCGTCTGTGGAATGGAATGTCCTCTGGCCCTCTTCATCAATCCGACGAGTCTTGTTCCGCGTCCTTTGTGCCCGAGCGTTCTCCCGAATCCTAAGGGAATCAAGCTGAGAAGCCTCCTCAGCCTCTATCTCTGCAATCGGCTTCACGGGGACAGTCTTGTTAGCTGCTAGTAACCACTTGCAGCTCAAGAAAGTGAGGTTCAACTGCCGATCAATACTCGGGAGACTGAACTTAGCACCAGTACAGCCAGTCACGGTCCACAACCATGCACGGAGACCGTCTACCAAACCACTATGGGTCCGAAACTGCTGACGAGGATTCCCGATGTAGAGCTGATCATAGCCAAACTGGCGAGCGAATCGGCAGGGTAGATATGGCTCTATGAAGCACTGATCCCTCACCCGAAAAGTCAGATAGCCAGGCCTGATGTTCACCAGCCAATTGAAGCAGCCAATGTCTAAGTGAGTCTGATACTCTCTTGGCCTCTCATCATCTATCAAGCACTCGCCGTACCGGCCGGAGAACTGCGGAAAACAAGTGGAGAATGCCCAACACTTGTGGACCTGCAGCTGCTGTCTGACATCAGAAAATCCTCGACCCTCCCACCTGCCATTCTCAAGCAACTGTAGCAAGGGAACGGAGTGATCTGTGGCGTTCGGCACCGACATCATATCCGAGCGGTGGAGGACGAACCAGGCCATCAGATAAGCGTACAGAAGCTCCACCTTAAGAGTGGGAATCTGACCTGGCAAATCGGTCTCCTTCCGTGTGAAGGCACTAGAAAGCTGTCGAAGTCCTCGGTGAATGTCAGCTACCATCACAGGAAGAAGTGAAAGCTCTTTCTTATAAGCAAGCTGAACGGCTGGGTAGAGCACCTCTAAAGGCAAGGCATCACCAGACTGATATGGAACCACACACTTCTTCAACCAAATAGCGAGATAACCGGCAAGAAGAGTCATCGGTCGAATCGGTGTGGTCGCATGCCATAAGAAAGATCTAAACCTGGTCTTCGCAGGGAAGCCACCCTCAGGACTGCTAGTGGTGTAGGAGTGAGCATCAGTCTTCTTCAACAAACTGTTCACCTCTGAGGGAGTAAGTGGGGCCAACTCACAAATATCCTCGCCAGAACTGTTCTCCAGGTTCTTGAACAAATAGTTCGCAAACTGCTTCAGACTCACGGAGGACTTGGTCCTTTTTGCTAAAGGCTCGGACTGTGCCAAAGCAATGTGATAATGACA
>BQKN01000608.1:218390-259242 GCA_022839385.1 Asparagus kiusianus
ATTGTGAACGTTGATCGGTGAGCGTTGAAAACCGATATTGTGTGGTGTAAACGTTTTCGGGTGATCGTTGAAAACCCGGTGTGATAGTGGATTTCTCCCCGGGAGTGGGGAGCGGAGACGTAGGATGGAAGGTCTGAACTCCGTAATCATATTGCTTGTTTGAGTTTGGCTTAGCGCACTTATATTTGTGAATATCTTTATTGCCACTCTCATTGTTTATTTCATCCACTATATTGTTTATATCTTGTTTCACCCTTGTGTTAGTTTCATATCCTTGCATAGTTATCTTGTTATATATCATATTTGCTAAGATATTTGTTAGTAAGTTTTAATTAGCTTTTAAATCGGATTAGATTATCATAAACCCTATTCACCCCCCCCCCCCCTCTCTCTAGGGTTCTTTCATAGCAACCTTAGGGTCTAACACAATTCAATATGTCGAAGGAAAATAACTTCTCTAGATTATGAAGAACAATATATGACAAATCTCTTCCTCACAATCTCTCTAGAATAAAGAACAATTCTCTCTATTCTCCAAAATCTCAGATTTCCCACCCAGGAACCCCGAATCAATAGGGTTTCTATTTATACAAACCCTAAAATCAAAATCGTCTAGGAATCAGGTTCTGGCCAGACCCGCTATCAGTCGACCGATGCACTCCCATCGGTCGACTGATAGGTCTTCATCAGTCAACCAATATGTGAGATCAGTCGACTATCCAGAGCGGTTGTTTTCAACCCTGTAGTGTGCATGTATATCTGTCGATTAATATTGTTCATCAGTCGACCGATCAGAGCCAGTTTGCTAGACTTGTTATTTCCTGATTTTCACTGTTTCCATTTTTTGTTTCTATTCTCAAGATACCATGAGAATCATTTATCCTCATGCTCCCAAGAGGATCGCTTAGTTCCCGAAGCAGAGAAGATACACCCGTATCATTTTCTCATCAGTTGCTTAGCTAATTTATGTGGAATCGTGGCTTGTTTACATCCAGTTGCATGATGGCTAGGTATTGTTATAAAAAAGGCTAAATTAATGATTTGTTCGTGTGCATGTGTGTGAGGTTAGGGGATCTCATCAGCGAGAGGAGAAAGCAGTTGTTGGTACAAAGAAAAGGTATTAAAGTTGCTTTGGTGGATAACTTGTTAGACACATACTAATCATTTTATCATTTTGTTGAATCTTTAGACTAAGAAGGTATTTTATTTGTATGCTTCACTATTGTATCTTTTGAATGCATCATTGATGGGCTTTGAGAGCATTCTTTGGTGATTGCAGATATGCTTCTATTATCATCAGTGGATATTGTTTTCTCCTTTAGAGACTTAAATTGGAAGGTTGATAAATGTAAACATTGTTACTGTTTTTATGGAGACGATGGCTATATTTATGCCTATAAAAGAAAAGATTAAGAAGGTTAGAGGGTAACTGTCAATATATCGAACAAAAAGATTCTAAAGGGTCACCCAAGCATTACATTGGGAGTTTTTTGTTGGGAGAGTTACTTGGATTTGTTTCGATCAAAACTACAAGAAGTCTGGAAGTTGGAGAGGAAGGATTCAAGTACTTTCTATCTGATGCTAGAATATTCATAAAAGAATAAAGGCTCAAGATTAATGAATCTCACCTGTATACTTTGGGATTCTTGATAATTATGAACCAACCTGTTGATGTTAGTTATCGAACAATGGTTTATCTGTGGATTATAGTGGTGTTAGGGTCATCAAGCTTCCTTAGATGACTGGTTCTAGAACCCAACGTTCTCTCCTACACATGAAGAACTCGTGAGAGGCCAGAGTTAATATCTCTGGTTGTTCCTCCGATGATCAAGTCAGCGTTTGAACTTGAGTGAGAAAATGAGAAATAAGTGGTGGTGAAAAGTTCAGAGTTGCGTGAAGTAGAAGAAAATACCTTAGACTGCACATCTTCCTTTTATAGTAGATCAGAAGGGCAGATAGATAACTTTGGCCGAGTCCAGACAGGCAGCTCAGTCATAATCTACTGTATAGGTTTCAGTGGCTAAGGAAGGTGATTTATCCATACGTTTAATGTGAGAGCGACAGTAGGTGCTTAGTGCTGACTATGTCGATGAGTCATAAAGACTACTGGGGCTGGAGCAATGATGACTCTGACAGTGCATTTAAGACGAGGGTAGTTGGTTGTTGGTAGGGGGTTCTAGGACACGCTGCCTCTTTAGTTGTCTGACTAAAGCTTGACAAACACCGGTTTTTTAGTCGGCTACGCAAGTTGTCCATCTATTAAGTCGACCGCATGAGTAGCTCGAGTCGTCCGTCTTTATATACGTCTGATTAGGAGTGGAGCGGGACATGTGTTGGCCTTCCAAGGAAGATCACTTTAGTTATTTATAGGCTATAGCAGTGGCCCCCTTTCACTTGAACTTAGCTGGCCGAGTCCGGGTGGAAGTTCAAATAGTTGCCGATTGGCGACACTCGAGGTGCATTTGTGAAGAAAGCAATGGATTACTATTGAAGTGATCTTTTGATGTCAGCAAATATGGTGCGTCATCATCGCTTTGATATCGGATCTAGGTGGTGCATCGACCGAAGGACAGTGCATCATTTCTCGTACGGTCCGTTCGAATTCAGAGGTCCATCTCAGCCATCTATCCCTGATCGAGTCGACCGTTTTGATCTTGGCACATGTCCATATATGAGCCTATATATATCACCTCTGTGAAGAGGCTTGGTTTATAGTTTTTTTTGCTCTGAGACTTATGAAACCCTAGTTTTCTGCATCAATTATTCTCTGACCAAGACTTCGATGATCTGCAATGGCTTCCACCTCTTCCACCACTGCCCGTAGTGAGATGAGGATCAATCTCCTCAGACTATTCCGCTCAAAATATCTGCGCTACGTAGATCAAGGCCTATTATGGCTACTTCGATCTTCCTCGACCCTTCATTTTGTCGGGGTCTGAGAGGTCTAAAGTTATATATCACCATGGTGGTGATAATGTTTCGATCTATCTAAAACACTTGGAGTATGGGCTCTACTACCACTCCATCCTTCCACCGCCACATCTACGAGGCTCTGGGGTGTCCCCTTCACTAATCAAGTCGAACTCCATCACTACCTTGGTGGGGTTCATGGTCATCTGCCATCGAGTTGGCATCGACCAGTCCTTGCGCATACTCAGCCATCTCATTAGTGTCAAGACAACGAAGAAAGAGGGGCATTACTACTTCTAAAACTTGGGTAGCTTCAAACTTGTCTCGAATGGCCCTGACTCTAATAAAAATTGGAAAGAAAGATTCATGTGGGTCTTTGGGGCTGATCCCATCCTGTCCTGTTTGACTTGGCTCAAGATTAAGAAGGATATGATGTAGCCGGGTCTACTCACGGCTGAGGAGAGGTAGGGATTTGACAAGATTTCAGCCTATGCTGGGTCTTGGGAAATCGGTAATCTCTTTGATCTAGCGATTCTTCGAGTGGTCAGCATATCCAGAACTCCACTGATAGAGGAAGACACCATCTGGATGGTAGTCTTGGCTCTGTCACTAAAAGAGTCGGATGAGGCGCAGCAAGAGTCAGCAATTAGGCCCCAAAAGCACTTGAGGGCCAAGTTGGCTCCCACGAAGGCTACAAAGGTGGTGGTGAACGTTGCCAAAAATGTAGCTCGACTGACAGGGCCTAGTGCAACTACTAAGACCAAGAGGTCAGAGAAGAGCAAGAGGAAGCTACGGACGGTGAGCGACCAAAGTCCTCATAGGAGCACCGATCCGGCTCGGGCCAGCTCAGAGGGAATAGCAGAGGCGAGCACTCCCGTCCTAGCCCAAGAAGTCAGCTAACATCCCTCAGCTTCAAGCTTTCCTCCCCTCAAGCAGACCGATATCATCATCCTCAATGAAGCATCCCCCGCTCAGCCTGTAGGGGGTAAGGAGGTGGCCGAGCCTGTTGAGGCTGAGGTTTGGATTGAAGAGGAGACATCCCAACCTCCTCTACCTGAGTTGGCCCATAGGCATGGCGAGACGCCAACTGAGGCGTCAGGCATGGCCATGGAAGGGACGGCCCAGCCTCTTCTAGCTGAAGAGTCAGTAATGGCCGACATAACCCCAACTCTAAGGGATGGCTTCAAGTAGCCCTTCCCCCACCGTATTGATGAAATCGACCAAATGTGTGGGGGAGCTAAATATGATGCTCATCAGCTCGTCGAGGGTCTTGTAAGTCTAGGCCTAAACTAAACCCTCTTCATTACCCTTCTCACATTACCATTTGCCTCAATGTTCTGAAGGAGATAAGAGGAAGGGAGGAGGGATAGTGCTAGACATAGATAATGGGGATGAGGGAGGTGAGGAGTCGGAGGCAGGCTCCGCTCGAGATAGCTAGGCTAGCTAGCCTAGGATGATCAAGATGAAGAGGTTGTCACTGCTTCTCCCTGGCCGACCCCAGCTCCTGAGTCTGGTGCCATGCTTCCTATTCCTATTTGTTATAGTGTTCACTCACCCAAGATACGGGCTTTTATAAAATGATACAATAAGAGTCCTAGCAAAATAACCTCAAACTCACTTGAGTGGGCTAACACAACAGAGGCCTTGACTCTGCTGACTCATCAAATCGACCATCTTTCATGCCGACACGAAAGGCGAGATCAGTGGACCCTATCATCAAGGACGACCCACTTAAGGCACTCGACCACTTTATGGGCAATTCTCGGAGACGGCTTGAGAGACATTCCCTGTTGTCGACTAAGTTAAGGACTCGGCCTAGGCCTCAAGCCTCTCCTCCAGAGCATATGTTAACACTTTAGTCCATACCGAACAAACCTTATCCAGATTTTAGCCTAATGATCTCTGCGACTTGTCAGCTACCAATGTGCCTCCATGGCTTGTCAATGACTTCTCAAGAAATGCAGAGACACCCTCTTCCGTGCCGAAGTAACTTCCCCTCCAGTCGTCAGTCGAGACACCTGTAAAGCGAGGGACGATTTAGTATGCCCACGTGCCTTTTGCCACACCATCAATCACTTCCCGAAAAATGTAAAGACACCCTCTCCCGTGCTGATGTGACTTCCCCTCCAATTGCTAATTAACACATGTAGAGCAAAGGATGACTCACCTTCTAGCTCACACTTTTTCACCGCCATTTTCATGGCTGAAGTGACCAATTTTCCATTGACGTCCTCTTTATATACAGATGTTATTCACCATAGCTAAGGAGAGAGGCAGGTTCGCAATCTAAAAAAACCCCTAAAAACATACATGGCACAAAAACAAGAACACATGGTTCTTGGTCTAGATAGAGGAGCTCACGTAGAACCTCTGGGCAGAGACATTACCAATTCAAGAACCATATTGGTTCCTGACCTTCCCCTTCCCCACTCGAGTTTCACTAACTTGACTGTCGGAGGAACCACGGGGGAATCAGTCCCCGCCCTCTCACGAGTTATTCTTGTTTGTGCCGTATGGATATCAATCTCCCATTCAAGAACTAGGCATAAAGTGGAAGAAGGAAGTGGCCCCTCCATCACTCTCCCCTACCACGTCCCAGTGAGGACTCAAGGGGGACCGATCCGGTTCTGGATCAGAACCAATCCTATTTGGATCCAATTGGCTGTGTGATATCTAACATCAATAGTTTGGCGCCCACCGTGGGGCCCCCTTTTCTTTTTCGAGAAGACATGCCAAGTTCTGAACAAGGGTCTAATTCTACCCACCCTGAAGAACAATATCAGAGTTGCATCATCCAAGCTAAATAAAATCAGGAGTTGTATCATTCAAACAAAAGAGGGTTAGATTTAGCTAAGAGAAACCAACATGGGTGTAGTCCTCGAAAGCATTAGCAACTTATCTGGGGAGTGTTTTCCAAGAACACCATCTGCTAGATGGCAGAATGACCTTCAGCCCTTCTGAAAACCCACCAGAAGAAGACACACCGTAAGGGTGGTTGTCTTTCTTGAAAAGCAACTCTGGCTTCTAATCGCCATCACAGAATAACTCTGACTAGAACATAGGATCCGATCAGGCTGAATATCATTTAAGCTCCAACTAGCGATAGCTCATATGAGCATAGGAGCAGTGATTAAGTCTGTGATAGGCACATTGGACCATGATGACTTTTTTGAAGGGAACTCCCATACATCAGGGATGAGATTGAGGGAAAAACTTAGGGCCTATCAGCGGATTATCTTCTTAAGAAGAATGACCTTGGCCATTCAATTGACACCTGCACCACTAAAGTTGCCTAAGCTCTGATGGTCGAAGCATTCGACCCACATGATCCCCATGAAGGAGAGCTCCCTATTCACATCATGGTCTAGTCCCCAGTGCTCCCGAAGCTCATTCAAGGAAACCACTACAATTTATTATTTTTAGAGAGTACAATACCGGCTGGTGGATTCTCTCTCCAAGAAAATTTCCACCACAAAAGGTACCATGTAGCTTCTAGTCGTGCACCTAACCCTCGTGAACCCGACTTCGAAAATGCCATTCAACATGATTCGTGGCGTCTGGGTAGTTCCTTTTGCTAAAAGCCGGCATGCCAACCATCCGCCTTCAAGGCCTTACTAACATACTCAAAACAAACCTTGGCTGATGAGATGGCAAATAGAGTTTCGACTCATCTTCATCTATCATTGAGCAGTTCGCTATATATAAAAGAAAAATAGCAAAAAAGCAAGATCACAAATGGTTCAACCCCCCTTTTTGAGCACTAGATGCTTATGACGGATATTTTTCATGATCATGTAAATTTTAGAACTGGTGAAATCATATTAAATATGAGTTAACTCATATCTCGTAGGGATCAAGGTTTCATTATGGCTAAAGACCTAAGCACTCTCCACAAGCCATTGGTACCTTATTAGGAATAAACCCAAGGCACAACCCTTTAGCCAACTCCCACAGTCGTCCCTCGGCCTTAGGGGAAGGAAAGACCTAGTCGACTCTCTCAAGCCTAGACGTTCGACTTTCGAGTCGGATTCACAAGCCCTGGGTAACTTATTAAGAATAAACCCAAGGCACAATCCTTTGGCCGACTCCCATAGTCATCTCTCAGCCTTAGGAGGAGGAAAGATCTAGTTGACTCTCTTAAGCCTAAGCGTCCGACTTCCGAGTCGGATTCATAAGCCCTTGGTACCTTATCAGGAAGAAACCCAAGGCACAACTCTTTGGTCGACTCCCATAGTCATCTCTCGGCCTTAGGGGAAGGAAAGACCTATTTGACTCTCTCGAGCCTAGGTATTCGACTTCCGAGTCGAATTCTAAGCCCTTTGGTATCTTATCAGAAATAAACCTAAGGCACAACCCTTTGGCCGACTCCCACAGTCATCTCTCGGCCTTAGGGTAAGGAAATACCTATTCGACTCTCTCGAGCCTAGGCATTCGACTTCCGAGTCGAATTCCAAGCCCTTGGTACCTTATCAGGAATAAACCCAAGGCACAACCCTTTAGCCGACTCCCACGGTCTGTTGGACCCTAAGGTCGCTATGAAAGAACCCTAGAGGGGGGGGTGAATATGGTCTATGCTAATCTAATCCGATTTAAATGCCAATTAAAACTTACTAACAAATATCCTAGAAAATATGATATGTAACAAGATAACTATGCAAGGGTATGAAACTAACACAAGGGTGAAACAAGATATAAACAATATAATGGATGAAATAAACAATGAGAGAGTGGCAATAAAGATGTTCACAAATATAAGTGCGTCAAGCCAAACTCAAACAAGAAATATGATCACGGAGTTCGGACCACCCGTCCTACATCTCCGCTCCCTACTCCCGGGAAGAATTCCACTATCACACCGGGTTTTCAACGATCACCCGAAAACGTTTACACCGCACAATATCGGTTTTCAACGCTCACCGATCAACGTTCACAATCACAATGTAACTATATTAACTACCACCTCAAGTGTAGATCCTCACATATCGACTCCCTCAAGTGCTCGGAATTATCACCTCTCACTAGGCCACCGACGCCACTCCTCTCGATATCGACTCCGTCCTCACCACACACTCCTCTTGGTGTACTAGTGTATTACAAAGTGTTCCTCGCAATTATGGTTCACAAATACAAATAAATTTGTTGTCTACAATGGATGAGAACATAATGTAAGCTCACACTCTAAATAACACAATCCCACAACCCAAATTATACTAACTATGAAAATACAATAAGCTCAATGATTGTGTGTGTACAAAGAGATAAATAAAATTAACTAAACTCAATATAAACACTAGCTTAATAAAATGATAATCAAACAATAAAATGTAAAGCTAGATTGAGTTTAGAAAACTTCTCCAATAAATAACAAGAGTGAGAGAGAGATGATTTGAAGCTCAAACACTAAAGATTATCTCCTCAAGCCCTTGTGAAATTATCTTGACAAACGAAACTCTTAAACAAGGCTTAAAACCCTTTAAACAAACTTTAAACCCTTGTTAAACTTTCTTAAAACATTCTCTTAGGTGGTTTGAATTGAGGATATATGGGGGTATTTATAGGAACCCCAAAGCCAAGAGAAAATAAGGCAAAAAGACCAAAAACTCAAAAACAATACAGTCTGGAAATATAGACGTTACAGTGTTATGATTCGACTCGTACTTTTCATGAGTCGACTCATAAGTAGCCGTTACAGGCTAAAAACCAACTTATGGGCCGACTCATAAAATTCATGAGTCAACTCATCATGCATGGGTCGACTTAGTAGAAACAAAACTAGTTTTCCAGCACACTTCATGAGTCGACTTATGACAGGCATGAGTCGACTCAACATGATGGGTTGACTCATAATGTTATGAGTAGACTCGTCAGAACCAAAATGTAAACTACACAATAGTTTATGAGTTGACTCAACACTGTTCATGAGTCAACTCAAGACATGCACACAGTCTGTTTTAAATAGAAATCTGATTTTCAAACCTCTTTTAAAAATAGCAAATAAAATCAAAAAAATGTAAACCCTTGGGAAATGATTGTAGATATGATAATAAACATGCTACAAAAACTGGTTTTCAAAAAGACTTTCCAAATATAAAATATCATCATTTTGTAAGGAGGTCCAAAACATAGAAATGTAAACATATGAATTTTGATATTTGGCCTAAACCATATTTTGAAACTTTACAAAATGATTTTATAGACTTGAAGAAAGATGTAAACTATTGTTATGAAGTCTATAAACAATGAATGTAGTATTTTATCAAAATACACACACACATATATATATATATACATAAAACCAAAACATGTATGTATATATATAACTATATATACATAGAAACCAAAACTATAATGTGTGTATATATATAACTATATATATATATACAAGGAAACCAATAAAATGTGTGTGTATAATATTGAGCTTAAAGTACTAACACACATAATATAAACCTAAACTAAATGTTACCCAAGCTTGATCTTGATCTTCAATGTAGCTCAACTTGGTAAAATTGGATGATGCTTGTAATTGGATCTTTAACTTGATAGCAAAGCTTCACTCTACTATTCCGCCAACCTCCATTTGATATGATCGTTATGGCACAATTCCATCCAACCTCCAACTTGTTGTTTGCCTAGACTAAATACAAAACATAAATATTAAACAAACAACATTAGATATAAATTATTTGTAAATCATCATCAAAACAAGAAGGCCAACAATCTTCCCATTTTTGATGATGACAAACAATTTACAAAAGAGATATATGCATGAATGAAGATGAATATATAAATTATAATTCACATGCATATAAACTAAAAAATGTATATTCATAATATTTCTCCCCCTTTGTCAACATCAAAAAGGGTAAAACAAAAGAATGGAGAGAGCAAAAGCTCCCCCTACCAATAAGCATAGGTGAGTATAAAATAAGTATAGGGATTGCTCCCCCTATCAAAAAGCCATATAGAATATATGAAATAAAAGCTAAGGCAAAAACATGTGAGTAAGCATAAATGAAAGATACGCTAAACATAACTCACATACAAACAAGACAATAAGAACATATATTGATATGTCATTATGAAATAATGCCTCATTACACAAACATAAAAACCATGTATGAATAAATTTATGAAAATAAAGGAATGAGGAAAACATGAGAACCATGAAAAAAGTTTTCAAATGAAAACAAATCACTCAAATGAAATCATAAATCAAGATTTGAGTCCAAAAACAATGTTTGATCAAAGAAGAAAATTTTCTTTGTATAACTTGATCAAACCACTCATAGAATACATTATAAGGCACGAATAGATGATCCATGAGCACAAACATATAAATATCATCATATAAGTTAAATATAATGAATTCAAAGCAACAAGTCAAAACAAAATCTTTGATAAAAGAATTTCAAGAGAGGCAACAATATATCAAGCTCTTAAGCTTGTTCCAACCTATATAATCATTCTAGCATCCGGTAAACATGATTTGGAAATAAACACCCAATAAACCCGGAGGGTTACATAAACATAAACCTCTCATGAAAATTTAAACTCATAGTCATGAAAACAAAAGAATTTGATCAAAGAAAGTTTGTTTTCATATAAAAAATTTTCAAAGCTCATTTTATAAAACCAGGAAAAGATAAAATAAAAACACTAAAATTCTTGGTTTAAAAATCATTTTGGCACCCAAGAATTTTTGGTGCCGGATTGGTTAGGGACATTACCCCTATCATTCAAGCTCAACGCCCTAGGATTATGAATCCGTTTGGGCGCATATGGTGCACTAGCACGGTCAAACAAAAATTATACACATGACCTTTCCGATTGCAATAGGTGCAATGAAGAGGGTTAAATAATTTGTATTGACCAAGTGGACATGCACAAGAATCATTTGTAAATAAATATTTTTCTTTTAAATTATTTTGCAAATGAGAAACATCATCAAACAAAGGTGGTTTACTTGAGAAATTTGGCAAGTTTGAACATTTTTTCAAATCATAGCAAAACTTTGCCAAATGACCAAATCTACCACAAATATCACATTTAAAAACATGTGGTCTACTAGAAATATTTGGTAAACTAGATTTTCTTTTTAAATCAAAACAATATTCGGCCAAATAACCAAAACGACCACAAAGAACATATTTATACACATTAGCATGCTTATGATGATCATGATGAGTATGAGCATGTGAATGTGAATGTGTACATGATGATGAAGCTACATGAGATGCACAAGGAGCATTGGCATTCTTAATTATGTGTGCATCATAGCAAAATTTGGCTAAATGGCCTTTTCGGCCGCAAATGGAACACTTATAAATTTTGCTATACATGTGTGCATGATGTGTAATATGTTTAGGTGTAGTAGTATAAGACTTAGCACACATGTCCATAAGCTTATCATGATTAACTATGCATGTTTTTAAAGTTGAATGTAAGGATGAAATGTGTTTATTCACAAGATTAAAATCTTCATTATTAGGCACATATGCATTTGAACTAGAAGTAGAACATGTATGATTATCAATTTTATTTCTAAAGCTTTCTACTTCTAATATGGCATTATCTTTAGCATGAGATAAGCTAGACAAGGATGAGGTCAATTTTTTATTTTCCAAATTTAATAAGTCATTGTTTTCTTTAAGCATAGTATTTTTTTACAATGACATCAAATTTGGACACTAGCTTCTCATGGTCGGATTTCAAATCTACATGCTTGCTTTTTAAATCAATAAACTCATTTTGTAATTTCTTGTAGGCATGTGCTAATCTATCATATGCACAAGCGAGTTCATTAATAGATAGATCATCATCAGATTCCGAATCGCTTACCACACTAGGGCTATTGCCTAGTGGTCGTGTGCATGAAAATGAAGCTCCACATGAACTAGAAGCGGAATCCTCCAAAGCTTGTTGGATCGCCTCCAAATTCCCTTGATGTGCTTCTATAAGTTTCCATAATGTGTAAGCACTATCAAAATAATTAAGCTTGTTAGACATAGATGAATCGAACGTATTATGTAAAAATTCTAACAAAAGCTTATACATGATAAACATACGATGATCATTTTTATTCCACTTAGATTTCTCCGAAGTGGGCACAATATAAGCATCATATATAATTTCCCATAAATCGAAGTGTCTAGATCGAACAAAAAGTTTAAATCTAACACATCATTAGGCATAGGAAAAACTATCCAAACGAGGAGCAACATTAATGGCATAATCTAAACTAGGTGCACCGTGCATATTCATAATGTATATATGAACAAGCAAGATAACAATAAAATCACAAAACTAGATTAGCATAAATATAAGATAACTTGGATTTTTAACTCAAGGCGATTAGTCCTTAAATCAAAGAACCCTAGAGGGGGGTGAATAGGGTTTATGCTAATCTAATCCGATTTAAATGCTAATTAAACTTACTAACAAATATCTTAGCAAATATAATATGTAACAAGATAACTATGCAAGGATATGAAACTAACACAAGGGTGAAACAAGATATAAACAATATAGAGGATGAAATAAACATTGAGAGAGTGGCAATAAAGATGTTCACAAATATAAGTGCGCCAAGCCAAACTCAAACAAGCAATATGATCACGGAGTTCAGACCTCTCGTCCTACGTCTCCGTTCCCTACTCTCGGGGAGAATTTCACTATCACACCGGGTTTTCAACGATCACTTGAAAATATTTACACTACACAATATCGGTTTTTAACGCTCACCGATCAACGTTCACAATCATAATGTAATTACACTAACTACCACCTCAAGTGTAAGTCCTCACGTATCGACTTCCTCAAGTGCTCGAAATTATCATCTCTCACTAGGCCACTGATGCTACTCCTCTCGGTATCGACTCCGTCCTCACCACACACTCCTCTTGGTGTACTAGTGTATTACAAAGTGTTCCTCACAATTAAGGTTCACAAATACAAATAAATTTGTTCTCTACAATGGATGAGAACACAATGTAAGCTCACACTCTAAGTCACACAATCCCACAACCCAAATTATACTAAGTATGAAAATACAATAAGCTCAATGGTTGTGTGTGTACAAAGAGATAAATAAAATTAACTAAACTTAATATAAACACTAGCTTAATAAAATAATAATCAAACAATAAAATACAAAGCTAGATTGAGTTTAGAAAACTTCTCTAATAAATAACAAGAGTGAGAGAGAGATGATTTGAAGCACAAACACCAAAGATTATCTCCTCAAGCCCTTGTGAATTATCTTCACAAACGAAACTATTAAACAAGGCTTAAACACCTTTAAACAAACTCAAAATAAACTTTAAACCCTTATTAAACTTTCTTAAAACATTCTCTTAGGTGGTTTGAACTGAGGATATGTAGGGGTATTTATAGGAACCCCAAAGCCAAGAGAAAACAAGGTAAAAAGACCAAAAACCTAAAAACAATACAGTCTGAAAATATAGTCGTTACAGTGTTATGAGTCGACTCGTACTTTTCATGAGTCGACTCATAAGTAGTTGTTACAGGCTAAAAACCAACTTATGGGTCGACTCATAAAATTCATGAGTCGACTCATCATGCATGGGTCGACTCATGAATTCATGGGTCGACTCAGCAGAAACAAAACTAGTTTTCCAGCACACTTCATGAGTCGACTTATGACAGGCATGAGTCGACTCAACCTGATGGGCCGACTCATGATGTTATGAGTTAACTCGTCAGAACCAAAATATAAACTACATAATAGTTTATGAGTTGACTCAATATTGTTCATGAGTCGACTCAAGACATGCACACAGTCTGTTTTAAACAGAAATCTAATTTTCAAACCTCTTTTAAAAATAGCAAATAAAATCAGAAAAATGTAAACCTTTGGGAAATAATTGTAGACATGATAATAAACATGCTACAAAAACTGGTTTTTAAAAAGGACTTCCCAAATATAAAATATCAGCATTTTGTAAGGAGGTCCAAAACATAGAAATGTAAACATATGAATTTTGACATTTTACCTAAACCATATTTTAAAACTTTACAAAATGATTTTATAGACTTGAAGAAAGATGTAAACTATTGTTATGAAGTCTTTAAACAATGAATATAGTATTTTATCAAAATACACATATAATGCACTAAAACATGATTTCATTGAACTAAAAAAAATTAATATTGTTAAAATCATATATAGGCATATAAACATGAAACAAATATGTATTTTCCAATTATATTCATTTGTTTCATATATATAAGCTTGAAAACTATAAAACCAAAACATGTATGTATATATATAACTATATATACATAGAAACCAAAACTATAATGTGTGTATATATATAACTATATATATATATACAAGGAAACCAATAAAATGTGTGTGTATAATATTAAGTTTGAAGTACTAACACGCATAATATAAACCTAAACTAAATGTTACCCAAGCTTGATCTTGATCTTCATTGTAGCTCAACTTGGTAGACTTTGATGAAGCTTGTAATTGGATCTTTAACTTGATAGCAAGGCTTCACTCTACTATTCCACCAACCTCCATTTGATATGATCGTTATGGCGTAACTCCATCCAACCTCCAACTTGTTGTTTGCCTAGAATAAATACAAAACACAAATACTAGACAAACAACATTAGATGTAAATTATTTATAAATCATAATCAAAACAAGAAGGCCAATACAGTCCTCTCTTGGCCTTAGGGGAAGGAAAGACCTAGTCGACTCTCTCGAGCCTAGGCATTCCACTTCTGAGTCGAATTCTAAGCCCTTGGTACCTTATCAGGAATAAACTCAAGGCATAACCCTTTGGCCGACTCCTACAGTCGTCTCTCGGCCTTAGGAGAAGGAAAGACCTAGTCAACTCTCTCGAACCTAGGTGTTCGACTTTCGAATCAAATTTTTAAGCCCTTGGTACCTTATTAGGAATAAACTCAAGGCACAACCCTTTGGCTAACTCCCACAGTCGTCTATCGGCTATACACGGACTATGAATACCTAGGCACCTACGTAAGACCTAGGCACCCAACCTTAGGGTTGTCATTCTGCCAAAAAAAGGTATTCATAAGCCTAAGGTATGAATATTAAGTATATGACCAATACTTAATTGATCTAAAAACTTAAGCAGTCATCTGTTAAGTTCTGATCAATTACGCTCAGCCAAACTAAGGCATCAGGTGAACTAGTTGTCATAAGTCCCCAGTATGGGTCGACACATTATAACTAACTCACTTCAGCCAACATTTTAGACAAGAACAAAGCTACAAAGCTAAAAGAATATAAACAATGAAGGCAAGCTCAAGAATAGAGACAAAAGTTAATTTTTATTCAATAAGAGTAAACTTCATTACAAACTTTCCTACAAAAAAGAGATATGCAGGTCTTCAAAGCTCTCAACCAGATTTGGGAGTTGAACTTGACGGTCTGCGGGTGATAGCAATTGTAGAAGATTTCCTAGGAGCCCCAGCAACAGGCTCAACCTCATCGTCACTCGCTGATAAATCCAACCAGCCTCCACTTTTCTCAACATCTTTCAACAAATCGAGATAGCAGGAAACACAGGGAGGATAAAAGTGATCTGGAGTAGAATGAGAGTTGTGAGGCACTAGAGAAGCGAAGTAGTCAATCTTGGCCTTACATGCTAGGGCCACCTCGGCTTTCCCTATAGGACCATGACGTTAATCGTCGACCACCTTCTTTTTAAGTTGCTCCGAATCCAGATGAATGAGTTTATTCTCTAGTTTCTGGAAAATGGTCATGGACGCCCGAAGCTTTGATTGCACCTCTTCAAAGTCCCTTCTCACCTTCTCGATAGATAGGTGATTTGACCGAGCCTCTGTCTCAGCCGTCATCCTGCGATGCTTCTCGAACTCGACCTCTGCCTGAAGATGAACAATCTCCCTTTGAAGGTCCTCGATGGTCCCCACCTACTTGGAGAACTAGATTCAAAAGCTCTTGAGGAGCTCTTCCTTCTCATCCAGACTCAGGCGCCAAACGTCTTCTTTGTGAGCTAACTCGGCCTCCAAGATAGTGATCCTCTTCTCTGCATCTTCCTTGGCCGACTTCTCCTTAGCCAGCCCTGCTTGGCATTCTAGGGAATGCTCAAGTCGATTGAATAGGGCATGCTCCAGCAAAGTTCCCAGAGCCAAACAAGCCTAGAGAGCCTGATGTATGCCAACACTTAGCATATCCTCCAAAATCCTCCCATCAACACCATTCTCCATCTGGTCTGACAGAGTTTTAGCTCTTCCCTCAACATCATCGTCTACCCTAATCGGCTCCTTGCCAGGATGACAAGATGCCTCAGGAATAGTACTAGGATCGACAACATCCTCCTCGACCACTAAGGCTGTTGTCTCCCTGCCAGGAGAAGACTCGTTTATTCGTCCCATATTCTCCAAGTGGTTAAGCTGATTTACCAACGGACCCACCCCAGTTGGTTAGGGCCCCCTAACCAGTCCGATTGGCTGTCGTCTCTCGACGCTTGTCCACCCCCTCAATTCAGAGAAAATTTTAGCAGCTTGAGGCATCAAGACAGCTACCTCCTCAGTGCTAAAGGCCCCCCTTAGCTTTTTATGGTGCCTAGTAGTGAAACTCAATCCCTCGATCCATGCATTCCTCTTGTGACTTTCCGCCAACAGAGAAACGGGGCTTGTCCTTACTTGGAAGCCAGTGGAAGACAAGATCATGGATATGCCCGCCATTTGGAGAGACACATCATCAAATAGAGCATCGATCTCTTATGGTCCGGCATAGGAACAAACTTTTTCCAAATCCATCACCTCAGAATCACTAAGGGTGACTAGACGCAAAATGTCTTCATTCGCCTCCGGCCATCCCGAGCACGCAAAGACGTTATCGTTACCATAGACCCACATGAATCACTTCCTCCAGTCCTCATCCAACTCCAAAGAATCTGAGACAAGCTAGAACTCACCACGATAGTGGAAGGAGTAATACGGGGCCTTCTTAGCCGACCTCATGCTGATCAAATGCTCAAGCAATCTCAAGCGTGGTTAGACTCCGATACGGTGGCAAATGATGATGAAAGCCACCGGAACCCCTACTGCGTTCGGATAGAACTAGGAGGGGGAGACTCCTAGAGCGGCATGCACCTCCTTGATAAAAGGGTGCAAGGGTAATCGTAAGCCATGCTCCAAGTAGGCCAGGTACAGCGGCACTCGACCCTCGTCATGGCAATATACTGGCTCGCTCATCTCTGGTGCCGCCAATGTGAGAGTCCGAGGGATATTATATTGATCATACAACTCCACCAGATTATTCATATGGACCTTCGAGTGGATAAGTAAGAGAATAGCGAGTCTCTCCTACGGCCAGAGTTTGAAATTTAAGAGGCCATGAAAGACTTTTTCTTAAAAAAGCTTGGAGGAATATCAGGAGTTTGTCAGGGCGAAGGTTTGTAAGAGAATTATCTTAACATACAGAGGCTATTTATAAGCTTTAAGGAAGATTATAGAAGAATTTCAAAGGACACGATGATTTTCGAGGCGACTAGGCCCGATCCACTTTGGAACCTGAAGTGGTTCACTCAAAACACAAAGCGCCATCCTTATTTAATGCCATACGTCCCAATACTCAAAAAGCTAAAGATCCTCCATTATGTCCATGACACTTCATCTCCCAAAAAGATGGTTTAGGTATTTGATAACATCAGCCCTGAGAAGCGGAGTTAATCATGGATGCCCAATAAATACTTCTCATTTTTTTCGTCCCCAGCAGGCTTGTATTGATTAGTGCATATCTTATTTCTCTCGGAGCAGACTGAAAGACGACTCCAAGTGAAAGGGGCCAACTGTTATGATGCTCACTCACCTAATATATGGGCTTTTGCAAAATAATATAATAAGAGTCCTAGTAAAATAACATCAAACCCACTTGAGTGGGCCAAGCTCAACAGAGGCCTCGACCCCGCCGACTCATCAAGTCGGCCTTCTTTCATGCTGACACGAAAGGCAGGATTAGTCGACCCTATCACCGAGGACGACCCACTTAAGTCACTCGACCACTCACTGGGCAATTCTCGGAGATGACTTGAGGGACATTCCCTGTTGTTGATTAAGTTAAGAACTTGGCCCAGGCCTCAAGCCTCTCTTCCAGAGTATATGTCAACATTTTAGTCTATACTGGACAAACCTTATCCAAATTTTAGCCTAATGATCTCTGTGACTTGTTAGCTACCCATGTGCCTCCATGACTTGTCAATCACTTCTCGGGGAAATGAGGAGACACCCTCTCCCATGTCGAAATGACTTTCCCTCCAGTCGCCAGTCGACACCTGTAAAGCAAGGAACGATTCAGTATGCACACGTGCCTTCTGCCACATCATCAATAACTTCCTGGAAAATGTGGAGACACCCTCTCCCGTGCCGAAGTGACTTCCCCTCTAGTCGTCAGCTGACACATGTAGAGCAAAGGATGACTTACCTTCTAGTTCACACTTTGTCACCGTCATTTTCATGGCCGAAGTGACCAATTTGCCATTAACGTCCTCTTTATATACAGATGCTATTCACCATAGCTGAGGAGAGAGGCATGTTTGCAATCTAAAAAAGCCCCAAAAGCACACATGGCACAAAAATAAGAACACACTGTTCTTGGTCTAGACAAAGGAGCTCACGTAGATCCTCTAGGCAGAGACATTGCCATTTCAAGAACCACATTGGTTCCTGACATTCCCCTTCCCCGCTTGAGTTTCACTAACTTGATCGTCGGAGGAACTATTGGGGAACTGGTCCCTACCCTCTCACGGGTTATTCTTGTCTATGCAGCATGGATATCAATCCATCGTTCAAGAACTAGGTATAAAGTCAAAGAAGGAAGCAGCTCCTCCATCACTCTCCCCTACCACGTCCCGGTGAGGACTCAAGGGGGACCGATCTAGTTCCGGATCAGAACCAATCCCACTTTAGATCCAATTGGCTATGTGATATCTAACATCAACACTACTCCTGATCCGAGTCGAGCCCCCTAAGAGTTTTATGTATCTCTTCTCTCTTTTTTTGTATCTATGCCAATGTAAAAATTGATGTAAATATTTTAATATATGAATAAAAGTTATATTTTTTCCTTCTCGGTCAGCATACTTTTTGTCTGCAATTATGTTTATCTGCATTTTACCTTATTTTGAGATTTGTAACTAAGATGAATTAGTTTCGTGCTTTGGTTTTATCCTAAATAGGTACAAAGGTCTTTTGGTTAATGACGTGCCTTGGTTTCTTTACTCATGAAAATGACACCAAGGCTTCTTAAGTCAGAGCCGACCGAGTGTGGTATGCCTTCTTTTTACCCTGAATAGGCACCAAGGACTTTTGGTCGATGACGTGCCTTAGTTTTATTCATGAAAATAACACCAATGTCTTTCGAGTCGAAGCTGTACTAAGGTCTTTTGGTCGATGATGTGCCTTGGTTTTACTCATGAAAATGATACTAAGGTCTTTTGAGTTGAAGCTGATTGAGTCGATGGCGTCCCTTGGTTTTATCCTGAGTAGGTACCAAGGTATTTTGATCGATGATGTGCTTTGGTTTTAAAATTACACTAGAGGGGGTGAATAGGGAAATCAAACAATAATGTCCAACTAATAAAAATCCAATGCAATTTAAGACACAAATATAGTAATAAGGTAATAATTTAAAAGAGAAAGATAGAGATAGTTAGCCAAGTGAGACGACAATGTGTTCACGAGGTTCGGTCCTCTCGACCTACGTCCCCGACCACCTCTCCCGATGGTAATCCACTATACAACCCGGTTTCGAAGACGAAACTTTGTCACAATGATCTCCCCGATATTGAATTCTCTACATAATGATCTCCTCGAGATCTCACTCTCCACACAATACAAGATGAGAAAAATAAGACTCTCTTACAAATATACTATTGCAAGGATGAAGAGATGAACAATTGAAGTCCAGGGGTTTGTGGGATGTGAAAGTGAAAACCGAAAATTGAGAACTTAAGAATGAGAGAAAGTTAAAGCTTAATAAGTCTCAAAAACAAAACTTAAATGTTTTCTCTTTGTTTTCTGAAATTTCTTGGTTAAAACAATAAATGAGAGCTAAGGGGTATCTATAGTTTCTAAAGATAACAGCCAAAATCCAAAGAAAAACAAAAACCAAAGCAAATCCACTAAAATCAAGAAAACTGGAAACTAGCTGTTACTATTTTGCGACGCTGTTAGTCGACTGGTCGAAGAAATTGGTCGACTGATCGGACTGGAAAGCAAACGGCGGTATTGATCGACCGATGAACTTGTATCAATCGACTGATGGGCTTATATCGGTCGACTGATCGCAAGGCCTCTGCAGATGCTAAAAATCCTATTGGTCAGTCAACTGATTTGGAAAACCAGTCGATCGAAAAACTAACATATGAGCTATCTGATTTTTTCAGAAATGTTGATTTTCTAAATTAGATTTAAAATATTAAATTAATTCCAAAAATAGTAAAACTTGGGAAAATACGTATATATATAAAAATATATATGTTAGAGAAATAATTTCTAAAATAGTATCTCGTATTTGTGAGAACTTATTGTTTTACAAAAACCATCAAGAATACGAGTTTTGAAATGTGTGTGTAATCCCCAAATGTTTCAAAAGTTATCTATTTTATTTACTGCCTACATTATGATTTAGAGAGAAGTTAAAATACAAATATCATTTATAATTGTACACAATGCTTAAGTATCAATATTCGCTAGATATTTGTTGATGAAGCTCTTCTTGACTATATACTTGAACACTCTTCATAAGTAGATATATGATTGAGTCGATCTTTGAGTGTTTTGAGGCTTCTTCATCAACTTGTCTCCACCTCCACGGATATCATTGTAGGCGTCAAAAATTGCTTATAGGTCTCCACGAATAGCTCGAAGCTAAGAGAAGACGATGAACATTACTATCCAAGTCACAGAAGCTGGATTGACGTCGACGAATGCTTGAAGTGAATCGACAAACTACGTGAAGCAACGGAGTTTCAGAATAACGAGGATACGAACTGATCCGGAGCCCCACGTCGCTTACAAAAGGCAAAACGCCCCTCATATCCCAGTTTATTCCACAATGATCCAATCATCGGAGCTTATAGATCTCCTCATCGGCTTTCCAACGCACTTTGAATCACTCAAATCCGAATTCGGATGAAGAAGTTACGGAAGAAATGGACAAGCGTGTAAAACGGACTGTCTCAGCCTAAGCTAAGACATCCCGAGGTGTCTCGGCCCAACCGAGACACCCCAAGGTGTCTCGGCCTCGCTGAGATGCCCGAGGGTGTCTTAGACCCTAAAAATCGGATTTTTTGGCTGTTATGCGGTTTTAACCATTTGGATTCCCCGGAGCCTATAAATACAGCCCCAGTGCCCTCATTTTTTCGGATCTGGAACTTTTGGAGAATTAGCGAAGCCCTGCCAGACTGAAGATTGATCGAGTTCTTCAGCACAGGAGAGAAAGGTTCTTCAGATCTACGTCGCCCGTGTTCGTTCCTTAGGATTATCCCATTGCGGTAATCTTAAGAAGAGTAATTATCTCACCGTTATCGAGATAAGCGCTTCTGCTTCTAGATTCCTTCGCGAATCGATGAAGTTTTGGATCTGATCTAATTGTCAGGTGGTCCACGGATATTGACGTCCCCATCACCGGCCAAAAACCCACGCAAGCAAGAGACGACAAACGAATCTTGTGTTATTTTCAAGAGAGTTGTAATTCCTTTATTTCTTTCTTTTGTTGATTATTTGAATTCTTTGTAAACGACTAAAGTTATAATGAATTTAGTAATAAAGACAACTTTCAGCGAAAACAAACTGGCGACCACAGTGGGAGCCAACAGCCTCGCTGCCGAGGCTGTCGTGACGCAACCGGCAATCAAGATCCGAGTGAATGAAGAGATTGAATATGAATTCGATCAGCAAAAGTTTGAAGAGTATCTCTCTTCCTCCTCCCCCAGATCCGCCTCTCCGAGCAGGTGCAGGAAGGCCTCCTCTTCTAGAAACACTCGCAGGACTTCAGGCTTGAAGATCGAAGATCCCCTCGTCGCCGCTGCACTCATACCCCACGACGCCCCTACGGCATCCAACGAGGTCGAAGCTGTAGATCCGGACCTTTCCTCCGCCGTGAAGATAACTGCTGAAGGTGCTCCAACTTTGTTGAAGAGGGCACACCAAAGACGGCGTCAACGCCTTGCGCGTCAACTGGCCAAGGCCTTGGAGCCAATGGACGGGATCCGCTATGATGTGGATCTGAAATCTAGGCAGCGCCGAGAACAACAACGGCGAGCAACCAACCCCTCCTCCAAGGCAGAAATGAACGAATGGGTTCACGTCAAGAGGACCCGCTCTACCCTTGAGGAGCGAATCAAGAAGCGTCGCGCATTACTTGTGCATGCTCGAGTCCTTTTGCAGAAAGCGAAAGAGATGCAGAAAGAAGAGACAGCTAATAAAATGCCCAAACACAAACAGGTATGGGTGCCGAAGGCGAAGTCAGCGCCTAAGGCAAAAGTGAACGAAGTCACCGTCTGGCCTTCATCAACTTCAGATCCTGTTTCTCCTGTCCCTGCACCTTCGATGGAGCCGTGTGTTAGCATGGATCTCATCAAATCCAGAGTTCTTTTGAAAGATCGCCTCGTTCCTTTACCTGAAGATCGAAATAAAACACCCATGAAGGAGCGATTGGGACCATCGAAAGGTTCCCAAACAACAATTCAGACTAGGGGTCGTACTAATCACCCCAAGAGTAATAAAGGGAAGGCCCCTGTTACCGACCGCATTGGATTGTGAGTTGAAGTTCAAGAGCCCGTTAGAGTTTCACGCTCACAAAAGCGTAAATCTGAACAAGTGACTCTTGGAGATGCTAATAAAGCGTTATATCCCCAGAGGGAAACATATTTGTCCGATGATGATGTTATACCTGGGAGGTCGTACCAACACCCTATGGGTTGCTCCGGTCATCAAATTGACGAGTTGTACTATAGGGCTGGGGGTATGAATAAGTCCCAAAAAAGAAATGTTCGAGACGCGGATTCTCACTGTCCGTGTGCCAATATAATCAAGGCGGTATTATCAGAATGCTACTGTTCTAAAGCCCCACGAAGAGTTTTGGTGTTTGAGAGAATCTCCACCAGAACGTCTGAGGTCAAACCAAGGCATTTCTGTAGGAGGAAACCTGTCCTCTGAGACAATGAATTTCTAGAAATGTCTGTCAACATGACCAGGAGAGGGAAGTCAACACGACACTTTAGCCCGGATCAGTTTGCTGCAATATCCCGACGTATGATCCGATTGCGATCGGGAACCATCAGACAAAAGGATTACCAAAGAATGCAAAAGGGACTTCCTTCAGAAGAGGAAACGTCGGATGTTTGCTCAGATGCTTGCTCAGCGATGGCTTCTGATGATACCGAATCCAGCACCGGACAATCCTACGAATCATTCATGATTAGTGCCGAGCAAATGGCTAAGATTCTCGATGATGCTCTAACCAAGTAGAAAGAGAATTTTAAATTTGAAATGGAAATGGCTATGCAACAAATGAGGGAGATGCATGACCAGCAAATCGCGACACTGACAACTCATCAGGGAGAGTCTAGTCATCGTAATAATCCTAATCAAGATGATAATGAGCGAGAAGTGGATAAGAATGCCAACATGAACACTCCTCCCGTCGATAACAATACTGGGGGTGGTCCTTCGGATGATAACAATACGAAGGAAGACCATGTTATCTCTCCCCGAAATCGTTTGAAGAATGATACGAGCGAGGATAAGAAGATGAAGGATTTAGAGAGCAAAATCAATGCGTTGATGAGTGCTCAGGAAGTAAAAAGGTCCGGAATACTATGCCCATACCCGAGAGAGTGGGAGTCAATCCCGTATCCGACAAAGTTTAATTTAATCAACTTCACGCCATTTGATGGAAAGGGCTCCCCCACTCAGCATTTAATATACTTCAAGTCTCATTTAGGGATAATCTCTAGGAATGAACCTCTGATGGTACGGTCATTCGTCGGCACTCTTCCCGGAGCAGCCTTCGATTGGTATCGCCGCCTCAAGCCGGGGAGCATTAGCAGTTAGGATGACATGGAGGACATGTTTCTCACAAATTTCTTTGACGACGACACCGAAGTCTCGATCGGAACATTATTTGACGAGAAGCAAAAGGACGGAGAGTTGGTGGAGAATTTTATCAAACGATTCCGGTACAAAGCCATGAATTGTAGCGATCCGATTAGCGAGGACTTCATCCTGGAGACTTGTCACAACAATCTTTCATTGGATATTCTCGAAGTCATGGGAATGACACCGTCTAAGACTTCAAAGGACTTGAAAGTCCAAGGGGAAAGAGCCGAGCGTTTCCTCAAGAGGAAAAAGGCCGAGAGGGGTCAAACGACGATAAATGCTCCACAGTAGAATTTTGTCCCTAAAGGGAAAGGAAAAGCGCAAGCAAACACAGTGGACGCGAACCAAACGTTCGAAGTGCAATCGCAGCCGCAACAGCAGCAACAGAAAGCGCCTCAGCAGTCACGGTGGCAACAACAACCTCAGAAATAGAAGGCTTCGGAACCAAAATTCCCGAAGGTTTACTCATTCAAAGAGGATGAAGTTCCCGGTATTTTCAAATACCTCATAGAGAACAATAAGATTAAGTTGCCTCCGATCCAAGATCAGGAAGACGCTAAAAGGGTCAATGACCCGAAGCATTGCGCATTCCACAGAGCGGTTCACCACCCCACCAAGTCGTGTTACACCCTAAAGGACAAGATCCAATCTTTGATTGATGTTGGGGTCATCACTATGAAGCCTAAGGAGAAGAAGGTGGGTGTGAACGCAGTGTCGATTAGCTTTGGGTCCGTTCTCTTGAATTGGTTTCAGCCTGAGCCTGTGATAAACACAGCAGTGAAGACCATCAATGATGATCCTTACAAGCAACGCCAGAAAGGACTTGTGCCACACACAGACCTAAATGGCGAGATTCTTTAGGTTCACCCCGATCTAGTTGGAGATGAACCATGGACTGGATCCTCTTCTAAGAAAAAGTCAAAAGGAAAAGAAAAGTCTTGCTGTGGAGCTACAGCCATTCCAGAAGAAGATGACGAAAGGATCCCTGCCTTCCCACTCTCAGAGGATGAACAAGAAGTCTTTGCGACCCGGAGTGGAAATGAGTATCACTTCAAGTATCCGGATGCTTCCGAGCAATTAGCTAAGCAGGGGGTAACCAAAACCGTTCCCTCCAAGACATTAGCAGAAATGGGAGTGGTCACAACTCCCCCAGTACCCGTGGTTGCGGAGAAGACCCAAAAAAAGTAAAAAGGGAAAGAACCCTTATACCAAGAGGGTCACAACCCGAAGCAGTCTCGATTCAATCTACCGATTGGGAGAGACAAACCGGGGAGTTCGAGCGCTTCACCCCCACTTCGATATTATGACGTAATTAGCCAATATACCGGCTAAAATAACCCTATATGAGCTGATGTGTCTTTCAAAGGACACAAGGGAAGCGTTACAAGAAGCCTTGGCCAATTCAGAAGTTTTCCTGACTCGGATCAAGCCGTCTCCTGAAGAACCAGAGCCGCTAGTCCAACACTGCAATCTCACAGCGCACCATTTTCCCTGTATTTCCTTCACCAAAGAAGACATGCAGACGAAGAATTCGAAGCATGACCAGCCCCTGTATTTTACCGGGCACATTGACTCCAGCGTTGTCAACCGGATCCAAGTTGATCTGGGTTTCGCTGTCAGCATCATGCCACTCCGATTGATGTATAATCTCGGAATACCAGCTAGTAAGCTAGCCTCCACAGGCACTACGATCTACGGATTCAATACCAGTGGGTCCAGACCATTAGGTAAAATCCGAGTGAAGTGCCAGATCGGAGATTTGAGGTCAGAAGTCACATGTTACGTGATCGACGTGGAGACCTCCTATAACCTACTATTAGGTCGACCCTGGATCCACGGTAATGTTATAGTCCCATCAACTCTTCATTAGTGTCTCAAATATGTGGACACCAATAACGAAGTCAAGACGGTGGTCACGGATAAGCAAACGTTTAAGGGGTTGGAAAACTATTTTACCGACTCCCTTCTCTACGGTGCCGAATCCGATACTGAATCATCGGCCCAAGGAACAGACAGCGGGGACGAAACTGATACCTAAGTTGGGTTTGATTATGATAGTGGTTTTGTACTTAATGATATTGTACTCATTGTAATCAATCTTGACGATGAAGAATCATCAGAAAGTAGTTGTAACTAGCAACTTGCCGAAGAAATATCAAAAAATGATGATTTAGAGTACTGATAATATCATGAAGGGGCTGTATGATAACCCCAACTTGTATATGCCACTTCAATCATTTTGCATGACAAAAAAACAGGTGCAGGACTCGTTCGGAATGATACTTGTCATTCCTGCAAAGGCAGGGGGTGAAAAGGAAATTATCTATGGCAAAGGAAGAGAATCTCCGATGCCAGACCATTTTTTGGAAGAAGATAACGAGGATGATAAACCTTCCCCTCACCTATTCAGGTATGAAACTAAGGTGCGTAATCTCATGGAGAGATACGGGTATGACTTCGCACTTGGAGAAGGTCTTTGTTTTGGTCGAGGTCCGCGAGTTCCACCTCGTATGGCCTACCTACCAAAAGGAAAGCCCGATTATTATTATAGCCACCAAAGAGGTTTGGGCTATGTTTCCTTGTCTAACGACGAATATTGCTGGCAAGTCATTGATCAGATTGCTATTAAGGGCAAAGATGGATGTTCTTCCGACTCTTAAGCCTAGGACTCCGATGCCAGCCTTGGAGAAATGTTCAAAAAGCTAATGTCGAACATGGCTATAGTTGATCCTACGACAATAGAGGAAGACGATCAAATACCAACTTGGGAAGATCCTTGGGTTCATCACCTGAATATGCAGTACGGTGATAGGTTTGAATAAAGAGAACCTCCTGCTGAAGATCAAGTAGTCCAGGTGAATATGGGTAACGAGGATAATCTGAAGCCAATATTCATTAGCGACAGCCTCCCGCCGGATGAGAAAGAAGAGTTAATCTCTCTTATTAGGGAATACATCGATGTGTTCGCCTGGAATTATGAAGATATGGCAGGGCTCGATCCAAATGTAGCAGTGCATCGTCTCAATATTAAGCCGGATGTCAAACCTATCAAACAACAACAAAGACGGTTTCGTCCACAGATGATGGGGGCAATCGAGTCCGAAGTTAAAAAGCTTATTGACTCGGGCTTCGTCAGGGAAGAGCAACATCCCGAATGGCTTGCTAATATTATCCCGGTCCTTAAGAAGAATAGGAAAATCAGGATTTGTGTTGACTTTAAAGACCTCAACGCTGCCTGCCCAAAAGACGATTCCCATCATAGATGTCATCATCGACAATATGTGTGGGTTCGAGAAAATGTCCTTCATGGACGGGTTTTCTGGTTATAATCAAATAAATATGCATCCGGATGATGAAAAGCATACCGTGTTTAAAACATCCATCGGCGTTTTCTGCTACACGGTCATGCCCTTCGGCTTAAAGAATGCAGGTGCCACGTATCAGAGAGCTATGTCAAAGATTTTTCAGGAACATCTCTGGAAGACTGTCGAATGCTACATGGACGATCTAGTCGTAAAAAGTAGTGACAAGAAAGATCACATCAAAGACTTGAAGACGATGTTCGATCTGATGTGGACCCATCAATTGAAAATGAATCCTACCAAATCTTTCCTCAGAATGTCCAGCGGCAAATTCCTTGGATTCGTCGTTACCACCAAAGCTATTCACATCGACCCTGATAAAGTAAAGGCAATTAACGGGTTGCAACCTCTGATAAAACCTCACGGAGCTCAGAGGATTGCAAGGGCGGTTGGCTTATATCCGTCGGTTCATCTCAAACCTCTCAGGAAAATGTTAACCATTCTCCAAACTCACAAAGAAGGGCGTATCATTCGTATGGGACGACGCTTGTCAAAAGGCGTTTGAGAGTATTAAAGAATATCTCTCAAAACCTCCGGTACTCGTTGCACCGAAATCGAGCAAACCGTTCTTGATTTACGTCAAGGCGATGAGCCACTCATTAAGCGCACTACTTGCACAAGATGATGATAACGGTCATGAACAGGCAGTATATTATCTAAGCCGGACCTTGGTAGGTGCCGAATCCCGGTATCCCATAATTGAAAGGGAATGCCTCGCCTTGGTGTTCACAATTCAGAAGATGCTGCATTACCTGGTTGGACAAACTATTTATGTTATCTCCAAAGTTAACCCAGTCTGAGTATTCATGACACAACCGGCTTTCATGAGTTGGTGGTTAGCGAAATGGGCCTTGCTCCTATCCCAATATGACTTGCACTTTAAACAACAGAAGTCGGTAAAAGGACAGGCTATTTGTGACCTCCTTGTAGCTAACCCAACTATGGATACTGCCGAGATATATGACGATATGCCAGATGAAACCCACGAATTCAACGCAACTTCGCACCAACAAGTGTGGCACTTGTACTTCGATAGCGCTTCTCGAGTAGCTAATATAGCAAGTGCTCCTGGATATTCTAAGATTTCTTCTGGAGTTGGAGTTGTCTTAGTTTCCCCAGGAAAACATGCGATGCCTCGAGCCTACTCGTTGACCGAGCCATGCTCAAATAATGTAGCCTAGTATAATGCGCTACTCATAGGACTCAGTTTCGCTAAAGAACTGGGGGTTGAGTATCTCAAAGTTTTTGGTGATTCTCAACTAATAGTTAAGCAAGTTCAAGGGAAGTATGAGGTCCGAAGTTAGGATTTAATACCATATCATAAGATGGCCGTGGAGATGGCAGAATCATTCAAAGGATTCTTCATCGAACACATTCCGTGGTTACAGAACACTTACGCAGATGCGTTAGCAGCATTAGCCGTATCCCTGGCGCAGCCTCCTGAAACAGAACAGTTTGTTACGGTGAGGACTCACCAACTCCTGGTACCAATCTATGATGAAGATGGCAAAGAAGAGGATGTTAAGGAAGTATATTCAACTCAAGCCGAGTTTGAACCCTGAGATTGGCGTTTCCCTATCATCGATTACGTCTTACATGGAATCTTACCAGAAGACATGAAGGAAAGGGATTCAATCCGACAAAGAGCACCGAGATTCTACTATAATACGGAGAGTCGAATGCTGTATCGCAGGGGGTACGATGGTTTGCTATTACGTTGCTTATCGACTAAAGAAGCTGAAGAAGTCCTTAAGGAAACACACGAAGGGGTTTGTGGTGCACACCAACCCGGCCCCAAACTTTATGACCGCATCAGAAGAATGGGATATTTTTGGCCCACCATGATGAATGACGCAGTCGCGTATGCTCGAAAGTGTCATGCGTGTCAAATACACGCGAATTATATGCACCAACCTCCAGAGCATCTGCATCCTTCGGTTACATCATGGCCATTTGAGACTTGGGGAATGGATATTGTCGGTCTTATAAATCCCTCGTCAGTCAAAGGTGACTGATTCATCCTAGCGATTACTGACTACTTCTCCAAATAGGCTGAAGCAATTCCTCTCAGAGAAGTTAAGACAAGCAACGTTATTGCATTCATCAAACACTATATTATCTACCGGCATGGTGTCCCAAGATGAATCATACATGATAACGATCCTCAATTTGTTAGTAACCCCTTCATCAGGTTTTGCGAGAAGTTCAAAATTCAAGACGTCTCGTCAACAGCTTATAACCCCACAGCAAACGAATTAGCTGAAGCCTTTAACAAGACTATCATCAAGCTTTTATCAAAACTCGTGAAGACTAACAAACGAGATTGGGATGATAAACTCGGTAAAGCACTATGGGCTTACCGCACCACAGTTCGCACGCCTACTGGCGCAACCCCGTACTCTTTGGTGTACGAGTGTGAAGCCGTCCTTCCATTGGAAATTCAAATTCCATCTCTTCGAATCGCTCTCGCAACCCAGATGACGAACGAAGAACAACATCAGAAACGTCTCGAAGAACTCGAGATGCTCGATGAAAAGCGCTTAGAAGCTCAACAGCACATTGAGTTCTACCAAGCCAGAATTTCCCGAGCTTTTGACAAAAAGGTTCGGCAACGGAGTTTTAAAGAAGGAGATTTAGTCTTAACTGAAAGACGGCTCATGATCCTTAACTCCAAGAAGAAAAGTAAATTTGAACCCAAATGGGAGGTACCATTCGTAGTAGAGACAGTCTATTCGAGTGGCGCATATCGCCTGGTTACCAAGGAAGGCGATCGGCTTATGATGCTGATAAACGGTAAATTCTTAAAAAAATACTACCCTTAGTATATTTAGGATAATCAATGTATCGGGAAGTTCCCAGAAGAATACTGCATGTGGTATTCTTAGGGATAACCCAGTTGCTATGAAAATAATGAATAAGAAATCCACACTTGGACTCTGGATGTATTCAAAGTTAAAGCGTGTTTATTATTAATGAATGAGATTCGATCATCTTGACAGATCAATCTTTCCTCACAAAATCCTCCACTGATCAAGTCAATTGACGGTGGGTCCACCAAAATTTCTATCCGCCGATTCATGGTAATTTTCAAAGTTTGACGTGTTAAGTCCTGATCACTTAACATCAAAATCTTCCATCGAGTGGTAGTACAAGTCGGCATTCTCATTGCTATATGTATTCCACTCATCTTGCTTTCAGGTCAAACCTATAAAAGTTAGGGCCAAAGCCAGATTCTCCTCTCGATTCCTTCTATGAATAAGAGGTTCACTTTCAATTTGAGCAATCAAACCTATAAAAGTTAGGATTGTCTCCAAACTCACTTAGTCAAACCTGCAGATAGTTAGGACTAAGATCGAGTCATCCCTTTCGATAAACGAAAGACTTCCATCTTTTCCTTTTCAACCAAACCTATAAAAGTTAGGGTTGAAATCAGAATTTCCCCTTAATAAATGAGGAACTCTTTTCTTGGATCAGGCAATCAATCCTATAAGATTTAGGGTTGCTTGAATCTTTCCGATTCTCGGAGTGGAGATCCCACTCCTAGTTTCATCTTTCCGGATTCTGGGGGTGGAGATCCCACCTCGAGTTTCCTTTTCTACTGGAGATAGAATATAAAAAATTCTTCTTCTTCAGTGCCGGGAGATAGAATATAAAATTCTTCCTCTTCCATTTTTGGGTTTGTCTTTACCCTGAGAAAATACACAATTCTCAACTTCCAATCCGCGCACTTTGTGCACGGGGAATTTTATCTCAACTCCTAAGTAGAGATAAGCCTACGCCTAATACGTGTTGCTGGTTTAGTCTTTCACCGAGTAAAAAAGATACCAGAATACAAGTCTGGGGATTTTTATCCCGAATCCTAAGTAGGGATGAATTAGCGCCTAACACGCGTTGTCGGGTGCCATATTCCCGTAAGAAATGGTGAAGTCTATACATTTAAAATCATAGCATAAAGTCTAGGAGAACAAACTCTCTTAGCATAACGTTACATGTGAAACGGGTTTTAATAATTCACATGCTAGCCCGATTCAAACAGTAATCGGTAAAGGCACATCAAACCCGTTAAAGGCTGGGGTTTGCCAAAAATCCTAAATCAGCGCCTAATACGCGTTGCTAAGTGCCTTTTTCCCATAAGAAATGGTAAAGTCTATGTATTCAAAATCATAGCACAAAGTCTAGGATAACTAACTCTCTTAGCACAACGTTACATGTGAAACGGGTTTTAATAATTCACATGCTAGCCCGATTCAAACGGTAATCGGTAAAGGCACATTAAACCCATTAAAGGCTGGGGGTTTGCCAAAAATCCTAAGTCAGCGCCTAATACGCGTTGATGGGTGCCTTTTTTCCATAAGAAATGGTGAAGTCTATGTATTCAAAGTCATAGCATCAAGTCTAAGTGAACTAATACTCTTAGCACAACGTTACATGCGGAACAGACTTATATAACCCGTATGCTAGCCCGATTCAAACGGTAATCGGTAAATGCACATCAAACCCGTTGATGGCTGAGGATTTACTAAAAATTCTGTAAATATTGTGTCCATTGGGTTCACAATCAATAAAGAAACATCATGATAAAAGATGAGTGTATTAGATCAAATACTAGGTCTCTACTAACAAATCAAGTCAAAGCATACAATAATAAGCTCATCGACCCGAACGCAGTCGGCGATCAAGAATATGAAATTCTAACTTAGAAAGCCTATTTGCATAACTCTGCTCAAGCTCAGCCTGCAGATCAGCTCGGACAGATTCTTCAGAACTGCTCAAGATCTTCGCGGCTTCATTTTTCAGCTTCATCAATCTCTCATGCGTAGATCCTAGACTCTTAAGTATCTGTCCGCGAGAGTTCTCTAATCTAGCCAGCTCCTCTGCAATGATAGCACCAGACTCCTCGACATACTTCAAGGCCTTCTTCAACCTGTCTGCTTCCTCATGGTTAGAGTCTAAAGAACTGAGTAACTCGGCTTTATCCGTATCCTTTCTTGCAAGATTAGCCATCAGCTATACGATAGAATTCTCATGTGACTGAAGCTCGCTGCTAATAGAAGATTTCAGGTCACTCTACTGTGTCAGTCTATGCTCCAACTGAGAAGATATGAAAGAAGGAGCTCCATTAGCCTTTAGCTCCTCTAATTCTCGGAGTTCAGACTCCAGAACAACAAAGTCGGCAGCAAAAGAATCAGCTAACTCCAGATGTCCTTCCTCTCTGATCATCGTCATGTGGCGAGAAAGGGAACGTCTGAACTGATCAAAACAATATCCTTGATGAAGAAGTTTCTCGATCATGCCATCAAAAAAGATGACGAAAGAATCGAGATCCATTCGAAAAATGTCTTTGTTGGGATCGGGATTGGCCAAAAGGGCGAGGACGCGCTCGTATAGAGATGGTTGAGATCCTACAAGTAATCATGTGGAAGAGTAAGAGACTCTCGAACATAATGGAAAATTTAATGTGAATTGCAAGCATACCAATACCAATAGAGGTCCCCGCAGACTGAGATCCTACGATCGGCTCCGTCAGTCTAATCTCAGCAGGCTCAGAGATAACAGCAGGTGTGATCGTTGGTAAATCTGTAATGCCTCTCGGCTGTGGAGGAGAGACACCACCGTTAGGCAAACTAGCAGTGCTAGAAACCGTAGTCGTATCAGTCGTGACGGCTGGTCCTATGATTATACTTCTTTATTAGTCAAGTAAAAATTTAGACAAATAAGGAGGATTATAATGACGGAAATTAGATGCATACCTGCAGGTCCATCACCCTTAGGTAAACTAGAGATGCCAAGAATCATAACTGTATCAGTCCCAGTGGTTGGTCCTATGATTTCAGTTCTTTATTAGTCAAATGAAAACTTTGACAAAATGAAGAGAAGTTTAATGTTAAAAAATTAGATGTATACCTGCAAATGAACCACCCTCGAAGGATGGTCCTGCAGCCCCTCTGGTGGCCTGCTCTGCTAACATATCAACTAATAATCTAGTGTCAGATCCTGAGAAACTCGGTGCTGAGACATACACATGTTCGCTGAATTCCCTAAAACCCATATCATGGAAGGTCTCGTCCTCGACTGGTCTCTCTAACACGACACCTGTGTGAGAATTTAAGTGATGGATATATAAAAAAAAGAAAGAAACGGGAAAGAGAAAAGAACTCAGATTTACCCGCGGTAGTGGCTGAAGATTCTTTTGCCCCAGTATCCGTGTCTGGATTCTTCAATTTGTCTAAAAGAGAATGAAGCGTGGAAAGTTATTAAAGGAGGAATAAATCCTGAATTCCCTAACTCCTTTAATTGCTGCTCAGATAGTGTATTATCGGAGTTAGATATACCTAAGCATAGAACTGTCGGCTCGACGCTATCAACTAGCTCAGTATCTCTGTTTGTTTCGACATTCATAGGTTCATCATGAATGGCATCGCGCATCTGCTGCACGAAGCTATCCAAATGGCTAGGATCTGAGAATACAGAGTCTCGTGGAAGTTCACCTTTGTCATGGTTTCCTGAAACGCAGAACATGATGAGATTCAACGAATCCAAAAGAGAATCATCTTAAAGCAATAAAGACAATAGATCATTACCCTCTTCTCCGCCAGTGGTGCCTCCTAACTCTGCTCCGTAAGTGCGCTGACCAGTATGTGATTTATGAGCGGTCTTCTTCCGTTTTGGAATACAAACTCTTACAGAACCAACAGGCCGTTCATGCATGAACTTAGTACGCATCTCAACCTGTGCGGAAGCTTTGCCACTAGGCCGTGACCTCGCATAGCGAGAAGTGAGCGGCTCATGCTCATCAACCATTCTACCTGGGGTGATAAGAGTCATCTTGTTAGGATAAGTGAATAAGACCTTTCGCTCTGGTTTTTGAAAAGCCAATTGATATCTAGAAAGGGTATAACATTGATGCCAACGAGAAAAGGCCAGATCCATTAATCCTGAAAAGAAAGAGTCTGACAAACCTGTAGTAGGTTCTTCCTCGTCGGTATCTATGTCCACATATTCTTCCTCAGGAGTCTCATCCTCATCGTCAGTAGGAAGAAGCTCTTCATCATCCTCCATCTTGCCTCTGCTCAAATGGGAGGGTTTGGTAGGCTTTTTCCCCTGCTTCTTCGAAAGCTCGGCCTTACGAGCAGCCCTGATAGTGGTTTGAAACAAATGCTCCGCCTCCAACTCTGAAAGACTCCTCACACCTAGAAACTCATTGGCAGAAAGGAGCTACTTGTAGCTAAGAAAAGTAAGCAACGGCTTGCGCTTAGAAGAAGGAAGAGTGAAGTAGGCTCCAGTACAGCCCACCATAGTCCAAAGTCATGCTCGAACACTGTCAATAAGACCCCCTCAGTCCTCAAACCCCGGCTCGGGTTCCCAACATATAGTTGGTCGTAACCGAACTAGCGAGCGAAGCGGCACGGAAGATAAGGCTCTATGTGGTAACGACTCTTCACCCGAAGGACAAGATATCCAACGCGGATGTTCACCAACCAACGAAAGCAACCAGCGTCAAGAGAAGTCCGACCAGTCCTAGGTTTCTCCTCATCAATCAACACATCACCATAACAGCCCGAGAAGCGAGGAAAACACTTGAAGAACTCCCAACTCTTACGAACTTGAAGCTCTCGCTGTACATCAGTGAATGTCTTTTCAAACCATTTACTCCTTTCCAACAGCTGCACAAAAGGAACGGAGGCATCAACAGTACTAGGCGCCGACATCAAATCAGGACGATGAAGAACGAGCCACGCCATCAGGTATGTATACGGAAGCTCGACCTTTACAGAAATAAGCTCGGTCGACGGTTCAGAATCCACATGTGTAAAACCATTGACCAAATACCTAAGCCCATAATGAATGCCAGCAACCATCGCCGGAAGCAGAGAAAGCTCCTTCCCGTAAGCTAATTGAACGGCAGGGAAGAGTACCTCAATAGGTAAGGCTTTAGAAAACTGATATGGAATGACGCACTTCTTTAACCAGATAGCAAGATAGCACACTAACAGAGTCTTGGGCCGAATAGACTTCTGAGCATGACAAAGGAATGTCCGAAATTTGGTCCCTGCAGAAAAAATTCCCTCAGCGCCGGCAATAGTGTAGGAGCAAGCTTCGGCCTTCTCCATTAACTCATTAACGGCAGAAGGTGTCAAAATGTCTAACTCACAAACAGTCTCACTTGGATCACCCTCCAAATGCTGGAATAGATAAACAGTGAACTGCTTCAAGCTGATTTATTTCTTCCTCTTCGCCTGAGGGGTCACTTTGATTAGAGATGTATAATAATGACACGTGAGATCCCAAAGTGTGTCGTACATGTCAGGAGAGTCCTTCTTCAAACACTCCAATTGCAGGTTCGAGGGAAAGTACTCCTGGTACGGACAATCCCCCATCGAAAGACTAGAAACTTTGTGCATCTCATGCAAAGCTAGCCCCAACTCTCCACTGCAAGTTAGAAAGGTGTTACTATCGGGGATATATGTTTCCAATAATGCTAGGAAGTGGCGACAGCTGACCGGGAATCCATACATGGTGGCTCGTATAGGCGCATACAACCCACCGCCTTCCAGATCGTTCTCCTAACGTCCCAAGACGTAACTAGTCATACGTGTCCACCACCCCTTGGGTTGTGAGTAAGCCCAACCAAAACATCTGAAATCTAGTGGAGGTAACTTCCTCCCAAGCTTAGCCAAACGATTCCTCACAGTAGGAGCAGCTGCTGACACCTCGTCTGGGGGTGCGGTGTCAAGACCCAGAATCCCTGGTCAAAGACCGCGAATATAATTATGTCCATCGAAACCTGGGGTCTTATGGTAGGAGATAAATCCATAATAAACTCGGTCACAATCATCTGTAAGATTCCAGGACATCTGTCGCTGTACAGCCTGCATCTCCAAATGAGCAAAGGAATGTTGGCAGGGAATGGAAGGAATGTAAAGAAGAGCTCCTTCATTGTTATTCAACCAGTGTTCATCAGCAAGAGTCAACCTAGCCGGATCCTCAACATGATCTCCAAACAAATAACCAGGCCTCTCTAAAGCCTGAGTGGAAATGGAGTCTGCGGTAAAAGGGGCATCAGTAATCAACTGGCGTAATGAACGACGTCCCCCATCTCGTATCAAACGACAGGATTTATCAGAACAGCTCAAATCAAACTGAGGAGTCGAACCAATGGCCTGTCCATCAGCAACAGAAGAAAAAATCTCCCCACTGCAACCACTAGTAGCATGAGGGGGAAGACTGTCCGCGGAGAATTCAACTGTGACAAAACAAAGGGTAGAATCAGAAAATTATCCATGAATTACACAATGATCAAATTCATCTCACAGGATGGCGAGATAGGATCATTCATTGAGCAACTGGCGAGACGATTTTGAATGTCCTACACTGGAAGAGCGGTATGCATCATCACGTAAGCAACATGGTAATGTACCCCGACCTACACAGTGTAATATAACACGAAATCGCCCTAATATGCCAGAAGACTTGAATTGACCAAGCAAAACAAATCTCCTGAAACCTCGATCCCCACGAAGGAGGATGTTAGTTCTTCCCGAATGACCCACGAAGGGGCCAAACGAGGGCATGACAGAACTATAAATCTCCTGAAACCTCGATCCCCGCGAAGGATGACGTCAGTTCTTCCCGAATGACCCGCGAATGGGTCAAACGGGGATACAGAAAACACAAATGCTCACCCCCGAAAGAGAATGCCGTGGGAGAGAATGCTACGGGAGTCTCCCTCTTGCTATGCTGTGAAGAGGAGAGACTCCTATGAAATCGCAGTCGGCGCGGAGACATGGATAACCTACAACGAAAGTCAACGGATCAGGTACAATCATAAATCCGGATGCCCGAAAGTTAAAAGGAAAATTAAGAACTTTAACTAAAGTCCTACAAAAAGAATAGGATTTTATAGTTGAAGTCTAATTAAACCTATGAGTTTTGCGCATGCAAACAATGGGCTCAAGTTGCAGTATAAACCCTTATGATGTTTTTTTGGTGAAATACCCAAAATACCCCTCATGTTCGAAAATAAATTCTAGTCATGGACACAATCAAATTTGGGCCATGATCATCGTGTTTGTTCACTTAACATCCCTGATATCTCACAATTTTGGCTAATTTTGCAAATAAACCCCTCTACAATATTCGGTTGCTTTTTACAATTAAACCCATCAACAATGTTGATTCTTTTGCATGAAAACACCCCTCAAAATTTGGCCAAATAAGTGTGAAATTTTAGTTCCAAATTTCAGACTACTTTTGCACAAAAGTCCTCAAATTTCAGTCCACTTTTGCACAAAAGCCCCTCAAATTTTGGCCATATTGCATTTTTGTATAAAACCCCCCAAATCTTGGTCCATACACACAATCCATCATCAAGATACTATCCTTTTCACAAGACCTCACTCATGAGAACAAAAGCTATGATCTTTGCATACAAATTCATGGCATACCCTCATTATAAGCATAAAGTTCTAATCTTTATAAAAAAAAAGAGAGTTTTGAGAGAAGTTTACCCAAATCAAGAGGTTGAAAACCCAACTCCAAAAATCAAAACTTGAGCTTGAAGATGTAATGAAACCCTAGCCTTGAAAGGAGAGGATTTTCGGCCAATAAAGGAGCACAAAATCCAAATTTATGGGAGAAGATTGAGGGGTTTTAAAGAGAAAAGTTCTAATGGGTTTAGAATTCTTGAACAAGAGAAACAATGAGGTTTTGGATGAGAGGAGGAAGAAGGGTTTGAGAGGGAATAGAATTTTAGTTTGAAAATTTTGAAAGGGGGGGAAGTACACAACACATAAGACAAAAAAATGTAAGAGACACTTAGGTGTCTCGGCCCATTGGCCGAGACACTCATGTGTGTCTCGGGCCTAAGCCGACCCCCAGGTGTCCTCATGACCCGATTTTTCCCCGTTTCGCTCATTTTTCTTGGTCATCAAACATTCGGATGAAAATCCCGCCAGTCAACACGTTGCGAACAAAGGTCAACACCGGTCAACACGTAACCCTAGGTTAACGCCAGTCAACGCGTTGCGATGAAAAAGTCAATGTTCGATAATTTAAACCCATGAGTCAACGCTGGTCAACACGTAACCTTAGGTCAACGTCAGTCAACGCGTTGCGATGAAAAGTCAACGTCAGGCGATCCGAAACCCTAGGTTAACGTGTAACCCTAGGTCAATGCCAGTCAACGTGTTACGATAAAAAGTCAACGTCAGGCGATCCGAAACCCTAGGTCAACGTCGGTCAACGCGTAATCCTAGGTCAACGCCAGTCGACACGTTGCGATGAAAAATCAACGTCAGGCAATCCGAAACCCTAGGTCAAAACCGGTCAACGCGTAACCCTAGGTCAACGCCAGTCAACGTGTTGTGATGAAAAGTCAACGCGTTATGATGAAAAGTCAACGCCGAGCGATCTAAAACCCTAGGTCAACGCGCAACCCTAGGTCAACGTCAGTCAACGCGTTGCGATGAAAAGTCAACGTCAGGCAATCCGAAACCCTAGGTCAACGTCGGTCAACACGTAACCCTAGGTCAACGTCAGTCAACGCGTTACGATGAAAAGTCAATGTCAGGCGATCCGAAACCCTAGGTCAATGCCGGTCAACGCGCAATCCTAGGTCAACGTCAGTCAACGAGTTGCGATGAAAAAGTCAACGTTCGATGATTTAAACTCATGAGTCAATGCTGGTCAACGCTTTGTGACAAAAAGTTAACGCACGGTGATCTGAAACCCTAAGTCAGCACGATGTGACGGAGATAGTCAGTTCTAAGTCAACTCAACGGCACAAGCCAAATTCAATTCATCAGTTTTAAATTCGAGACTTTGACGACGGCCAGACGATAAACGCAGCGCCAGAAGAACTCCAGCTATTCGACAAAAAAACGAATAGACTAAAAATCGAAGGAGTCAAGAATTGAAGCTAACTACAGGTCCTGTACGCTGACCGAAGTCTGGACCAATCATATCTAAAGTGTTCCAGCCTCTTCTATAAAAGAAACGAGACTGAAACGCTTTGGAGGGGGTATCTGTAGGCGTCGAAACTTGCCTATAGGTCTCCACGAACAGCTCGAAGCTAAGAGAAGATGATGAACGTTACTATCCAAGTCACAGAAGCTGGATTGACGTCGATGAATGTTTGAAGTGAATCGCCGAACTACGTGAAGCAACGGAGTTTTAGAATAACGAGGATACGAATTGATCGGGAGCCCCACGTCGCTTACAAAAGGCAAAACGTCCCTCGTATCCCAGTTTACTCCACAATGATCCAATCACCGAAGCTTATAGATCTCCTCACCGGCTTTCCAACGCACTTTAAATCACTCAAATCTGAATTCTGATGAAGAAGTTACGGTGGAAATGGACAAGCGCACAAAACGGACTGTCTCAGCCTAAGCTAAGACACCCCGAGGTGTCTCGGCCCAACCGAGACACCCGCTAAGACGCCCGAGGGTGTTTTAGACCCTAAAAATCACATTTTTTAGCTGTTATGCAGTTTTAACCGTCTGAATTCCCCAGAGCCTATAAATACAACCCCAGGGCCCTCATTTTTTCGGATCTGGAATTTTTGGAGAACTGGCGAAGCCCTGCCAGACTGAAGATTGATCGAGTTCTTCAGCACACGAGAGAAAGGTTCTTCAGATCTACGTCGCCCGTGTCCATTCCTTAGGATTATCCCATTGCAGTAATCTTAAGAAGAGCAATTATCTCGCCGTTGTCGAGATAAGCACTTCTGTTTCTAGATTCCTTTGTGAATCGATGAAGTTTTGGATCTGATCTAATTGTCAAGTGGTCCACGGATATTGACGTCCCCGTCACCGGCCAAAAATCCACACAAGCAAGAGACAACGAACGGATCTTATGTTATTTTCGAGAGAGTTGTAATTCCTTTATTTCTTTCTTTTGTTGATTATTTGAATTCTTTGTAAATGACTAAAGTTATAATGAATTCAGTAATAAAGGCAACTTTCAGCGAAAACAATCATCATTACAGCGCAAATCCTTCCAACCTCTAACTATGGCACTATATTGCTTGATAATTATATCCTACGTATAATCACTTGACAAGAAATTAGTACCAATAATGAGGTTTGTAAATCATCATAAAAACATAAGATCTAACAGGTTTTACTCATAAAAATAATGCCAAAGTCTTTTGAGTTGAAGCCGATCGAGTCTATGGCATGCATTGGTGTTATCCTGAGTAGGTACCAAGGTATTTTGGTCGATGACGTGTCTTAGTTTTACTCATGAAATAATACCAAGGTCTTTCGAGTTGATGTGCATTGGCCATTAACTACTTATAGCTAGTGACTCGTTTCTTAACGAGTGGGTCGGCTAACTCGTTGGTCTCCAACCTGGCCACGACAGCAAACATGGCGATCGCGCTGTCATAGTCATCAATTTCCACTCTTTTAGCCTGGAACCTCTTGAAGTAGTCCCTAAAGCTTTCTTCC
>BQKN01000608.1:259252-270777 GCA_022839385.1 Asparagus kiusianus
TAGATGATTAGCTCTGACGCTTATACCATGATCATCATATCATAATAATTTTGAGCATGCTCAGCTAGATCTTCTTCACCCTTATACTTATCTACGTGAGACATTTTGAATTTATAACAAGTAGCATTCATGATCCAGTCGGTGAGGGGATTATGCCCCCCGATGGCTTTAGCGATTGGCTGGAAGGTCCGATCGTAACCAGATGCAAGTTTAGTGGTCGAGGGGCCTGGAGCGACATGAGGATGGCTAGGGCTGCCTGATGTTACCCCCGTGGCATGCTCTCGGCCATCATGACCAAAGCTCAATCTCTCCCCCGTTGCTTCTACATAGTGCTAATGCTGTCGAGGAGGAGCTGCAAAGAAAGTTTGCTGGCAAGGTAGGAAAGACACGTACTCGACGTAGTCTCCTTGCTATTCGGCCTATGCGGCATGGCCAGGCAGAGGAGTGAACGGTTGACCCGTCGAGGATGGAGGGACAAGATGGTTGGCCTACCGAAGGCGGAGGAAAAATGATGAGGAGGGTCATTGGGGAGGAATTCGGCTGAGGAGCTCATTAGTGAAAGCAGCAAACTGTTACTAGAAAGACTGAAAGATCCTCTGAGTGGATTCTTCCAACTAGGTCTGAGTGACATAGCTCACACATTGTTCTTTAGGGAGTGGGTTGAAGGTTCGATCAGGGCATTCGGAACTAGACATCTTGTATGAAGAAGGATGATCGGTCCCACGGTGAGCATGAAACTATTGATGTCAGTTATCGAACAAGGGTTTATCTGTGGATTATGTTAAACCCTAGAGGGGGTGATTAGGGTCTTATGCTAATCTAATCCAATTTTATACCAATTAAAACTAATTAACAAGTTATCCTAGTAAGTATAAAATACAACAAGATACATGAGCTAGGATAGGCAATATGAACTAATAAATATAACCTAGCAATGAGATATTACAAATATATGAGTAACGATATATAAACAACACAAGGGTAAATAATGTAAACTAAAGATACAATTGTGATACGGTAAAACAAACAATGCAAACACACAATATGATCACGGAGTTCAGACCTTTCGTCCTACGTCTCCGCTCCCCACTCCCGAGGAGAAATCCACTATCACAACCGGGTTTTCTACGCTCACCCAAATAACGTTTACACCTCATAATGTTGATTTTCAACACTCACCGATCAACATTCACAAACACTCACAATGTCGGTTTTCAACGCTCACCGATCAACGTTCACTCCTCACACTCGGTTTTCTAGCTCACCGAAAATTTTACAACACTAACAATGTAACAACAAATATGTTCTCTATAATAGATGAGAACTCAATGTACCTCACTCTCAATTGTTACAACTCCTCACAACCCAAATTATACTAAGTATGAAAATACAATAAGCTAAGTGGGTGTGTGTAAACAATAAGAATAAATAAGACTTAACTCAAGAAGAACTAGCAATAAAATTAATATGAAATATAATAGTAAAAATGCTAGGAAATAGAGTTAAGGAAACTTCTCTATAAACACAAAGAGAGGATGATGAAATATTAAAGATGAACTCTTCAACAACTGATGTAGGCTCCTTTTTGTAAAACCTCAAACTTAAAACAAACTAACCAAGCTTAAACCCTTATTAAACTTTTATTTTAAAAACTTCTTGGTTGGTTTGAGAGATGAGAGCAAGGGGGTATATATAGCCTCCCAAAACCTCAGCCAAAAACCCCAAAAGAGAAGACCGAAAAACCCAAGAATCAGAAATCTGATTCTGTACCAAAATAATCGTTGGGGTGGACGGCGGTCGACCGTGGAATTCTCGCGATCGACCGCGAGCCACTTTCGAGCCTGAGAAAAAATTTAGAAACTTTTACGGTCGACCGTGGTGGTCGATCGTGGGATTTTTCAGACTGACGCTAGACCATGACGGTCAACCGCGAAAGTTTCTGCTGGCTACTAAGAAAAAACCACTGGTGCGGTCGACCGTGATGGTCGACCACAAACAGATATATGAAATAACAGGTTTAGAAGCAGTTTGATGATTTTGAAACCCTGTTTAAAAATATCAAATAAATTCTAAAAAATATAGAACTTTGAAAAATGATTGTAGACATGATAACACACATGCTACAAAAACTGGTTTTCAAAAAGGACCTCCCAAATAAAAAATATCATTATTTTGCAAAATAATCTAAAACATGAAAATGTGAACATATGAGTTTTGACATTTTAGCTTAACCATGTTTTGAAACAATACAAAATGATTTTGTAGACTTACTAATAGATGTATATAACTATTGTTAAGTCCAAAAACTAAGAATATAATATTTTCATAAAATTGCATATCTTTGAAAACTTTTCAAAAGCAATAAATATGATTTCATTAAATATAAACTTGATATTGATAAAATTATATATAAGCATGTAAGTATGAAACAAGAAATATATTTTTAATTGTATTCAATTGTTTCATAGTAAAACTTAAAAACTATCAAATCAAAACATATATGCATAGCTTCGAGCAGCGGTTTCTTTCTGAGGGCGTCGTGGACTTCCCCGTTGAGGGGTCCTCTTCCTCCTCCTTTGTGAACGGCTGCCCGAGAAATTCCACGAGCCTCCTCACGCACTCCTCTGGCCTCTCCTGCATCTCTTCATACTCCAAAAAGAGCACGGACTCGGGCCTTTTCATGCTCTCCTTCTTGTATTCCATCTGATGGTCCCATATCGAACCAGGTACCCACCCTCACAAAAGCGGTCAAACATTTCATCCAGCGAAGTGAACGGAGCATTAGGGGGCTGCTAGCATTCATAAAGTGCCAAAAGGGGACGAACACATCCTTAGGATCCTGGCCGACCTAGACGACACGAGCGGATTTCTTGAAATTGAGGGAAAATATTCAGTTCGTTTATTAATTTTCTGATATTTGAGGTTTGATCTATTTTTGAAGAACAGTTATTATAATCAGCAACTTTAATTTGGGTTTTTTTTGGAGTTATAGGCTCTATTTTACTCGTGTAAACTTAGGAATCAAGAACGGAAAGAATCAAGATCGGGTCGGTTGTGAAGGATACGCGTTGGTTGTGAAGAATACGGATTGGTCGTGGAGGTTACGAATTGATTGTTAAGATTACGGGTTGATTGTGGAGGTTACGTGTTGGTTGTGGAGGTTACGCGTTGATTGTTAAGTTTGCGGATTGATTGTTAAGGTTACGGGTTGGTTTGTGGAGGTTACATGTTGGTTGTGGAGGTTACGGGTTGATTGTTAAGGTTACACGTTGGTTGTTAATGTTATGGATTGATTGTTAAGGTTACGGGTTGGTTTGTGGAGGTTACGGGTTGGTTGCTAAGCTAACATTAACAATCAACTTCGTAACCTTTTATTCTCCGTGTTTAATAATATAGGCTTTATGTACCTGTACATTTATCATAAATATCCTAACATAGTAAAGCAGCAGCGGGAACCCACACGGCCTTTTCTAACATGGTATTTGTGGGAAGACATGCAATGTTTTTTTTGGTAAGTTGTATGGCGTATAATTCACGTTGTAAGTGCTCATGGCACTATTGCTGTTGTAATTTGTTAGATGAAAATAGCAGACAATGTCAGTGATTGCACCGTACTCTGATGCTTAATTTGTTTTTGATGCACCTGGTAAGTGATTGGCTGTGATTTGTTTGGCTTATAGTTTTCAAGATATTATGATCAAAGAGTGATGTATATCTTTGGGGAAATTGTTTCTACGCCCCAATTTCCTTTCAAGTTTTCTGCCCACCCTTTACACATAATCTTTATAATTAACTCGTAACCTTCACAATCAACCCCTAACCTTCACAATTAACCCGTAACCTTAACAACCAATGCGTAACTTTAACAATCAACCCGTAACCTCCACAACTAACACGTAACCTCAACAAACCAACCTGTAACCTCCACAAACCAACCCGTAACCTTAACAATCAATCCGTAACCTTAACAATCAACCCGTAACCTCCACAACCAACATGTAACATCCACAAACCAACCCGTAACCTTAACAACAAACGTGTAACCTTAACAATGAATCCGTAACCTTAACAATTAACCCGTAACCTCTACATCCAACACGTAACATCCACAAACCAACCCATAATCTCCACAATCAACCAGTAACCTTAACAATCAACTCGTAACCTCCACAACCAAACCGTAACCTTCACAACCAATGCGTATCATTCACAACCAACCCGTAACCTTCACAACCAACCCGTAACCTCCACAAAACAAACCGTAACCTTAACAATCAATCCGTAACATTAACAACCAACGCGTAACCTTAGCAATCAACCCGTAACCTCCACAACCAACATGTAACCTCCACAAACCAACCCGTAACCTTAACAATCAATCCGTAAACTTAACAATCAACCCGTAACCTCCACAACCAACACGTAACCTCCACAAACCAACCCGTAACCTCCACAATCAACCCGTAATCTTAACAATCAATTCGTAACCTCCACCACCAATCCGTATCCTTCACAACCAACACGTATCTTTCACAACCGACCCGATCTTGATTCTTTTCGTTCTTGATTCCTAATTTTACACGAGTAAAATAGAGCCTATAACCCCAATAAAACCCAAATTAAAGTTGCTGATTATAATAAATGTTCTTCTAAAATAGATCAAACCTCAAATATCAAAGAATTAATAAACAAATGAACTGAATATTTTCCCTCAATTTCAAGAAATCCACTCGTGTCGTCTAGGTCAGCCGGGATCCTAGGGATGCGTTCGTCCCCTTTTGGCACTTTACGAATGTTAGCAGCCCCCTAATGCTCCGTTCACGTCGCTGGATGAAATGTTTGACCGCTTTTGTGAGGGTGGGTACCTGGTTCGATATGGGACCATCAGATGGAATACAAGAAGGAGAGCATGAAAAGGCCCGAGTCCGTGCTCTTTTTGGAGTATGAAGAGATGCAGGAGAGGCCAGAGGAGTGCGTGAGGAGGTTCGCGGAATTTCTCGGGCAGCCGTTCACAAAGGAGGAGGAGGAATACTCCTCAACGGGGAAGTCCACGACGCCCTCAGAAAGAAACCACTGCTCGAAGCTCGCCTTCGCAGTGCCACATCACGTGCCCTGAGCTCGTCTAAATCAACTCCTTTGAGCGGCAAGACGCTCTCGAGCTAAGCTCTCTAGCTGTTGTACTCTGCCGCCTTGGGACGAGTTCCTCCTGCACGTGGTCGGAGAGGCGGCCGGAGCCGGACTTTACGAGCTCGAGAGCACGTGGTAGGGTTTTTTAAGGATGATGAACCTGAGGGATTGGGTTGGGGACGAAGGCGAGGGGTCGAGCGGAGGTCGTTGTTCGTTGGAAATTTTGTAACAAGAAGAATAGTAAAAAGAATTGTATTTGATTTTATTCTCTCTAACTGCTTAGAAAAAGAGTGATTACAACTCTCTCAACTCTCGATTACAATTTAAATTCCGGGGTACAAAAGAGAAGAGAATGAATTTGATTCTCCCCTTTGTTTAAGACTGGGTTCTTCACGGTGGCGATGAGATGCTTCCTTCAAATGCTCGCGTCGAATTTGCTTCTCGTTGACGATCTGAAAATCACAACTCACTGAAACAACTGACTTTTATAGTTGATGACTCTTGTCGAGTATTGTAACTCAGAACGAGTAACAAACTCTGATAACAGGAGTTATTTGAACTGAAAATGATTCTGTTAATTGGTGTCTGGATTCCTCAATGGATGTTGATTCCCCAGACTGTATAAAAAGTTGAATTTCCAACTCCTTCTCAGATCCTCTCTGGAAAACCGCTCAAGATCCGATTATCAAAAATCCGATCCCTAACTCTGTTGAGTTTGTTGATATTTATAGGGGGATCAGGGGTGTAACCGCCCCCATAATCCGCGCCTAAGTGGGGGATTAGTTACCCCATTAATCGGGTGTAACAACCCACGTAAACCATTCCTCAAATCGTGGGTTGAGAACAGCTTTAAAGTTGTTACGATCGTGTTTGAATAAGTCAGACGAGCTGCGTTGTGCAGCGATAGAGCTGCGTTGTGCAGCGATAGAGCTGCGTTGAGCAGTGATGAGCTGCGTCCGGCAGTGGTTATGAGCTGCGTTCGAGCTGCGGTTGATGAGCTACGTTGAGCAGCGATGAGCTGCGTTCGGCAGCGGTTGATGAGCTGCATTGAGCAGCGATGAGCTGCGTTCGGCAGCGGTTGATGAGCTGCGTTGAGCAGCGATGAGCTGCGTTCGGCAGCGGTTATGAGCTGCGTTCGAGCTGCGGTTGATGAGCTGCGTTGAGCAGCGATGAGCTGCGTTCGGCAGCGGTTGATGAGCTGCGTTGAGCAGCGATGAGCTGCGTTCGGCAGCAGTTGATGAGTTGCGTTCGAGCTGTGCATGTCTCCTTTGTCTTTATATATGGATGACACCAATGACCAATCAAGAAGGTCCTATTCAGGTCATTTGTGATAATTGAGATGTCCCAATAACGCTCTATCAACTGCAGGTCACAATCTTCGCTAGGATAGCTTGATCGTGAGCTTCTCAGCATGCTGAAGATTTGCTTAAGGCCCTTCTAGATCTTCCCGCTTTTCTAAAATCATTACACTGCTCATCAGCATCTCTGATAGTTGCTAATGTGATTTCAGCCATGTTGTTGTCGTGAAGATCGTCTGATTATAACATTCATCGATCTACCTGGAATGACTTTCTGAAAGTCGTCATATTGTAACTTTCAGCATCAGTATTTGATGGGGAATCAGCTATCTTATTGTAAATTTTAGACAGCCTACAGAACCCCCTCCAAAGTTTTCGAAAGTTCGCGGTTGACTGGGACGAATTTTCGAAACACTTTGGATCCCAAAATTTTGTTGACTGAATGCACCCCATTGAGGATTAGGTAAAGCATCATTGTTCATGTTTAATTCGCCAGCGACGACTTGGAGTTTGCTTATTTAAGCTCATCATCCCCAGGGAGATTCGGCATTCCCTGGCTTAAGACAAATTTACTACTAGAGATGGAAGGAACTACAGGACCTTATCTCCAGCTTAATCAAGAGGATAGCTTCTTGGTTGAAATATTGTGCACTCTGAAAAGAGCAGTTGCATGCCAGGTTGAGGATGGTCGTCAGAACGCATGCTTAAAGCGTGCGTCCAAATTGTTTGAATGTAGGGGGTGCGTTTGGAAGTTGTAACCCCTTTTTAAAATTACGAAAATCTCTCTTCGGGTGAGATTTTTTTGCCTAAAATCCCGCGCTGATCTGACAGCTACAGCTGTATATAAATAGACCATTAAGGTCAAATCGAAAGGTCATTCGACTTTTCCCCTTTTCCCAAACAGAGCTCCTGTTCATCTTCTCCGCCATTTCAAGGGGAGAACAGGTTCACCCCCCGGTCTTCTTCCTCGCCGTGATTAAAATGGTTCTCAAAAAGAAAACCACTTCCAAACCGAGGGCTGCTCCGGCTCAAGGTTCCCCTCCGGCTAAAGCTTCCGGTGATGCTCGAACTACCGCACCGTAGTTTCCAATCTCTTCGGCTAGCGGTAAGATTGAACCAGGATAGATCGTTTTGACTGATTTCTCATCTTCAGTCCGCCATTAAATTCGAGGGATGATCTTCAGTTTTTATCCCATTCGAGAAAACGTATGGTTAACTCCATCGTTCATAAAATTTCAACGCAGGTTCAGACCTTGCGTTCCAAAACTTGGATGGGGGTTAAAACCCTGCATTTGAGGATTTGGACACAAGTCTTGACCTTGCGTTCAAAAGAAATTTAGATGCAGGTTGAAATCCTGCGTCTGAAGATCCGAACGCAGGTCTTGACCTTGCATTCTTGTGATAGACCCTTCCACCCAATTGACTGATTTTTTCCTTTTTGCAGCTTGCTACTCCAATGAGCCTCTTTCTTTCAGGCATTATTTCGGTCATGCGGGTGGCGCAGAGAAAAATGTGGTCTTTAGTTTCCGCATCGAGTGTCCAGTTTTTGAGAACACAAATCAAGAATGAGCAAAGCTTATTACCCAAGCCTTTCCTGAGACTCTTAGGTGTTTGGTTACGGATGCTAAGTTTGAAACTGCAGAGCGCGAGATTTTAAAGAAGCCACCCTTCCTCTTTGGGGATTCTGTTGAAATGGATTCCAAACGGATGTCTGAGGGGAATTACAAATGGTTGAGGGTTGTCAACGGCCGTCGTCTTTTCCTCCCCAATTTAGAGCGGATGTGGCCGATCTCTTATTATCAGTGTGCATCCATCCCACGGTCGATGAATTGGGAACTTGTTCAGGACCAAGGAGGTGTTGCTACTGGACACATTACCCATCGGGGCACTCATTCTGCTAGTTTTAATAACTTTATGGCTTTGAGGCCAGGCTCATTCAAAAAAGAACATCCCGTCGGAGAGTCCGCTAAATTGGCGGCGGTTTTCATTAGGAAATTTATCTCGGTCCAAGGAGAGTTCCCTGCCCAAGATTTCAGGGCTCCCACATGGGTTCATTCCGGTGACTCGGACTGGTGGGCCCGGATGATAAATTTTGTTCTGGAGGAGCTAGAAGAACCTTTAAGAATCTCTGAATTGCGGGTTCCAATAACGGCTACTCGATATGGAATTACTCCCAATTACAGTGGGCTCTTCGCTATGTTAGAGTTCTATAATCCTCACACCGGCACCTTTTTCACCCCAGTTGGCGAACTAGGCTTTGCTCTTCACGAAATGTTTGAGATCTCCGGTTTGTCTTTCGGAGAATTACCTTATGAGGAGTTTGTTCCTGGAAACAGGGAGTTGGAGAATTTGAAAAATACTGCTCCCGATATCTACAACACTTACTGGGAACTAATGTGCTATTTTCAGATATGTGCACAAACTACTGGGAAAAGAGCCGGCGGCGTGAAACAGGGCCAATGGGCTGAGTATCTTTTCCGAAACGTAGGAGATAAGCAGGCAAAGGTGACTCGTTTAGCCGCCAGTACTCCTGAAGAAATCACTGAACGCATCAATGATGCAACCTCTCAATATACCTGTGAAGTAAAAGAGGATGTCTTCCCAGCATTCACCACATTTGAGAGTTTTCATTATCAAGCAGAAATCCCAATTTCCGACATGGCTTTGTTCGCAGGTTTTCTTACTCTTTGGTTAAAGAGATGTGTAGTACTCACCAGGTCGGTGGATGCTATTACGGTGGAGGTATTGTACCCTGCCGTACTTCTAGCTCATGGACGGCCCTTGAATCTTCTTTCAGCTATGGTGTGCTGTTTGCAGAGCGGCTTGCGGGAATTGTCTTTCGAGTTTATCGCCGTCAAGAGATCGGATTTGGATGGGAAGACTGTCATTCAGACTCCGACTCCTCGAGTACCGATGCCATATATTTATTTGGTATCTTGGTTTGTTTTGCACTGTCCTTCAATAATGTCGACTCCTGAATACGATGACCCATCAGCACCTCTTGTTCAACAATTAGAAACTACCGAATGGATCGGTTGGTACCAAGTGAAGTTCCGTGAAACATTCAGGCGAGGACATAATTATGAGATCACTTGCAAGTTCCCCGCTTTTGAAGGTGGTGCGTATGGAGAACTCCATCAAGATACCCCAGGACGAAATGGTTTTACCACACTTAGTAGAGGTGCTTTTTGGTGGCTCATAAATATCCGCCCGGGTTATCTCATATTTCGGCAAGGGAGGAAATGTTTTATTGAACCCTATCAGCCTTATCGCTTTTCTCGGCAATTTGGCTATGATCAAATCTACGTCGGGAATCCGAACCCCGCTCTTGCATATACAGGAAACGTATATGAAGGAGCGAGAGCTTGGTACTACTCAGTAGCAGGATGTACGGGTGCGAAATTTCGACTACCGCATAAGACACCCAATGTTCGTACCTCTTTAAGTTTCTGTACCTGGTACCAGGCCGCCTCCTAGGTTCCGGCTTATAACATGAATACCTCTTGTTTGAGTGCCATCCGCAGATGGTATGCTACCAAGAGGAGTGCTAAGAGATTCCATGCCCGAGGGGCTAACGAATACTTGACATATGAAAAGGCGATCACGGAGGGTGAGCAGCAACAATTACCAGAAACCGAACAGCAGCAGCCACCAGAGGGAGCTCAGGAAGAAGTCAGGTTGCCGGATACTCATGCGATGGAGTCTTCAAGAGTTTTGACTCGAAGTAAAAGTGCTCTTGGGAAGAGAGCAATGGATGCGGCTGAAGCAGCCAAATACGACAAACGAGCTCGTCGGAAGTTGACACTCGAACCCCCTGTTTCTAAGCTTATGTCGGATGCTCAGAAAGCCTGGCATGCTGAAGAGGGAGAACAAGAGTCGACTGCTATGCAACTCTCGCCTCAGCCTGGTCTTCCTAACGTTGGCCCTGCTTTGGAGGATCCTGCCTCTTCTGCCCATTCAGTGCATGAAGAAGAACACGGCGACGAATCATTTGCAGGAGGTATGGAATTTTCCCCTGAGGACACACTTCATGACACCGCTTCAACTGCCCATGCTATTGTGGAAGATAGACCCCCGGTTCCAGAACCAACGGTGACTGGTCAGGAGGACTTGGCGATAGACAAGTCTCCTTCTGGTTCTGTGCTATTACCACCTGCAGGAGATGTACAGTCTAGCCCTACCACTGGCATCATATCGAAACCTGCTCTCGTTGATGATCCACCAGCATTCGCTCCTGTAACTAAAGAGGAGTCTACAGATCATAGCGATGGTGCGGACGACACTGATGGCGGTGGCGACCGAAGTGGGAGTGATGAAGATAATGACAATCAAAGTGGTGATAGTGATGATATCGGGGAGTGGGATATTCCACCGCCCTCTTCTTCAGACAAAGCTTCGTCATACATTCCTTTGCCTCTTGCAGGTATGTATAGCTTGTTTTGATTCGCAACTAATCTTCATTGCTGACTTAAATAATTTCTTCATACAGACCCTATGGTACATGAGGCGAGTACTGTCACCCCTCCTTTAACACAACCGCTTGCGCTACCACCGGCTCGGATGTCAGAGCCCTCTCATTCAGAACCCTCAACAGCGACTCTCCCACCGACGACTCTGTTAACAATTTCTTTAGCCTCTACCGAAGTTGTGGACGTGCCAAGATCATCTAAAACGGGAGAATTGATGGCTCTGCAATCGAGTCCATCTCACTTGGATGTCGGTGTTCCTTCTCAAGCCACCACACCGAAATCGCCTGCTGGTTTTCTACTTGGCTTCGCGTCTACAGAAGTTTCTGCACCGTCTCCCATTGCTATTTTGAGTCCGATAGACGTACCAGATTTTGTCAAGATTTCCCTTGACAACTTGGAAGGGCTTATTAAGAAAATAATTGAGGTTGTGCTTGCCGGACGAGATACTTTTGATACCTACAAACCTATGCTCGCAAATAGTTTGAACAACCTCAAGCTCGTAGGCGATGTCGATGTCGTTCAGCGTTGCTCCGAAGCCATCTTACGTCTAGAGAGACAAATCAGATTCTTGGAGGCTTTGGGTTGCACTGATATCCAAGCACAGATTGCATCTACTTTTGAGGATATCCGA
>BQKN01000608.1:280777-327756 GCA_022839385.1 Asparagus kiusianus
ATTTTGTAGACTTAATAATAGATGTATATAACTATTGTTAAGTCCAAAAACTAAGAATATAATATTTTCATAAAATTGCATATCTTTGCAAACTTTTCAAAAGCAATAAATATGATTTCATTAAATATAAACTTGATATTGATAAAATTATATATAAGCATGTAAGTATGAAACAAGAAATATATTTTTAATTGTATTCAATTGTTTCATAGTAAAACTTAAAAACTATCAAATCAAAACATATATGTGTATATATAACTATATATATACATGGAAACCAATAAATGTGTGTGTGTATATTATATTGAGCTTAAGGTACTAACACACATAATATAAACTCCTAAACTAAATTACCCAAGCTTGATCTTGATCTTCAATAAGCTTGACTTGGTAATCTTGCGGATGAAGCTTGAACTTGAATCTTGAACTTGAATTGTATTGCTTCAACCACTATATCCGCCAACCTCCATTTGATATGATCGTTATGGCGCAATCCATCCAACCTCCAACATATTGTTTGTCTATAATAAATAAGAAAACATGAATACTATACAAACAACATTAGTGATAAATTGTTTGTTAAACATCATCAAAACAAAGAGGCCAACAGATTATAGTGGTGTTATAGTCCTTAAGCTTCCTCAAAGGATTGGTTCTAGAACCTGACGTTCTTTCCTGCACATGAAGAACTCGTGAGAGGCCAGAGTTGGGATCTTCAATTTTTCCACCTACGATCGAGTCAGTGTTTCAACTTGAGTGGGCAAATAAGAAATAAGTGGTGATGAAAAGTTCAGAGTTGCATGAAAGCGGAAGAAAATACCTTAGGCTGCACAGCTTCCTTTTATACTAGATCAGAAGGGCAGATAAGTAACTTTGGCCGAGTCCACACAGACAGCTCAGTCACCATCTACTGTACAGGTGTCGACCACTAAGGGAGGCGAGTTATGTGTACGTTTAATGTGAGGGCGACAGCAGGTGCTTAGTGCTGACTATGTCCGATGAGTCATAAAGACTATGGGGCCTAGAGCAATGACGATTCTGACAGCGCATTTAAGGCGATGGTAGTTGGTTTTCGGTGGAGGGGGATGGATCCATAAGAATTCACCTATACCAATAACAAAGAAACCTGATTTGATTGATCATATATTAAGAGCTGAATTGGCTAAAGGGATGGGGCATAATTATTATGGAGAACCCGCCTTTTTAGTCGGCTACGCAAGTTGTCGGTCTATTGGGTCGACTGTAGGAGTAGCTCGAGTCTTCCCATCTTTGGATACGTCTAATTAGGAGTGGAGCGGGACACGTGTCGGCCTCCCAAAGAAGATAAACACTTTAGCTATTTATAAGCTATAACACAACCCAAGTTGGATTGCAGTTGCTTGTTCATTCTATCAAGGATAACCGTCATCTCGATATTTTGGGTGAAAAGAGAAATTTCTGAAGGGGCTTGAGAAAGAAAATCATATTTGGGTAGCTGAACAACCTGCACAACTTAGAAATTCTCTCTAAAAGGTTGTGTTTTCACAAGAGATCTACAGTAATGAAATCAATGACATCAGATCTATGAGCTTGAGATGAATTTGTTAACTTTTTTCAACTGAGAAATCCCAGTGCACGGACAATCAAAATGATACGTAAATCCAGCAAGTGTACCGGAAATGCGTGCATGTTTCGAGATCCAAATTGAAGCACGGTTTTTTGTGTGCTTATTTTGTTCTTTACTATGATTTCTTTGTTGTATTACCAGTCTCCTCCACGCTCAATTTTCTGCACCTGATTGTCTTCTCTTCAACTAAGTAAAATGTAACATTAACATTCATAACTGAAAACATTGTGTTAAGTTTTTAAACTTTTTCTTCCTTCTCAAGCAGATCACTGAAATTCTCCTATTGACAACAAGGATATACAGGATAAATCTTAGACCATTGTTGACTATTGGCGTGGAGGAGATTTTCGAACTTCCTTACTGGACAAGATTTTGCTTTTATGTTCAATTAATTACTGGCATAATCCTCCCTTAGTGCCTTCATTTTATTTTATTTTTCCTTTTGATGCGAGGAACCTTGACCTAATACCAGCCAAATAAACCCTAGACCTGGTGGCCGCCACTGGCTATATGGAAAAAAATGTTAAGTTCTTGTCTTTTTGTCATTCATTGGAGTACACATGCACCATCAAGTCAGTTTCGGCCTAGGTAAATGGAAAAAAATGTTTAAGTTCTTGTCTTTCCGTCATTCATTGTAGTGCACATGCACCATCAAGTCAGTTTCAACCAAGGCATATTAGATCTTGCATCAATGTTTGATCCTTTCGTCTCTCTGTTTGTTGGGTATGCAAACAACGGCAAGTACATCTCGAGCAACATTATCTGTTTGTTAGGTACGCAAGCAAAGGCAAGTACATTAAAGGCATTATTCTCGGCATTCCATCATGAAGTTACTTGAGCAATAACAAGAGAGAGAGTTTGTAAACCCCCCACCCCACCCCCACTCCATCCTCAAAGAAAGAGGAACCTGTTACTACGAACGAAAGTAATTGTGATAAACCCTTTTTTTCCGCTCCCTTTTTAAGCTGCTCTGATAATTCTTCCGATGTTGATGGATGAGTGGAAGTTTGTTCCATTTGGCTTTCGATAGTTCCAAGGCGTTATGCCAAGTTTAGATGTTAAGTCTATGTCTTTCCTCAGCTATCTTCTCATGTTTGTGAGTCGGTGTTGTATGTGGTCTAAATGATTAATGCTTAGGTATTAGCCGTTGTGTACTTTGCTGGAGGCTTTTGGGTCGTGGATTGTTGTACTCGTGCATTTTTTTTTTTTTTTAACTCTTTGAATGAAGTGGCTAGGCTGATACTTATCGGTTCCCATCCTTTGTTCTCGAAAAAATGGATGAAAGATGATAGGATTCTATTAGACTAAATATTAGAAAAGTCCCTTTAAGGAAACCTCGAAATATTACGACCCCTCCCCACCCAACCCCTCTCCAAAAAAAAACGGTATATGTTATAAGAAAAAATCTCTTTCAATATCCACCGCCTGCATGATTTTACTCATCCATGTGAAAAATAACCATAGATGCTCTAAGGGGTTCTTTTTTTTATCAGCTCTAAAAGTTAAAGGGGGGTTTCTGATAATTTTTAAACATAAGGGGGCATTCTGATATTTTGAAAATTATGGAGGGTTATCTAATAATCATCTAAACGGGAAGGGTTTTCTGATATTTAGCCTTTCCATTATTGCATTTATGTGGAGTCGAGTACCTTGTGAGGAATTGAGTACTTAATTTTTTATCGTGACAATACAGCAATAAGAGCTTTAAAGGTGGGCGGAGCCTTGTTTGATGCTTGTTTGTGAATGCACAACGTGGGACAAACGCAGATGTTACAGCGAAGCGTCAACCATTAAAATTCTCAACAAGCGTAACTCTGTATTAATAATACGACCGTTAAATTCTCAACACATGAAACTCTGCATTAATAATACGACGGCCATCAGCTCGGCAGCGTTGGGCTTGTATACAACTGTTTTCACTACAGAAAACCAAATGTATGAACAAATCCCAGGTCCTCATACTTATGCAGGTCAATTTTCGTGAACGAAGCAACACAAGTGAGAATATTCCACGTTCAAATGCAAATCCATTGCTGCATCATGTACCAACTTCCAGGGATACCATGAACAAGGAAATATGCATCTTATAATAAATACTAAGTAGTTGGCCCAAAGCAACAATTCTCTGTATCAAGATTCACATGGGTTTTCTAAGCGTTTTAAGAATGCTCAAAATGATGCATCAAAATGCTCCTCATTGGTGAAAAGAAGAAAAAAAACCACCATCCTTGACTCTAGAAAGATTTCATCATCAAACCACTCGATGGCTGCCTATCTGCGTTTTTTCATCTTCCTCAGTTCACGAGCTACAGCCTTCTCCCGCTCTTTATCTACTTTGCTCATGCTGCATTGCTCATCTCCAACATTTAGTTGTTCATCAGATATTGGGTTTTTTCTCTTAATTCCTTCGGTAGCATACATCGGACTGATACTGCCACCACTATAATTAAGATTAATGCCTCTTATATTTTCATTGGTGGCAGAATTATCTTTATTTGGTGAGGGGAGTCCATTAAGTGGTGCTTCGTTAGTAGAAAGACAAATGCTATGTGAACCCATAAACCATCCATGCTCCTGTAAAGTGTTGAATGCAGGAAGTTAGTGGTGATATTTTTAGCAGTAAAAAGCCAATATGAAATGTTAAAGGGTAAATTGCAGATAGACCCCTGTACAGATAGACCCCTGAGTGAAAATTTTTTGACTCTTTTACACTCAGGAGGTCTATTTGTCAAAAGACAATTCTCTTTCTCTGAGGGTAAAACAATTAAAAAGAAAAAGAAAAAGCTCAGTCAGGGGTCTATCTGACTAACTGCAACAAAAGAACTACAGGTGTATGTACGCAATTGGGCGATAGCACTGGGGGCCTATCCACAATTAGCTCATGTTGAATCATACCTGTTGATATGTGAGACCAAGTACTTGTGATAGACTTTCTTTATTCTGCCATGTAAGGTACTGATTTTCTTGAAAACTTTCGTGAAGCCCCTGCAACAGGAGTAAGTAATTTGTAAATATCAAATATGTTCATCAAAGGCAAGCAATAACTAGAATCAAACTTGGGTTGTGAGCCACATGCCAGCCATCAATGAAATGCAAGCTCAAACAATCAATTGCAAAAGCAGAGATATCACTGATAGTACAAGCAACATCTACCTTAATGCCTTCAGATAGTCTACAAGTAGATATACATGTCATAATATGAGTAAAGCCCGACAGTAAGTCCTAGCCTTCTCCTATCTAATCTGGAAACTCCCCACCTTAATGATCTGATATCATGAGTTTGCAAGTAGACCTCCTCATACACTAGATTTCTTTGGAAATCCCTTCTCTTGGTCATAATTTGTTTGACAAAGAATTTGGAAGCTGATAAGGGACAGATGTGGACACTGACACGACATGGGTTTGGAAACGGGATAAGGAAAATCTTCAAACCGTAGGGTGTGGCGACACATAAACATGATATTCAATATATATGAAATATGTGTATGCTTTGTACTAAGCACAAACTTGGTACTTAGTAGTGATGTGACTGATTCTCATCTACTTACTTAAAAGGAGGGCCGGGTGCACATGAGTTGCATAATTAAGTGGTAGTTTTTCAAGTGGGGACCCTTCGAATGAGTGGATGAGAATGAGTCACCTAACTACCAATCACCAAGTTTGTGTGCTTCGTACCAAGTAAATCCATCTCTCTCTCTGTCTCTCTGTCTCTCTCTCTATATATATACACACACACACACATGGGAATGATAGATATGAGGTGGAGGCTCATTTTGCTGAGCTACCAAGAAAGAGCGGTAACATCCACTCCTTTTGATGTGACTAGCAAGATAGGTCTCACCACATGATTATATATAGAGAGATGAAACTAGCTATCAGCTGACAGCCCATTTTGCAAAATAAGCTGTCAACCCACCACAATGTGAGCCTCACACCGATGTGACTAGCAGGGATTTCACATGGCATAGGATTGGCAGCCCATTTTGCAAAATAGGCTGTCAGCTATATATATGTACGAATACTAGCATTATTGCACGTGCAAATGCATTTGAGATATATATACATACACACACACATATTCATGCTTTCATGAGTCCAAACTATTATTTTTGAAAATAAAAACATATAACTGTTACACTTATGTTTTTTTTAACCTACCATACATGTTTATGACTTCGCCCTCTAATTTTATACAAAAGTTAGATCCTTAAGAAACTATCTAAACTTCATACAAGTCAATAATTTATATCATTTTCACTTATAGTCCTTGGTGTATAAATTAAGATAAATACATATCTCAAGTATCAATATATAATATACATAAAGTGCATATCAACAGTAGGATATAATCCAAGAATGATTGTTTAAACTAAAACATGTTTTATATAACTCAGGAAGCAATGGAATATGCATGTTCACATATCCAAGGTGTGTCCAAGGAAGCATTGGTGTCTGCTACGAGTATGGCTTCATGATAGATGTACCCATAATGCATAGTTTCCAGAACATGGGAAAGGTATGACTAGGCTCTATCCAACAGTAAAGGCTGAAAGCTAAGATATTTACCTCATGGAATACTAGCATTATTGCACGTGCAAATGCATGTGCAACACATTAAAATTTAATTACCATAATATTTTAATAAAAAGAACCACTTTAATACACTAAAGTTTCAATTTTTTTAAAGACCTTTTTCCGGTATTTGTTCATTTGATGTAGAATCATTTTATATTACATTATTCAAAATTAGCTATGACATATATTTGAATTTCAGTGATGACCTAATTTAATTTCAAAAAAGAAATTAAGGTGAATCTCAATTTGATGGATAATTTTCAATAAAATTTCAAATAACATTTTAGATATTTTCATATTTTATCTTCAATTTGTTATATGTGATTATTTTCAGCTAGGTGTATAGATATATTTTGACTTTTGATGATATTTATACCAAAACACAAATCAAAATTTTAATTGTTGTATTTATATTTATTTATATTTAATGATCTTTTTTAAAAAGAACTCATTGTTTCATATTTATCTCTTGTAACATTCAATGTGAGAGATATTTAATTAGTGAGTTGTAGTTAGGGGTGCAAACGGTTCGGACACAGCTCGGATATGATATTTATCATATCCATATCCGCTTATCAATTTCGTATACAAATATGAATGTGTCAATAATGAAAACTCATCCAAACCCGCTAAAATCGGATATAGATACGGATATAAATGTGTATATACGGGGATATGCATGGGTATATAAAATGGATATTAGAAAATCATTTAACATTAAAAAAATACAGCTCATATAATATTAAAACAATATAGTTCATACGACAAAAGAGAGTTACTTGATGTGTTCGCTATATCTGAAAAGCCAAGATTAAATCTCTTGATCATCAAAATTAACCTCAAATCCATCAATCCACGGATTAAGACGATTATAACTCAATGCCCAACATATATTTGGATATTTCGAATAGGAATACAGTTATTCATTACATATCTTGTATTCGTAACCATATTATATCGGTTATAGATACCATATCTGTATCCTAATGGATACGGTACAAATATTTTTGTGCACCCTTAGTTGTTATATACTCTTGTTATGATTAGGAATGTTCTAGAAAAAGGAAAGAGAAATGAAAGGAAAGGGAAAAAAGTGTCTAATATGACATTACAAATTACCCCTCCCAAATACAATTAGAATTGAGGACATGTCCTCCCTTCCTCAACTTTTTCTACCCCCGCTAATTCCTTTATACAATAGTACTAGAAAATGTGTAAATGCACGCGAAATGAAACCATGTTTTTGTTGCATGTTTTTATTTTTTAAGGGTTTTTTATATTAGTCCCTTAAATCTACCATAGTTTGAAATTAGTCTCTCAAGTAAACAAAGTTACTATTAGATTTCTCAATAGTGAAAGTTATTATAAAATTAGTCTACAAAAACATTAATCTATTTGCAAAATTTTAAATTAATCCTCAAATCATTGAAGTTGCTATTAGGACTCCCTTTCATCACTTGTTTCAAATTAATCCATCTAGTTACTACGGAAACTAAAATATGGTAAATAATTTCATATTGTATAGAGTGTGCATGTGTTAGTAAAAACCTTTTTTCGCCCTGCCGGGGGGGGGGGGTGGGGGGGGTCAAAACAGAAAAAGAAAAGCTAAATCACTCTTTGTAAAATAACAACTTTCCCCTGTAGTTACAATTTAAAAAAAGGGGCATGTCCACCAATCATTCAAAATTGTGTTCATCCATTGTTGGCTTTTAATATAGTAGTATAGCTATGGGCATCAGAAACATGACTTTTAAAAACAAGGTTGTAACATATTGCAATTAAATTGAACATTAGAATTATTAAAAGCATAACCATTATTATCTTTTATCAAATTTCTTAACTAAGTAATAATGCCCCTAGTCAAGTGCATTCAACTCACAGGTCTGGGTTCTACCTAGCGGACTCTATGATATGGGTTCTACCTAGCAGATTCTATGATATTCCCCTTTCTTGCTCATAATTACTTGGATTAAGAATTTCCTGACAAATACTGGAAGATCTAAGTCGGGTACATGGTTGGGGGAAAGGGTCAATCCTTCAAGAGATATTTTTTCCACTCCAGTCATGCTCCAGAAAAGAACCAAATTAGAAAGGAGATGATGATGATGAAGATGATGACAAATTACAACGCATATATAAATATTAACACCCAAATGTACCTTTCCAGTTGTTTCACCAAAGCTTCTAGATGTAGATACAGAAGACTGGTTAGAATCGGGCTCCCAGAAACCATGGTGCCCTACATGGTCCATAGTTGTGTCTGGTGCTGGATGTGCCTTTATGGGAGCAGTTTCTTGAATATGTGAAACCTGTGGAAGATCAATCACTGATTCTCTTCCTGCATCAACCTCACTAGACATGCCTACAACATTTTCAGAATTTTCATAGCTCTTCACAGTTCGAGCATTTCCTTTTGTTGGTACGTCATGCTCTTTTCGGTTGGCATATTCCTCTCCTATATATGGCATATTCATATCAACTAATTTATACCAGTCTTCATCACCACCTGAATCTGAACATGAAATTCCATATGCTTCCTACAATATAAAAGATTATGTATATACACACACGCACACATATATACGTATGTGTGTTCGTGTTGTGGAGGAAAAAATGTTAGACACATAGAGTTGATATAACAAACTTGAAACTGAAGGAGTTGGTCTGAGAAAAATGAAATGAGAAGACAATGAATATGCAGGCATTGATTTATGATAGGTAAGGTTTGCACATTTAGCTCTCCTAAGGAAAAAGTGGCAACATGAATAATGAATAATAAGAGAAAAAACAAATAACGCAATTCACAATTAATTGCATGGTAGACGCTCTTGGGCTATAGCTAGTGTGCATAGGCAAACTTCTACTAGAATACTAGAGAGGAGTTACAAGAAGATTGCTGTGCTTTTATCTCAAATGGTTAAAACAAAAGTTAGGCATGCTGCAATAAACAGACCAAATAAAACTCATATTATCCAAAAGTTATTTTCCACTTATACATGTATAACATGTCATCCTGAAAAGTATGCTACAAAGAGTCAAAACAGATACATAACTTTTTCAGTAGTTCCTTTAAAGTATGACAACAAAATGAAAGTGGACTTGCAATGAAAGCCAATCAAAGTCATTTCAATAAACCACTTTTTATAGCAGCGGATAAGTGAAATACTCAGGTCATCATTCAAACATCAACTAATCAGACAAAACATGGAAGAAAATTCAATTCTTGATCAATATGTTAAACTAATTTCCCAAAGCTGCCTTTGAGATTACAAACTACACAAAAGTATAGAAAAGCTTAACGAACATTATCCTGATTAAGATAAATCTCTACCTTCTATGAAACACAACTTCCCTTTAATAAAATACATGAAATCAATCCAAAAAAATTTATTCTCTCTATGAAGCAGTGCATATAAATGTTAGTAGCATGGTTGACTATGTATCTGGTTAAATCAGGAAAATGACATTTAAAAACCTGGAGGAAGCTACTTAATTTCCAAACTAACATGCTACTGCCTGAGTGCCTCGACATCATACATGTCCAACAAAAAGATTGAAATAATTATTTACAAAAATGGAACTTTTTTGTTATGACATTTAAGTTAGTTTCATGATTAAATTGATAATTAATATAAGTTGGCCAGTAAGATTCTTCGACCTGAACATAACATACCAGTAATTGACGAGCTACAGCCTCCTGTCCGTCTTTACCTACTTCATTAATGCATTTAGTATTCTCGTTGGTAGCAGCAATATCGTTACTTGCTGAGGGGATTTCATTAGGAGAAGCTTCCTTGGTAGACGCACGAAAGCTATGTCGTGAATTTATAAACCATCTCTGCACCTGTAAGTATAGAAACACAGGAAATGGCAATGTTTATTTATCTGTAAAAGGTGAAAATAAAATATTAAATTATACCTGTTGGTAAGTGAGACCAAGTTCTTTTGCTAGGCTTTCTTTTTCTGGCCTTGTAGGGTATTGGTTTTCTTGAAAAATTTCACAAAGTTTCTGCAATAGAAGTTGGTAATTTGTAAGTATCAAATATGGCCATCAAAAGCAAGGATGAACCAGATCAAAACTTGATTATCATGTCACACACCAAAGCCATCACAGAATCGCAAGTTCAAAGAATCGAATTGCAGAAGCATAGATGTTCCTAAAAACAGAAGAGATATCCATTTGTCTCATGAAATATAGGCATCAGAAACTCCACTTTTTAACACAATACTGTAATAAATTGCTTGTAAATTGGATATTATAATTTGAGGAAAATTGCCTCAACCCCCTTGTTTAGAGGTGACCCCCCCCCCCCTTCTTCCTTGACTTTTAGGCTAAGCTTTCAACCCCTCAACACGCCCCCCCCCCCCCCACACACACACACACACACCCCAACCAACGCGCGCGCGCACACACACACAACCAAACCACCCCAATAATCACTCTTCCACTCCCTTTAGCCCATGTGCATTTTAAACTCCCCAAAGTGCCCATATCTTCTACCTCTTCATTATCTTTTTTATTTTTTCTCTCTCATATGAACCCATAAACCCCTTCCACCATAAATCGATGTCTCCTGCCGCCTCTCTTCACATCCATGGTGGGACAACATGAATCCATGAACCCCTTTGCCTCAACCTTCAGTTTATTCTGCCCTTAATTATTAAATTGTTACCTTCAGTTCTAAAACTTTTACCTTTAGTTCAAAACGTGTGTTACGTTTAGCTTTAGTTGATATTTTTAGGCTTACATATAAGATAGAAAACAACCACAATCAAGAAGAAGGAACAACGAGATTTATGTAGTTCGGTCGACTAACTTTGACCTACATCCACGGGGCAACAATACGATAAATCAACTATTTACCAAGGAGAACTACAAGAGGAACTACTCAACTCTCGTCCCTCAATCTTTCAACCTCACATACATAATCAACTCTCATATTATCTCCAAAACACACTCTTTACAATCTATTGGACGGACAAAGACTGCGAAACCCTCTCCCAATATTTTAATATTTTGCACAAATAAAAACCACAAAACCCTCACCTCTTGCACAATATTCTTGAATTAGACTACGCCCTCTACTAACCTTAAATTACAAGAATATTGGCTCCCTCTCCTCTCCTTTTTTCCTCCAATAATAGCAAAATATATATAGGAAAACCAAAACCCTACCCCTAGCCAAACTTCCTAATTAAAATAGGACACAAACTTCTAATCATGATGAGACCCAATCTCCTAATCATGATAGATCTCTAACCCTATCTAATTCTCATAAAGTTATACAAAGAATTAAAGATACAATCCTAATAATTTTTACCTTGGATTTGATTCCCAAACCACCTAGAAGATCTACCATTACCATCTTAAAACCTTGCATCTCCTATTACCGTCTTCTGTTTCTTTTGTACTTCAATCAAAATCATTTGCACTCCTAATTCGAACACGTACTCTAACCTGGATACTCCCCATGACCCTCACTTTCATCTACCTCGTTGTGGTGCTTCCACCTCATTTGTACGCACCAAGAGATCTTTGTCACCTCTAACATTAGAATCAAATCAACCATGCTTGTCCTGCGAACTTCAGGCTGACAATAGCCTCCCCCTGGTTGTTGTCTTTCTGCTCCACCTGCATCGCTCGTCTCAAACTATATCGATGCACCTTTCCTACTCCACACTACGAGTCGTCGGATGCTTTCATCTCCTTCATTATTTGGCTTGGACAGAATATGAACACTCATTCTCCTACACCTCTCTACAAGTCTAATGTCACCATCCCCATCAGCATGTGTGTCACTCGACAGTGCCCACTTGTAAGCTCCACCTAGTCTAGCACTATCCTCATTGAGGCTACACACCAACCAACTCCTGCTCTTGCAATGATCCTGAATAATTGCATGCTAACAACTCTACTACTAGAACCATGTCTAGTTCTCTATACCAGTCTCATCTGTCGCATATTGATTCACATTATCTGTCATCAAATCTGTCTCGTCACCACCATTAGAACTTTCCTCTAAGGTTTTAAATGTCAGCCGACATGTCCAACGTGTCGGCCGACATGTCCAACGTGTCGGCCGACACGTCGGTTTGAGGGCTTGAGCGACACGACATGGACGTTCTCAACTCGTATGATGGTTTTCAGGGCCAAATCGAAAATATTGGGACCATATCAGGCATATCGGCTGATTTTTTAGCCTTGAAAAATCGGATGATATTGACTTTTTTTAGATCTGTTTTTTGTTATCCGGTTTGGTTTAGTGATAAAAACCCAAACCCGTTTGACCCCTTCTCATGTTTAAGGGTTTCTTATGAACCCGATAGAAAGAAAAGAGAAAATTTAGGGCTACAGCGGACTTGAAAACCGATCACTCCTTTCGTGGATGACGACACCCTTCCTCACCTCCATCTCGGACCTCCGTCATCCATCTCTCGTTACGCCCCGAAATCCGAACCCCAACCGAACCCGAGGGCAGCAAGATATCCCGTCGCCGGGATAAAAGGAAGAGGGTGGTCGGTGACTCATCCGAAGGATCCTGAGCAGACAAAGAAGAAGAGCCCCGGCACTGCCTCCCTGCAACGTCTCGTCGTCGGCACTACCTCCCTACGACGTCGGAATCCACCCATCGCCGACGCCGCCTCTAGAATTTATAAAGTATATTTATATTGAATTTAAGAATGCTTGGATTATATTTAGGACATGATATTATACATATACGCACCAGTGTTTTAAATATCGGCCGATAATCCGATATTATCGCCGATATATCGGATTTTTGGGCTGGCCGCTAGGATAACTTAAAATTGTAATCGGTTATCATTTTTGGCACATTATCGGCGATAAATCGCCGATAAAGGGAATTATCGCCCGATAACAGAGTTATTTTTATCGGGTTTATCGGCCAAGAGTCGCGTTGTTGAGTTTGAGATATGAAAGCCGACCCAACCCGTTTTCACAATAAAATGAAAAGTTAAGCTCTAACCTTCGTGAATCCAGGTCTGAAAACTCTAGATTTCCTCTCTGGCGGTTGTTCTTCCAACCACGACTTCGTCAATCTCCAGCCTGTTGACCTTCTTATTTTGATGATGTTTAACAAACAATTTATCACTAATGTTGTTTGTCTAGCATTCGTGTTTTCCTATCTATTGTAGACAAACAACGTAGTTGGAGGTTGGATGGATTAAGCCTACACGATCATATCAAGAGGAGGATGGCGGAATCGTGGAGTGAAGCAACGTGCAATTCAAGTTAAAGATCAAGTTCAAGCTTCATCCGCAATGTGTACCAAGTCAAGCTTAATTGAAGATCAAGATCTAGCTTTGGTAACATTAGTTTAGGTTTTATATTATGTGTGTTAGTACTTTAAGCTCAATCATATACACACATACACGTTTTTGGTTTTTGTATATATATAGTTATATATATACATATATGTTATTGGTTTAATAATTTTCGAGTTTATATATGAAACAAATGAATAGAATTGGAAAATACTATTTTGTTTCATGTTTATATGCCTATATATGATTTCATGTTTAACAAGATTATATTTAACGAAATCATATTTAGTGTTTTGTATATATTGCATAGAATATGCAATTTCATGAAAATATTGTATTTCTAGGTTATAGACTTCATAACAACATGTTATATCTCTTATCAAGTCTATACAATCATTTTGTAAAGCTTCAAAAGTTGGTTTATATCAAATGTCAAAAACATGTATATTTAGTTTTCGTGTTTTTGAACATATTTATAAAATGATGATATTTTTCATTTGGGAAGTCCTTTTTCGAAACCAGTCGTTGTAGCATGTTTATTATCATGTCTACAATCATTCCCCAAAGTTTTACATTTTTTGAAATTTGTTTGATATTTTTAAACAGCATTTTAAAATCAGCAAAACAGTTTTCAGAGTCTCATATGTCAGTTTTCGGTCGACCGCACCGGTCGACCGAACCTGAGGTCAAAAGTTCACTGGGCTGACAGAGAGCTGTCGGTCGACCGGTCCGGTCGACCGATGAAATTTTCGGTCGACCGACGAATTTTTCGGTCGACCGACGATGTCTTTTTCAGCTTCTAACGGCTAGTTTTCTTACCGTTGCTGGGGGCTGTTTCTGTCTTTTTGCCTAGGGTTTTTGGCTGAGTTGTGAGAGGGTATATATACCCCATTGCTGATGTCTTTTCAAGGATTATTAAGAAGTTTTTAAACAAGGTTTTAAACAAGGGTTTAAGCTCGTTTAGTTTGGTTTAAGTTTGTTTTGGGTTTGCTGTTACAAAGAGGAGCTTTTCATCAGCTATTGAAGAATTCATCTTCAACACTTCATCATCCTCTCTTTTGTATTTATAGAGAAGTTTCCTTAACTCTATTTCCTAGCATTTCTACTATTGTATTTCATATCAATCTTATTGCTAGTTCTTATTGAGTTAAGTTTTTATTTATATCTCCTTGTTTACACACACAACCATTGAGCTTATTGTATTTACATACATTATATAATTAGGTTGTGGGATTGTGTGACATTGAGTTGAGCCTAATTGAGTTCTCACCTTGTTAGAGAGAACAATCATTTATGATATTTGTGCTTATTATGAGATCACTTTGTAATACACTTGTACACCGAGTGAGAGTGTGTGGTGAGAGTCGGGGATCGTCCCAAGAGGAGTGGCGTCGGTTGACGTGCCTAGGGAGAGGTTGTAACCGAGCACTTGAGGGAGACACGGCTAGGTCCAACACTTAGTGGGTGTAGAGTGTGATTGTAAGAGTGTGAGTTGTAGAGTTTTCGGTTAGCTAGAAAACCGAGTGTGTAGAAGAAGTTTCGGCTTCCAAACCGGATTGTGTTAGTGGATTTCTCCCCGGGAGTGGGGAGCGAAGACGTAGGACGGAAGGTCCGAACTCCGTGATCATATAGTGTGTTTGAATGTGCTTTGGCGTTCATTTATATTCATGCTCATATGTTATATCGTCATTGCCATTAGCTCATTAGTTATATGATCCACTATCTTGTTTAGATTTTTTACCCTTGTGTTGTTTATATATCCTTGCATACATTTCTATCATATTGTATACCTCTCTGCTAGGATATATCACCTTGTGTATATTGCATATTCTTGCACATAACTCTTTGTATATCTATCTTGCAAGAATATAATTTGTTAATTAATTTTAATTGGCATTTAATCGGATTAGATTAGCATAAGACCCTAATCACCCCCCCTCTAGGGTCTAACACAGCCAACCACGACTTCGTGAATCTCCAGCGAGCAGCGAGTCAGCGACTTCGTGAATCTCCAACGAGCAGCGACTTCGTGAATCCTCAACTTCCTCTCTCGCGTCGACTTCGTGAATCTCCAGCGAACCCTAAAATGCCTCTCTCGCCTTCGTGAATTCCAAAGAACCTCGCCTCTCCACGCTCGCCTCGCCTTTGAAGTTCGAACAGGTACCATTCATCTCTTCTCACATTCGAAGTTCATTTTTGATCACTTCTGGTTCTTCGTCTCTCTCTCTCTGCTGATGTTTCCTAAGTTTAATTTTGTCGTTCTGGCCTTCGTCTCTCTCTCTGCTGCTATTTGCTAAGTTTATTTTTGTTGTTCTCTTCTAGCCTTCGTCTCTGGCTGTGCTGCGGTTTTCTATTTTTTAAGTTGATTTTTGTTGTTCTTTGAACAGATATTATCTACTTGTGACTTGTGAGACTTCTTGTGAAGAAATTCCGTGAATTATCTGCTCAAACAGGTTTTTTTTCCTTTTTAATCTTATAGAATTTCTGTTGTGAGACTTCTCAGACTCGTTGTGAGACTGTATTACTGGGATTAATTGTTGTGAGACTGTAAATATGTAATTAATTGTTGTGAGACTTGTTCTGTTGTGAGACTTATTGTTTATAGAAAATATCTTGTAATTAATTTTAAGAAAATACTTGTGAGACTGTATAAGCAAATTTAATTGTAATTTTAATTAATTTTAAGCAATTGGTTTTTACTTGAGCAATTAATTTTGAGTATTGTTGTGAGACTTAATCTGTTGTGAGACTTGTTTGTTGTTTATAGAAAACTTGTAATTAATTTTAAGAAAATACTTGTGAGACTGTATAAGAAAATTTAGTTGTAAACTTGTAATTACAATAATTTTACAACTAAAATAAATATACAACTTGGATCTGCAAATAGTTTACAATTGCTATTTTAAGTTGTCTTCCCCAGTTCCTTACTCCATTCCTTGAAATCTTGATGTTATTTTGATCTCAACGCTGCAACAAAATAGAACAAGCCAGTGTTAGGCATGGTTAGATTACACTTTTTAGTTATTACATTATATATACACCATCCACTATATCACTCCGATAAATACTACTTATCCTCGATATATCCCCGATTTCCGCTATCCGATAATGATTTTGAACGTCCGATAAATCCCCGATAACCGATATTTAAAACCTTGATGCGCACTATCCGATATGACAATCCGATATTTAGTCCATGTCCCCTGATATATCTCCGACTTCCGCTATCCGATATGGATTTCAGTCGTCCGACATGAACCCGACATGTGACATTTAAAACCTTGCTTTCCTCTATCTTCTGGCTAATTCGAGCATAATCTGAAAATTTAAACTCTTCCATCGTGTTTACAGCACTCCAAAATCTAGAAATCAACTCCAGGATCATCGTGTTCCGCCTTCGATTCAATGATCTACACAATAATCAACCTTAGCCGTTGATCTGAATTTAAAAATAAATCCACACACCAAACTCCAATTTCAGCCATACATCGAATCCTTACATGAATCCTATTCCTACTTGGATTCATGTTCACGTGACCATCCTAAAAATTCCTTCATGTAGACCCACCTAACTCAAGTCCCCTCACGTGCCTTGTCTCATGTGATCTGCAATCAAAACTAGTGCACGCCATCTCACTGAGAAAAACCACCGACAAACACCACCGATCTAACAAATTCTGTCGCTGTTCTTGCAACTTGCCACTGCTGACGCGCTACCAGCTAGCCACCATATCATTGCTGCTCCAGCACCGTTCGACGGATTTCCTCACTGGCCACGCCTACGCCGACAACGCTTATGCCTGCCATCCTTGACCACCAGCTCATCGCCTCCGACCTGTCTTCGGACGCCTCCGCTGAACCTCCGCCACTAAACATCTTTTTCTTCTTTTTTTTTCTTCTTTTTCTTTATCTTGATTCTTGTAACGCCGATCTTCGACTTCACACGACGACAACCTCTATCTTGCAAACTAACTCCCGATTCATCATCATCGCTCTGATACCACTTATTAAAAATTTTAGCCTCCCCACGTACTACGATCTTCGCAACTTGGAAGCCAACCCATAATCAATTAGATAGAAAACGACCACAACTAAGAAGAAAGAACATCAAGATTTACGTGGTTTGGTCGACCAACTTCGACTTACATCTACAGGGCAATAATACGAAAAATCCACTATGTATCAGTGAGAACTACAAGAGGAACCAATCACTCTCGTCTCTCAATCTCACTTACATAATCACTCTCGTATTCTCTCTAAAACTCACTTCTTACCATCTTTTGAACGGACAAAGACTGTGAAACCCTCTCCTAATATTGTAATCTTTTGCACGGATAAAGACCACGAAACCCTCGTCTCTTGCACAATATTCTTGAATCAGGTTACGCCCTCTGATAACCCTATATTACAAGAATATTGGCTCTCTCCTCTCCTTTTTTTCCTCTAATAATAGAAAAATATATATAGAAAAATCAAAACTCTATCCCTAGCCAAACTTCCTAATTACTATAGGATACAAACTACTAATTATCATGAGACACAATCTCCTAATCATAATAGATCTCTGACTCTATCTAATTCTCATGAAGTTATACAAAGAATCAAAGGAACAATCCTAACACTCAACCCATGAGCCAACATTACATTACTTTTATTTAGTTTTTACTTATATTTTTAGTTTTACTTGTATGTTTGTTACTTTTTTCCTTATATAACAAGTATTACCTTTCGTTTGAAAATTGTTACCTTTAGGTTTAATTGATATCTTTATGCTTAAAACTCATGAACCCATGAACCCATCCACACCCCACCACTGTCATGTTGCCTCCCACTAGAGTGGGGGCAGCGGTGCGATCTAAAGGGAGGCCGAGGCATAGGGGTTCATGAGTTCATGCTTCCCCACCACAAATCCAACAGGAGGCGGAGGTGATGAGTGGTGCAAGAGACAATGATTTATAGTGAGAGGTTTTCATGAGTTCATGGATTAATGAAAGGAAAAAAAAAGTGAAGAGAGAGAAGACATAGGTATTGGGAAATCTTAAAAATGCAGTACGATGAGGTATGGGTTCTACCTAGTAGATAGTAGGATACTATGATATCACCCTTTCTTGCTCATATTTACCTTGGTTAAAAAATTTGCACAAAGTAATGGAGGATCTAAGTCATGTACAGGGTCGCAAAAAATGGGTCAATTGCTGGTAGAGATTTTCCCACTCAAATCATTCTCCAAAGAAGACCCAAGTTTAACAGGACACCATGAAGATGATGAAAAACATAATGAACATACATTTATGCTCAACTCATACCTTTCTAGCTGCTTCACTAAAGCTTTTAGATGTAGATACAGAAAACTCGATAGAACCAGGCTCCGAACAACCATGGTGCTCTACATGCTCCATAGCACTTGCGTCCAGTGCAGGATATGTTTTGCTGGGAGTAGTTTCATGAACATGTGAAACCTGTGGAAGATTTATAAGTGATTTTCTTACCATGTCAACCTCAGTAGGCATGCCCACAACATTTTTCGAATTTTTGTAGTTCTTAACAGTTCTAGTATTTGCGTTTGATGGTCCATAAGGCTCCTTCCTATTTGCATATTTCTTTCTTCTGTTTGGCATATTTATATCAGCTGATTCAGACCAGTTTTCATCTTCACTTGAATCTGAAGGAGATGTTTCATATGTTTCCTACAATATAAATGAAATTATTTATTTTTATGTGTTTTCTATGGAGAAAACAAAATTTATATACACAGTGCTGTTATAACATGAACATGGGAAGTCCATACAAATATAGGTGTTCAGTTATGAGAAAAACAAGCCAAATGATAGGTTTATAGAGAATTCCCGAGGAGGAAGTGATAACATGAGAAATAAATAAATAAATAAAGCAATATGCAATTAACTGCACTGTATAGATGCCCTAGGGCTATCTAGTTACATGCATAAGTACTAGAATAACAGAGAGGAGTCACAAGAAGATTGCTGTTTTTTTATCTCCTCGAATTAAAACAAACGTTAGTCATGCTACAATGAACAAACCTCATATTACCCGAAAATTTTCTTTCGTTCTGACGTTTCTAGCATGACATTCTGAAAAGTATGTACGAAAGAGACCAAATTGGTGCATAAATTTTTCTTTTGAGGGTGGCAGAATTAAACCACAAGCACTGCAGTGAAAGCCTATCAAAGTCATTTCTACAAAGAGTGACTCCCCTTTTAGAGCAGTGGGTAAGTGAAAGAATAATTCAGATAATCATTCAAACATCATCTAATCAGCCAAATTATGAAAAAACAATCAGTTCTTGATCAATATGTTAAAACAATTTCCCAAAACTGCCTTCAAGAATCTAAACTACTCAAAAGTAATAAAGAAGTTTAATGAACATTATCCTGACTAATTTAGATCTCTACCTTCTCGAAAACACAACTTCACCTTTTAAAAAACATATGAAGTTAATAACAAAACCTCTCTCTGGAGCTTTGCACGTAAATGCTAATAGCATGGTCGACTATACGTATCTGGTAAGATCGTAGAATCGGGAAAACGAAAATAAAAAACCTGGAGGAAGCTACTTATTTGTTTAAACTAATGGACTGCTGACAGTGAGCATCAACATGATACTTTTCCAACAAAAAGTTCATGTAACTGCTCATAAAATGGAATTTTTTTTGTTAAGACATTTAACACGGTTTCATGATATGTTGATCACTATGATAAGTTGCCCAGCAAAATTGAACTCAGTCAGATGTACCATCAATTGAGCATTTATGCAGCGAGCTACGAAGTAACTAGTAAAGAGATATGAGCTAGAACAGCTTAAGAAGGTAGACTAGCTCAGTGAAATGGGCATAAAAGATGAACAAAAGGAAAGAGTCGCTGAAATTTGAATTCTTGTGTGCAGCTGCAAGAAAGCATCCATAACTGGAGCAATAAAGGTCAGTTCAGAGCAACAAAACTACTTACCGAAGCTAAAAATGAGACATACAACTCTACAGTTGACACACTTCTTTAAAAAAAACTGTCAATATAAAGGGTCATAAATGATGCAGGTCAGATTCTACTTTAGCTTATCTTAAATTCCTACTTTATACATATGTATGTGTGTGTGGGTGGGTGGGTGTGGGTGAGTAGAGAGAGAGAGAGAGAGAGAGAGAGAGAGAGAGACTCTTTCCTTAAGTTGAAATTGCTTAAGTTGAAGTTGAACGATGAAAATACCAAGATGGTTGTCCATGTCTTTGATGTGAAATCAACACCCTAATCCTAATATCCTTATCTAGCTCTTGTCTCCTATATTTCTTAAAGTTCCATATGAACAAATCCTAGCCTAATCCTAAATCTCCAACCAACTGCCACCCTCACCTGCTGCTGTCCCACCTCTTTGCTCCATCTAAAACCCTAAAGTCTTAGATGATCCACACAAATACCAAAACTGGATGGAAGAGTAATACATATTTATTATTACGATGCACACAGACTAGGAGCGATTCTACCATTTTACATGGGATGAAGAAATATAAAGGTAGAAAGGGAGGTACAGGAGCTAGGGATTAGGATAGGGCTGGGTTTAGTCAATTTAATTTGGGAAATAAAGAGAGGAAACGAGAACTAGGAAAAATAGATAGGGTTAGGGTTTTAATTTCATGCCAAAGCGAGAACTTCACATGCATATCCATCTTTATAAAATTCTCAAATGTTATACATTGACTGAAAAAAAAAAGTCATAAAATCATGTATGTAGAGTGTGTAAACATGTACATACACATACACATACACACACATATATATACACATAGACATGCACATACACATACATATACACAGATATAGAGCTGAATGCATGAGAAAAATATAACTAGGACCTTGGACGAGGACTCAGGATTGGACTGAAAGGAAGAAGAAGAGGGTCAGCAAGCATTAGTGGAAGTTGAAAAGGAAGGATTTGAAAGCTCTGATTTACAGGAAATATGATCTCTAAAGGGCAAGGATGTCAACTACAATTCATTTATGCAACACTAGATTGTCAAGCAAGGTTAATGCTTATCCTAAAAGTAATAACCTAACCAATGACACTTGTACTGTTTTCTTTTAAGGTTTGTCCAAGAATTAATTTGCATCAGAAAAGATGATGAAAAATCAAAATGAGCATCAGCAAGAATCTTACACTGATCTGTGAGCAATAGCAAACCTATATAGCATATCTATGGAAGGAAACTTACATCAGACAAATGTTTGAGTTCAAAATTTTCGAGATTCCTTTTTCCTGATGTTAGCAAATTCTCTTGGTCCAATCCTGGTTCCAGAACAGAAGGAATCTCAGAGTTACAAATGTCTACTGTGCATGTTCCTTCACCAGAGTTGGCAATAGGCTTCAAGTTCCGCACAGAGGGTGCAGAATCTTTCTTAGCACGTAAAGTTTTTCTAAGTTCAATACAGAACTTAGCAGAATCTGATTTAAAGTTCGATTCATCTGAACTTGATCCATATTTAGGAACACTTTTATCGACATTTGAATCATTAGGATCAAAATCATCATCGTCTGAATCATCCTCAGAGGAAGTAGAGCCCGATCGCTCAAAATCAACTTCTGAACCATCTGAGCCATAATCATAATCTTCTGAATCATTTGATGGCAAGTCATCACGTTTTTTATCTTCATTGGTCATGGCAACTACCTCAGGAAATACTTTCTGCACATAAATAATGAAATCATTTCAGCTAGAATTTCCTGGTCCCTATAACGGATTGCAAGAAGAAGGACAAAACAAAGGATTCCACCCCAAAAAAATCTGCGAGGACAAGAAAAGCAACTGTCACTTATACTTACCTCCCATGTATCCTTAATAGATAAATTACTTCCTTGAAGCTCGTTTAATAATTTAATGCAGTCTATCTTGCAACAACAGGCTGGGCATAACCACCCTTCATCGCCTGGAGGAACTGGAAAAAGCAATCAGCATAATATCAAATACGTGAGAAGGGCTAACTTCTATCTGAAACATCAAAAGAACGTAAAATTTTAGAAGTTTTGACTTTACTATCTTCACTCAACAGAGGAGGATTTAAGCACTTTTGATGAAAGCCTCTGTCACAAAGCCCATCACAAAGAATGATATCATTATCAGGAGACAAGTCTTTCGAACCACATGTGGCGCAAAAAATCTGATATAAGGCAGATGGTTTGCATATTAGTTCATGGTTGAAGCGTCCCCAAAGAACTCTTAATAGAATAGTACTACAATAGAAAAAGAGTAGAAAAGTTTCGAACTATTTTAGTGAGGGTAAGGGTTTGCGCACATCTTCACTGTTAAGTTGCCCTTCAGAATCAAATAGAGATGCCTCGATCCTTCCTTCAGAAGACAAAGAATCAAGGTGCCGAAACAGTTCGCGTATTTTAAACTTACGACGCACAATTTCAGATTTTGCTCTTTCAAGCTCCTTCTCAGGTCTTAGTTTATCTGCACTGATAGGTTGGAAACAGAAATATAAATAAAAAGAAAGCAGCAGATGCCAGTAATAATATTCAAATAATTCTGCTTTCCAACTCAGGTACAGATGCAGAAGAAGAAAGTTTATTAACTACAACTTTTGAAGAGGACACGCCATGTAACCGGTAATAGAAACTTTAAATAGCATGATGCAAGATGAAATTGTAATATGCATGAAGATGTTATTTTCATCATGCAAAAACAACATTTAACTGTGTGACATAGATAAAATTTTAACACAATACCAGTAAATATTAGCTCTATGAACAGTTTCTTTCTCCTGTAAACTATTACAATAGGGAAAAAAACAAACTATGAGTTGACTTTTTGTATTTACTCTTTAAACGCTCTCAGAACCCTTGCTAACTGTAATGGATGTGACTGTGTCAAAATTTTTAAGTGAAAAACAGAGATCACTAGATTTTATTAGATAATGTAATGTCCAGAACTACTTGTTATGGAACCATCATGATCAGATAGGTTGGTTGAACAGTTTTACATAATGACTACATTGCGTGCGTACTTCTATTTGGAGCCATACCCATGTCATACTCGTGTCGTACCAGTGTACCCGACAATGAAACTTCAGTGGACACTTATTGGATATTTGCATACACTAATTCAAATGTACACTCAATTATTTATACATGTATTAATTTAGAACACTTGCCATATACTTCTTGCACGTATATGCTCACTTCACATGCAAATCTTGAAACTCATCAGACATGAGTTGGGTTCATTTCAGCATGTACCCAGTTCAAAACTATCATTATCAAGAGTCTTTTGAATATCAAGTTAAAAAATGAGCAATTTTCTAATTTTGTAGATCTATACTATAAAGAAGCATAAAATATTATAGGAATTTTATTTCCGACACATGAAATGAAATAATAATTTTGATCTCATGTAAATTATTATTATTATTATTATTATTAGGAAAAGTGAATCTAAGGTGACACCCTAGGCTCCCACCTAAGGACGCGGCCTAAAATCACATCATTTCCTACTTTTTTTTGCGATCCGCTCCGTTGAACTTGATCTACACGTTCTTAAACCCAAACACACCAATTTTGGGGTGAACCCGTCGTGTTTTGACCCTTTATCCACTCGCTGTAATTTTAACGGTTTCGAATGAATAGAACTTTTTGCACGGCTCAACGAATGGTCAAAACACAACGGGTTCACCCCAAAATTGGTGTGTTTGGGTTTAAGAACGTGTAGATCAAGTACAACGGAGTGGATCACAAAAAAATTTAGTAAATAATGTGATTCTAGGCCGCGTCCTTAGGTGGGAGCCTAGGGTGTCACCTTAGATTCACTTTTCCCTTATTATTATTATATTTACACATGTGTAGCCCTGTCCCCGTGCCTAACTTTTACAAATTTTCCATGTCCAGTACCCGTACCCACACCCGCATCCGTATCTGTATCCATGTAACTTGGCATAATGTAAGGAAACACAACAGACCTGAACAAGTATCTTGCATTTAAAAGGTTTCGCAGATTCAAAACTTTCTAAGGTAACGTGTAACTTTCAATCAAAGACACCGACACCGTTACAGTGGCCCAAAATATAATAGATTCTTCGCGTGATTTAACACTGGGTAGTATAGATGAAACTGAACATAGGAACAAGTCACAGTTTCATATGCATCTTATTTCTCTATCATAGTAAAAGATATAAATGTTACATAATAAACTTGTTAAAAATCCCTCCATTAGTCCTGCTGATTCTTCGCGTGATTTAACTCTGGGTAGTATAGATGAAACTGAAAATAGGAACAAGTCACAGTTTCATATGCGTCTTATTTCTCTATCATAGTAAAAGATATAAATGTTACATAATAAACTTGTTACAAATCCCTCCATTAGTCCAGCCATCAACTATGTTGAATATAGAAAGCCCCTGAATAACCACCACCACCCCACCCCAGCGTGCACACACGAGCGCACTCGCGCACGCGCACATACCCACCAACCGCCTACAAACAAACCCAAAAAAGAGTTCACATCAGGACAGGAGTAACTAAAGGACTGTGGATGTAGTGTACACTCTAAGGAAAAGACTTCAACTTTGTCTCTCTTAGTGATGTCATCCTCTCAATGGTTAACATTATGCTTCCTATGACCATAGTAATCAAGCTCAAAATCTGTAGCTCTTCCTCGTGATATAGGTAATCATTAATTAGAACGTCTGTCTATCAATGCTTGAATGGGCACCAATGGTCTTTCTGTGGAAAGATTCCTGCATGCATCCCCATGATCACTGCTGTCCACTCCTTCCTACAAGCAGGTTTATTATCTTTCCCAACATCCTGATTCCTGAAAATTCTATGATCAGAAGAGGTAGTTCTTGTGCAAATCTGGCTCCTATTATTTCACATGAAGGTTCAAATGTAACTTTTCAAAAGGTCCCCATATTGTCTTACAGCATGAACCCAAACCTAAGCTGTGTTACAATAAAAAGAAAACACCAAGACAGAATGCAAGAAACAAACACATCAGTGGATGAAATGTAATCAAAATTCACAATCCTACAGGATAGGAGGTAAATTAATGTTGATGTATCCTAGGATGTAGCAAAGGGACCCTAAAAGCTCCACACTTCAAGAATATGATGTGCAAACCAATCCAAAATGATCCTAAGCAATATGATTAACACAAACCATATGTAAAGTAAAGATTCAAACCACAGAATTATGAGACAATTTGGTTTGTTGTAAACTAACATAGAAATCATAGGTTGCCTTAGAATTCAAAAAATTCAATTTGGTGTTCATGCAAGTTGATAGTGAATACGGAGGAAGTTGGATGCTTAATACATCAATCTAAATACCAATTCAGCTATGGCCGTAGTGAAAGAAAGATAAAGTGCAAACCTTGCAATGCTGTTCTCTTGTTCAGATCTGATCTACAGCAAGTTCTAGAGATTTGGGAGAAAATTATGGATGATTTTGTGTTTGAGAATTCTTAAGAAAGTGGATGTTTTTTAGGAACGACAGAGGGTTGCTTTGACGAATTCCCTAAAAAACCATATCGGCTGACATGAATTTTAAATGTCAGCTCCGGCCCCTGACAGCTAAATGACGGATGTCGGGTTCATGTCGGACAGCTAAAATTCATGTCGGATAGCGAAAATCGGGGATATGTCCGACATCCGACAGTAAATGGCCATATCTGTGTCGCTCCAGCCTCTGATCCGACATGTCGGCCGACATTTAAAACCATGATAACAAGTCTGCTACAAATTTTTCAAAAGCTGTCTGTAACTATAGGGGTGGATTTTAGGGTTTTATTTCAAATAAGTACTTGATCTTGCAAAATACCCCCTACCCCTGATTTTAAAAATTTTGGAAATCAGGGTTAGGGGTATTTTTTGGATATAATGTCAACTATAGATTTTATTTTTTATATCAGAAATAGTTCAGTCTAACGGAAAAGGTCCTTTAAGGTTCAATTCTAATGAAGATGGGGTTGCGGTTCAATTCTAATGAAGATGGGGCTGCAAAGGGGTAAGCAGTAGATTCAGTTTGGTGATCCAGCTGCTAAAAGGCAAGGTTTTAAATATCGGATGTCGGGTTCATGTCGGATGGCTGAAATCCATATCGGATAGCGGAAATCGGGGATATATCGGGGGACATTAACTAAATATCGGATTGCCATATCGGGTAGTGCGCATATGTATAATATCATGTCCTAAATGTAATCTAAGTATTCATAAATTCAATATAAGCATACTTTATCAATTCTATAAACTAAACATATAAAAAGTAAATAATATATGGATTTGGGTTCATAAATTCTTTCTATCGGGTTCATAAGGAACCCTTAAACATGAGAACAGGTCAAACGGGTTTGGGTATTTATCACTAAACTCAAACCCGATAACAAAAAACATATCTTAAAAAAAGTACCATATCGGTCGATTTTTTAAGCTAAAAAATAGGCCGATATGCCCGATATGACCTTGATATTTCCGATTTGGCCCTGAAAACCGATATACAAGTTGAAAACGTTCATGTCGTGTCGGTCAAGCCCTCAAACCGATATGTCGGCCGACATGTCGGACATGTCGGCCGATATTTAAAACCTTGCTAAAAGGACTTTAATGGAGCTCAAGAACAAAGAGCAAAAACAATTTGAGATTTGATAAGATCATGCCTAACATCAATTTGATTTTACATCCAAAATTCCCACACTCATAAGTATAATAGAAAAGATGGTTCTCTTCATCAAATTACCTAATGCCAATAAGTGACAGAAGAGCAGTTAGCAGGCCCAGAAGTACATAAATTGGGCTAGTTTATGGTAGTTTATGGCATACAACCCCTTCAGGTTAATGAAAACAATCAGCTAAATTAAGAAACCAAAACTCATAAAACCACTACGATGTTTTCCCCAAAAACAAAAAATATTAAATGGTGCTCAAGGGGACTCAAACCTTTGGCCTTTCCACCCTTCGCCAGAATACGCATCAATCAGATTCTGCTCATAGTTCATTCGTGTCAACAAGTATCTTACTCGTTTCATGATCACAAAAAATTCATCTTTTGAAGCTTTCTTTACTTTATCTCCCTTCTTCCTTCTTCTTTTTCTTCTTCTTCTAAGTAGATTGAGTGGTTTAGGAACCAACTCATGCTGGTTCTCAGTTTTTGATATTGACTGAGTAATTCTGGCAGTGCCTAATGAAGTCCTCAAGGGATATCTTCTGCCTTTCACTTCAGAAGAATCTCTATTTTGCTCACATGGAGATTTGCTGGAACTCTTTGCTAAATCATTGTTCCTGTCTACCTTTCCCAATTTTGGAAAAACATGTTCGCCATGATCTGCTGGTTTGTTTATACTTTTAGATTCATTTTCTGTGGTTTCAGAATCCAGCTCATAACTCTGATGTCTGGGACTTCGTCTTAAAAAGCTTTTTTTCTCATTGCTTATACTTTCAAAACCAGCAAAATTGACCTTTTTAGATCCATTTTCCATGGTTCCATAGTTCAACTCATGAGTCTGGTTTCTGGGACGTCGTCTTAAAATTCTTCTCTTCTCATTGTTGATACTATGAACACCAGCAAACTCAACCTTTTTAGATCCATTTTCTGTAGTTCCGGAATTCAACTCATGAGTCTGATGTCTTGGACTCCGTCTTAATATACTTCTCTTCTCGTTGCTTATATTTTGAAAACCAACAAACCCAACCTCTTCAGATCCATTTTCTGTGGTTCCAGAGTTCTGCTCATGAGTCTGATGTCTGGGACTCTGTCTTAAATTACTTCTTTTCTCGTTGCTTACATTTTGAAGACCAGCAAGCCCAACCTTTTTAGCTTCATTTTCTGTGGTTCCAGAATGTGGCACATGAGTCTGCTTTCTGGGACTTCGTCTTAAATTACTTGTTTTCTCATTGCTTATATTTTCAAAACCAGCAAATCCGACCTTTTTAGACCCATGTTCTGTGGTTCCGGCATTCAGCTCATGAGTCTGATGTCTGGGACTCCGTCTTAAAATACTTCTTTTCTCATTGCTGCTGCTACTGGGGATTGGGGAAGCCATATCCACACACTCTAGGAATGTTTCTGAACTCCAACAATCCAATAAGACATACACGCACCAAGATGGTTTTAGTCATTGATCACAGAAAATTTAGAATTAAGCATGCAAGGCTTATTGCAGTTCGCCATTTTCAATCTATAAGAATATAATACTTGCATTGATATCTGCAAGGGAAAAAAACACCACAAGATTCCTCGTCAGGGAAATGCACAACAAAAGAAAAAGCAAAACCTACAAGTTAGGATATGTATTAAGGACAGTTTTCTCATCAGAAACGGGAGGCATAAGCTGTATAATGTAATAATCTTAATCAAATTGCATATTTGTGCAATGAGATAACATTTATACTCTTAACAGGATCACAATAATTTAACAATGACCTGATAGGAAAAGAATATAACATGATCAAGGATTTATTGCTAGTTTATAGAGTTAATAACTAACATTAATTAGATAAAGTTAAGTGCTCATAAGATTCAATTCAAATCTCATTTTCTTTGCTGGAAATTGATAGCATAAATCTACAAGATTTGCAACTATATTCACAGCTCTTCCAAACGGTTGACACAGTTCAAGAAGTGAGCTGGCTCAAGCAAACACAGAATCCTTGATTTATAAATATTTATACTAAAACCCAAACCATCGAGTTCTCCGTTTGGCAAGTCATTCTTATACATTACTACTTGATTACACATAATATCCTAAAAAAGACTTGTCGTTTTCTGTAAATAGAAATCTTCTTTTATGTGCATGTACAGGAATCTCTGACATACATCTTTTCTTACAAAATCAATAGAAAACAAGTTACATTGCCACAACCCAGTGGCATTCATATATATTATTTTTGTGCTAACATGGATCAAAACTATGTTTATGCATCATCAAACCAATGTACATTATAAACATAAACAATTAATTGCATCCCCTTGCACAAAGGGCTACCACACAATTCTCAGGTAGCTGGTTGAGCTCCTTAAAATGAGAAAAAGATATGCATCATTGCCTTTGGCAGTCTTAGGATCAATTTTTTGCCTGCCAGCATATTGAAATATGGGACTGAACCACCTCCCCAAATACTAAAGAGCAATTCCAACCTCTGCTTACACACAAGATGTTAGAAATGTATGAAGAAGATGGAGAGAAAAAGAAGTAAACAGTGAGATTGAGGGAGATGTAAAGTATAGTCTTTTCCTCTTCAGAAATGAACGGGGATCCCCAAGCCGAAGCCCGAAATCAACCCCCAACCCCTATCGGGTAAGCACCAGGTCCCACCTTCAAATCCCACACTCCAAGCTAGGCAGACGGGATCGAACCAGGTACCTGGGTATGTTGGCAGCATTACCACTGCGTTCCCAGACCGCGCTATCCGCGGTTGGTTTCTTTAGGACCTACCTCATGGTATGGTTTCTTTTCTTATTAGAATTTTCCTTTTAGACTACTTCCCATAGATATTCTGCAATGTGTATGCATAAAGGTGATTATCCTCTTTTTCGATGAGAAGTACTTTTTTTTTTTAAATGTTCGCTTATACTGAATCAAACTGAGTGATCATTACTAAAACAAATGAAAATAGAATTGGCCGCGGAGCACAAGACTCCCTCAAAGATTCGACTAGAACTCAAAACGAAACAGCAAGAAATTCAACATCGATTTCAGATTGGCATCAAAATTCCGGGCCAAGAACCCAAGAACCCTAGTACGAGATCTAAATTATTTGACTAGAAACGAAGAAGAGTATGCGTACTTGACGACTGCAGTACGACTCTCAGCAGATTCTTCAACGCCGACGTTCGGACGATCTTGATCCGAGAATCAAAAGGGAAGCTCATCAACTTCTCGCCATGATCTCGAATCTCGATCCAAGAATCCGAAGCTCGTCTTTCTCAGAGTCGGGCCAAGCTCATCTTCAATTTTAGGGCACGGACGAGAAGCACCGTCTACAACCAACTATTTTACTGTGCTGGAAAAAGAATTCAGTGGGGAAAACGCTTATTATAGAACTTAATTTCTTTAATTTACTGAATATCAAAATTATTATTAAAAAATATGTTCCACGTAACTCCACTAGAAGGTCCGAATGACTAGGGCCGTGTTTGTTTTTTAATAGGGAGGTTAGTATTTTAAAGGGTTAATTTTACAAAACCCATTAATTATGGGGTTAAAACTCTTTCAACCATTTTAATTCTAGAAAACTTTCCTTCGTTACGGAGTTATTGTAGATAATCTTCTAACTTTCAAAATATTATTTATCCCCCTTAACTATCTCACTTAACCCCCTAAACTAATATAATTTAAATCTAAAAGAGCAAATGATTTAAAATGACCATACCAACTCTTATAAGATATTAAAAAATTTTACCATATTGTTCCTTTTTAACTTTTTTTGTTAAAAATAACTTTCATTTTATCTCCCCCCCTTCTTATTCCTCCATCTTCATTGTTAGGTTTATGTGCAAATCTAATTTTTTTTTCCTTTCTTATTTGAAACACTAAACTTCTTTTATTTTCTACTTATCAATACCGGAAATATATAAGACCATTGAAACCTTTTTTTTAAGTTTAGTTTTCTCATCAGAGCTTATCGAATCGAAGTCTAGTATTTTGATTGGGTCGAGTTTTTAAACTCACATGAATTTTTTTCAACCAATGGTATTGTAGTCATTGCATATTTCAAATTAAGAATATTAGGGGGTTTATTTAAAAAACTAGAAAGATAAAGGGGGTTGTGTGATACACCCCATAGTTAGGGGGTTTAGTCATATTTTGAAAGCTGAGGGGGTTATCTACCACACTCTCAAATTTGAAGGTGGTTTTCTAAAGATAAAATAGCTAAGAGGGGTTTTCTATGACAAAACCCATAGTCGAGAGGGTTTTCTAAAATTAACTCTATTTTAAAATAGTCGGCGCCAGCTTCTTTAATTGATGTTTGTTTTTTAATCTGACCAGACTATTTTTAAGTAAGAATCAATTAAAACTCAATAGATGGACTAAACTAAGCCCAGACCCTTCCTCCACCTTTGCAATCCAGACATTAATCCTTGGGAGGGTTAAGATTTTTTTTTTTTTTACAAAAAAGGTTCATGCCCCACTAATTATCTGATTCTTTTTCTGAGTCCAACAAATTATTTCCACTGAATTTCTTTTGCGCAAAAAAAATGTTGACGATTTTATTCTAGCGTTTTTTTCTTTATATTGCATAGAGAACGAAGAAAGATCATTGCTTTGTTCACATATTTTCTTTATGAAATGAATTAAAGGTACAACCTCTCTCCTTTTTTTTATATTTGATGTATTGAGGCTATATCGAGGATGCAATTGCATATTCTGAAGCTTTTTATCCTAGCCCCGCTCTCTAACTGGTGACTCAAGCTTAGGTATCATTTTTCTTACTGACTTGATTACAGTGTTAGTTAATTTTATTGAGGAGATTTATTTTATTGAAGAGAATGCTATCTCCTATTCTAAATCTTGTAACCTTTTCATATCATCAGACCAAAACACCGTTCAAAAAGCGAGGCATGTACTTTTTCTCTTCAGATGTTTCTTAATTAACAAAGTTTTGAAGTGTATGTTGGAAGTCTAATGGCTGATAGAATTTTTATTGAGAAAAAGCATCAACTTTTGAATTTTTGTTTACAAAACAAATGCATTGATACAATATTAGTTAATCTATAGGCAAAAACTCATTTTGGTAATAATATTAGTCTGAACGGTCATAATCCCCCTAAAAACAAACACAATATGGACCATCTTAAATTAGTTCAAATATGGGAAAAACAAACATTGAATTAGATTAAAATAGTACCAAGATAATACAGTCTGAGTGTTGTAGTCAGGGAATATAATACCTATAGTCTGGAGATAAAAAAACAAATATGGCCTTAAACCTTTACTTTGTGTTTGGATGGAGGGTTGGAGAGGGCAGGGGAATAGCATTTGAGAGTTCACTTTATTTGGGAGTTTTTTTGAGAAGGGTAATGAAAGGGAGTGAAGGGGAAATTCACGTAAGAATCTAGTTATCTTATTCCATCCCCAAAATGGGGTGTAGAGGAGGAAAAACGAGGGGAAATAGTCATTAAAGATATTTGACCCTATATTACTATGGATCAATGACTGAGATTTGATTATTGTTTGGTGGAAAATTTGTAGTAAAAAGAAAAATTGAAAAAAATATATTTAATTTGTATTCTCTCAATCTCAATTACAATTTAGATTTTCTATTACAAAAGAGAAGAGAATTGATCTGAATTCTCCCCTTTGTTTAATTCTGAGTTTTTCACGGTGGCGATGGAGTGTCTCCCTTGAATGCTCGCGTCGAGTTTGCTCTCCGTTGACGATCCGCGCGTATCAATTCACTGGAACAACTAACTTGCGTAGCAAGTTTGATTAAGAATTCTTAACGAGTTTTGTAACTCAGAACGAGTTCAAACTCTGTGAAAAAGAGTTGTTTAAATCGAATAATCGGTTAATAAGCCAAATATCCAGACCATTTGTTGCTGGTGGGGGCTCCAAGATCTTCTTGTTGCTAAAAACTTCCCTTTAGCTAATCTCGTGGATGATCTGATCTAAACAATCCAACCCATTTACTCGGTTGAGTAATGTGGTTATTTATAGGAGGATAAGGGGTGTAACTAACCCCTAAATCTGCTCCAACGTGGGCGAGAATCCCTCAAAACGTGGGATAAACGGTTCTGAGGTCGTTCAGCTTGTGTTTGAACAAGTCAAACGCTTAAATCGACGTTCGGGACCCTAACTCTGTGTTTTAGAATTGAGACGCAGAGTTGGGTGCCTATTAAGAATTGAAAGCGCAGGGGTCGCTTGCGTTCTGAGTCCTAACTCTGCGTCTTAGACTTGAGACGCAGAGTTGGGTGTCTGCTGGATGCTGAAAACGCAAAGGCCGCTTGCGTTTCGTTTGCTGCGGGTTGGAAACGCGGGGGTTGCCTACGTTACAAGAACTGAAACGCAAAGGTGAGTTTTGCGTTCCGAAGGGGCTAGTGACTTGTAACCTCTTCTGCAAAGCATTACAAAGACCATTGTTCAGTAATCTTCGCTTTAGCTGTCTTGAGGTGTGAAAGTCGTTAGATTGTAACTCTCACAGTTGATGGTAAATGCCACTGAATGGAGTTTTCGTCAGTTGTTGGAAGGGTCATTGAATTATAACTCCTCTCGATCTATGTGAAAAGTCCTTCATTTGCAGCTTTCATTTGTTGACATGAAAGTCGTCTAATTGTAACCTTGTTAGTCAAGATTGTTGGTTGAGGTTAGATAGGGATCAGCTATCTATTGTGATTTTTAGACAGCCTACAATCATGATAATATATTTTCTTTCCATTCACTTCCCTTAGTTAAAACTCATAAAAATGATGAAAAAAGTTTCCCACCATTTTCTTCGCTAAACTCCCAAATAAGCCATTTTATTTTTCCTCTTCTTCTCTAACTACTCTTTCGCTATTTTATCTTTTATTCCCTTTTCCTAATAAACTTCCAAGCACACTCTAAGCTCTTCGAATTAAACAAGGGCCTAATTGATTGGTTTCTTGAAAGCCAAAGAAAAGAAACAAGAGGAGGAAGTCACTTTTGATGACTTCCACCAATTTTCTCAACAAAACCCATGAAATGGGTTTTTAAAACTTTGGACCACATCACTCAATAAGAATGCACCACATCATTTATTTTCTTGATTTCAAGATGTGAATCAAACAAAAGAAAAGAAACAATTATAGGAAATGTATTTTCCTATAATAGTTTTCATCGATTTAATTGCCAACCAAACAGCCTCTAATGTTAGTTAGCCTATAAAATTATAACCATTAACCCTCATTACAAATTCAGAATTTTATTAAAAGTGCAAGAATATTTGACATGATGTCAGAGCAATTCGAATTTGAATTCCACTGACCACAAATTTAATGCGGATTTTTAAAAAATATGGCACTATTAGATTTATGCCTATAAAAGGACTTTCAATATGCAAATACATGTTAAGTTATAAAATGTATAACCCTCAACTCTAACTACAACTTAAATTGTTAGTATAGTAGCATGGTCCTTTGATAGATTATTCCTTTATTTATATAGAACTAGTAAGGAGAGCACACGCTTTGCACACACTTGCTCCATGAAATTGTTGTACATCGCAATTTTATTCTCAATTCTCATAAGTCATCTTTTCCTCTAATTGCTAATTGATTACTTGATTTACAAGGCTAATTTCAAAATAACTCAAGAATCTAGGTACCTAGTAACAAATTTGATGCTTTGAGGTACTAACTTCAAAGTAGCTTACGAATTCAGGAACCAGACCTAACAACAATTTCAATAATTCGAATGACTAACTATAAATATCAAAGATTTGAGTGATTAAAATAGGAAAAAAAATTGTTATTTGGTGGCTTATATCATTTTGGTACCTTAAGTTTGTCTACCTTTTCACTTTGATGCTTCAAAGTATTCTTCTAACACTTTCGCACCCCAAAGTTTTGATCATGTTTCACTTGGATACCGATAGTATTTCTTTAACATTTTGATACCCAAGAATATTTATTTAACACTTTTGTACCCCCAAGGTTCCAATCATTTCACTTTTATACATTGAATCTAGATTATATTAGACTCTTTGTTGAACTTATATCACGCCCTTGGTATGTGATTGGCATGTGATATATTAGATCCCTTCTACCCAATCACCATGCACGCGATAAAAAGTGCTTGTTAGGAATTGTTTTCTCATCAATGGACTGTATGAGTTCCAATGGATATTGTTGCACTCATATCTTAGGACTATATGACTATTTATATTTCTTATGTTTACCATAATAGAATGGTGCACATTGAATTTATATTAGGACCCTCAATTCTTAGAAGTCGTTTCAAATAGACCTCTCTAGTTGCTATTTTATTTTGATTTGAAAGATTGAATGCAAAATAACTTAAGAATCAACAAATCTAATAGCAATTTCAATATGATTCGAGGGAGTAATTGCAAAATATCTTAATAATTTAAGGTCTTAATCGCAATTTAACTGCTTTGAAGGGCTAATTTGAACCACGAAAGATTAAAAAACTAATATAGAAAAAACCTCCTCGTTATTTGGTGGCTCATTTTCACCTGGGTACCCTTAAGTCTGCTCACCTTCTAACTTTGATACGTCGAAGTGCTTTTTTAACATTTAAAACTGAAAGTTCCAATCTTGTTTCCCTTTGATACCCATAATTATTTCTTTAACACTTTAATGTCCTAAGTTTAAATCATATTTTCACTTTGACGCCTCATCCATATTTCGTTAGAAAAATTCTGCTAATTTTTTATCACATACGTAGCATGTGATTAGCATGTAATACATTTAAATATCAACATGCCTTGTTCTTTGTTTTTGCTCTGTTAGCTTTTATCTTTGTTCTAATTAAGAGAAAGAGAGCTAATTGTTGCGACGACTCAAGTGCTGAGTGGTCTAGATGACTGGCTCATTTTACGCCTTTTGTTGGCGTGATGTCCAGGTCTTTTTGTCAGAGAAGATCTGCAAGTCAAAAGTGGCTAGGGCTCAGTAAGAGCGCCTATGTCTTTTCAGCAAACTGACAACCTGGAGGTTGGGTGCCTAGATCTTAATGTGGATGCCAAGGTCTTATCGCCCTACTGAGAGCCGCCTTGATAACAAAACGATAAACTGACAACCCGAAGGTTGGGTGCTTAGGTCTTAATGTGGACGCCCAGGTCTTATCGCCCTACCGAGAGCCGCTCTGATAGCAAAATGGTAAAATGACAACCTAGATGTTGGGTGCATAGGTCTTAATGTGGACGCCTAGGTCTTACCACATACTAAGGGCCGCCCTGATGGCAAAACGACAAGATGATAACCCGGAGGTTGGGTGTCTAGGTATTAATGTGGACGCCTAGGTCTTATCGCCCTACTGAGGGCCGCCCTGATGGCAAAACAGCAAGATGACAACCCGGAGGTTGGATGCCTAGGTCTTAATATGGACGCCTAGGTCTTTTGGCCCTGCCATAATGGTCGAGTGAAAAATGTGGGAGTCGACCATATGGTGAGTGTACCTTAGGTTTACCTTGAGAAGGTACCAATGGCTTAAAATTCCTATATAGATTAGGCACTATGGGAGTGCAAAACAAGAGTCAGTTTCAAATAAGATTTTCATTAATAATAAGTGAAACTTTATACAAAATTATTGAAAATATCTCCTCAAGTGCTCAACATTCTAGGGATGTTGTAGGACTCTCCCGTCTAGGGCCCATAGTCGATAGGTGCCTGCTCTCGGCTCTTCAAGGACTATGTAAGGGCCTTCCCAGTTAGGAGCTAGCTTGCCTCTTCGAGTGTTTGTCGAAAGCAACTTTGCAAAGGATGAGGTCGCCAGCATTGAATCTTCTGGGTCGGATTTTATTATTGTAGTACCGAGCGATCCATTGCTGATTGGTAACCTAGATTCGGAGAGCTTTCTCGGGTCTCGTCTAGGAGATCGAGCCTTACTCGAAGTCCTCTTGAGTTTAGGTCCTCGTCAAAGTCTTACAGTTGAATGGTCGGCATGCCTGCTTCAACTAGAGTGACTACCTCAGCGCCATAAGCTAGCTTGAATGGAGTCTCCCCTATTGAGTTCTTATGAGTCATGCAGTACAACCAGAGGATACTATGCAATTCTTCAACCCAATTCCCTACCGTAGCGTCCATCTTCTTCTTCAACACTTGGAGGATGCATTTGTTGGCAGCCTCTATAAGTCCATTGAATTTAGGGTGGGCGACTGAGGAGAACTTGAGGTGAAAGTTGTACTCTTCGCAAAAGCTCCGGAAGCCTCCGCTGTCAAACCGGGTATCGTTGTCAGTCACAAAGGACCGATTCACACCAAAACAGCAGACGATGGACTTCCATACAAAATTTGTGACGTTAATCTCACCAAATTTAGCCCGTGGTTCAGCTTCAATCTATTTGGTGAATAGTCAATCGTCACAATGAGAAACTTCCTCTGTCCCTAAGCTAGGGGAGAGGACCCAGCAAATGCAGCCCCTATTGAGCAAATGGTATAGGACTCAGGATGAAAGTTAGTTAGGTGGCCGCTGCTCATAAGATGGATGCGTAAAACTGACACTTCTTGCACTAAGAGACGAGTCGCCTCGACTCAGCCAATATAATCGGCCAGTAGTATCCTTGACGGATGACTTTCTACGCGAGGGTTCGAACCCTAGGGTAGTTTCTACATGTGCCCTCATGTATCTCCCTGAGCACATAACTGGCCTCTGGTGGCCGAAGGCACCGTAGATAGGGTCTTATACCACTGCTCGAGTATGACATTCGATAGAGCAGTCCATCGATCATGAGGTAGCGACAGGAATTCCTTCATTCTATATATGGCTAGTTGGTAAATACCTCAAAAATGTTGTTAATGCTGTAGAGGAACACGATTGTGTTAATTCTTCTTAGCCAAATCCGAACTCTGTTGAGTTTAATAATCTTTGTCTTGACATGAACAGGATCATACATCCCTATTTTAATCCTGATGATCAGGTTGATTACCATCTCATCTCATACATTAAAGTAATCCAGTCGGTTGCTTGATAGCAAAATGAAGAGTCCGAAGGGAACTATTTGCTGTGCTCTGGAGGATAATGAAAGGACCCTAACGCCACTAGGAAGGAACCCTAGAGGGGGGGTGAATAGGGTTTATGCTAATCTAATCCGATTTATGCCAAATAAAAACTAATTAACAAATATCCTAGCAAGTATGATATATGACAAGATATATATGCAAGGATATACAACTAATACAAGGGTGAAACAAACAAAATAAGATAGTGGGTAAATAAACAATGAGCAATTGACAAAGGCAATGTGAATAATAAGCACAAATATAAAGGTGCGCCAATGCAATCACAAACAAATCATATGTTCACGAGGTTCGGTCCGCCTGACCTACGTCCCCGCTCCTCACCTCGAGGAGATCTCCACTATCACACCCGGTTTGGAAGCCGGAACTTCTCTACACACTCGGTTTTCTAGCTAACCGAAAACTCTACAACACTCACAATGTAACTACACTAACCACAACCTCAAGTGTTGGTCTCTAGCCCGTGTCTCCCTCAAGTGCTCGGAATTATCACCTCTCTCTAGGCTACCGACGCCACTACTCTTGGGACAACCCCGTCTCTCACCACACACTCCTCTTGGTGTACTAGTGTAATACAAGTGATCTCACAATGAAAGCTCACAACAAATAAATTGTTCTCTACAATGGATGAGAACACAATGTAGGCTCACTCTCTAAGTCACACAATCCCACAACCTAATTATACAATGTATGCAAATACAATAAGCTCAATGGTTGTGTGTGTACAAAGAGATAAATAAAATCAACTAAACTCAATATAAACACTAGCTTAATAAAATGATAATCAATCAATAAAATGTAAAGCTAGATTGAGTTTAGAAAACTTCTCCAATAAATGACAAGAGTGAGAGAGAGATGATTTGAAGCCCAAACACCAAAGATTATCTCCTTAAGCCCTTGTGAAATTATCTTCACAAAACAAACTCTTAAACACACTTAGAAACCCTTAAACAAACTTGTAAAAACTCTTTAAAACTTTTCTCTTGGTTGCCTCAGAAGTTAGAGGGTATGGGGTATATATAGGAGCCCCAAAGAACCAAGAAAACCCAAGTGAAAAGTCTAAAAAACCAAAAAACAGCTCAGCAAAAAACTACCCGTTACAGTGTTATGAGTCGACTCGTTACTGTTCATAAGTCGACTCATAAACTAGCCATTACAGGCCAAAAACCTCTGATGGGTCGACTCATATGTTCATGGGTCGACTCATGCATTTATGAGTCGACTCGTCAGGTTTGAACAGTATCGGCAGATCTGGAATTTTTGCGTAGCTGGCTTTATAAAATAAATTAAAAATAGTAAATCAACTCAAAAAATTACGAAATTTTGAGGGAGGTTTCTAGACATATAGATAAACATTTTAGAGAAAGAATTTATGAAAAATCACTTCCCATTTGTGAGAAATAAATATTTTAATACATATATTCCAGATTCTTAAAACTACTGAGACACACGATTTTGTAAAATCAATTTAACATAGTAAATCAACTCCAAAAATCATGAAACTTTAGGAAAACTTTATAAACATGTAAATGAGCATGTTACAAAAAGAATTTTTCAAATTGTGTTTCACATTTGTGAAAACTCATCTGTTTTGCAAAAACATGCACGAACATGAACTTTAAACATACACGAACAAAAAACTTGATTTTGTAAATTCAATTAAACATAACAAATTAATTCCAAACTTAATGAAACTTTGGGAAATGTTTGTGAATATGATTTTGAACATGTTACAAAAAATAATTTTCCAATTTGTATTCCCCAATTATGAAATCTCATCCTTTTGCAAAATTACATAAGTATGAACTTGTAAAAGCTTGATTTTGACAAAATGAGTTTAAATAAAGTTTTGAGACTTTTCCAATAGATTTATAGACTTGATAAAATATATAAAATAATATATTTAAGTCTATAAACCAAAACAACGATAAATGAAACCAAATGTGTGTGTATATATGATTGAGCTTAAAGTACTTAACACACATAATATAAAACCTAAACTAAGATACCCGAGCTAGATCTTGATCTTCAATAAGCTCGACTTGGTAAACTATGTGGATGAAGCGGGATCTTGGATCTTTAACTTGAATGCAATGCTTCATTCCATAATTCCGCCAACCTCCATTAGATATGATCGTTATGGCTCAATCCATCCATCCTCCAACACATTGTTTGTCTAGAATACCTAATAAGAAATATAAACACTAGACAACCAATATTAGGAATTGTTTGTAATCATCAAAACAAGATTAAAAGATGTAGGCTCATAACATGAGACCTAACAGATAAGTCTTCGATCGCTGGTCTCCAGAAGGTGGAGGGATAGAGGAAGTTGCTTGCTGTTACTATGCAAGCCAGCTAAGGAGCTCGCTGATGAGGATAGCAAGTTCCTGCTGGAAATATAGAGAAATCTTCTGAGCTGTTTCTTCAAGTTGAGCTTGAGTAACGTAGCTCTGGTGCGGTTCCACAAGGTGAGACTGAACAGCCCTATCTTCAGAACCAGACATATTTTTTTGAAAAAGAAAGAAAGCCCCATGGTGGACGCCAAACTGTTGATGATAATTAACCAAACAGTCAAATATTTCATGGGTGAGATTGATGAGGGGCCACTCACTTCTCTAAATATCTGGTTTTGAGTAGAGTTACTTTCAGCCTGCATAAAGCAGAAACTCGTGAGAGGAAGAGACTTGGTTCCCCCGTTGTACCTCCGACGATCAAGTTAGCTGGTGAACTTGAATGGAAAAATGAAGAACTGCGAGAGTTTTTTTATATAGTGCAGTATATCTAACAGATATTCCAAAAGTCAGAATTCAGATCCTTCCAAAAGGAAGATAGTACCTCCATTTATAGTTGTGATGTAAGGGTAGAATGGACACTTCGGTTGAGCACATGATGGCGATGAAGAAGTATGGGCTGGCCGCTACGTCAGCACCTACTTTACAAGTGTCGATAGGCGAGTGGATGAGAGATCACTTCAGCATTAAGTGGGAAGTGATCAGAGGCATGATAGTGCTGACGTGGTCTGATGTGTTATGAAGACTATCGAGGCTAGAGGTATGATGCACTTGTCAAATATTAAATGCAACATCGACGTGCTGTCAGTGGGAGAGGCTCGAGGCTGAATTCATCCTATAGCTTCACCGAGAAGTAACGCCTTTCGAGTCGACCTCGCGAGATGTTAAATAACTGGTCGAGTGAGCTCGTTACGAGTTGTCTTCGACAAGAGGATCGATAAGTACTATCTTTCCCGTCGACATAAAGAGATGTCGACCCAACGGGTTAGCTATGTTAGGATCTTTGGTTGTTTGTGTTAGCCTCATGGTTATGAACCTACTCCCTAATCTTGTTTTGATGATTACAAACAATTCCTAAGATTATGCATCAAGTGATTGCATTTGTTTTGTTAGGTAATAAACAGAAATATCTTAGTTGGGGGTTGGATGGATTGCGCCATAACGATCATATCAAATAGAGGTTGGCAGAAGTAGTGGAGTGAAGCCATTGTACATTCAAGTCTAATTCAAGATCAAGCTTCATCTGCAACCAAGTTGAGCTTCATTATAGATCAAGATTGCTTGGGTATAGTTTTTATAGTTTAGGGTTTATACTTTGTGTATAGATATTTTAAGCTCAATCATATACATACATACACATTTTTGGTTTTCAAGCTTATATAAATATAAAATAAATGTACTTGTTTATATACTTACATATTTTGTATTTATGGTTTTGTTTTTGGTCTAGCTATACAAATATGAAACAATAGATATATTCATATACATACTCATATGTTTCATATTTATCATTTTGGTTGGTGTAAAAATGCATATAGTGCATATATTATGCAAAAAATCATTTTTGAGGAAATATTATGTTTATGGATTATAGACTTAATAATATTGGTTTGTACCTTTTTCTAAGTCTATAAAGCCATACAAAAGTTTTCAAACTTTAGTTTAAGTCAAAATGTCAAAATCATGTGTTGTTGAGTTTTCATGTTTTTGGACTATTTTATAAAATGAAGAGATTTCTCATTCGGGAGGTGCAAATTAAAAAATTCTTTCTGTAACATGTTTATTTTCATGTGTCACGTCCCGCTTCCTAAAATACCGGGGAATCGGAACGTGAACAAGCTCGCGACGTATTAGATCAATGAGAATAAATAAAATAATCATTTCTCCTCAACCTAATACGCTAAGCGTCTGGAAATAAATACAATGCAAAGTCACAGGTCCCCGATCACAATCAGTAAGAATATAATGAATAACACAGAATAAAATAATACATATCACAAATGAATATTCATCCCATACATAATATTCGGGTCAACATGCCCTTATACAAAACTATCTGAATGAAATATTGAAAAATATAAAAATACACGAATTAATAACTAAGCTTCGACTTCTTCTTCTGCTTCGTCCGCTAGGCACTCTTACTGAGAATACTCGGGCTCTGGCTGTAAGACCCCGTAGATTTTGAGTATGTGCATCAGTAATGAGGTTGAGTGTGCAAAATTTCAAATCATGTGCAGCAGAATCGAAGAAATACAGTTTTTAGTCCATGAGTCGACCCATGATATGTCATGAGTCTGTAGGCGTATAAAATTGCCTATAGGTCCCTTAACATGGCTCGGCACGATAATTCGACAAATCAACGGACGTTCGAGCGACGAGGCGATGAGGCACGCAAGCAACGGAATACATTCGCATGTGGAACCAAACCAACGATTTGGAAAGTTAACGAGTCGTCCAACAACAAAACGGACTTGAACTCAAACGCCGAGGCGGGAATACTGCCAAATAAAGACCTGGGCTATCAAATCAAAGTCCGGACAAATCAAACGAAGAAACCGAAAGACGGAAAACACCGGAAAACGACAAAACGGAACACACCAGGGGACTCGGCCTAAACCGAGCCAACCCGGGGTGGCTCGGCCCAAGCCGAGCCACCCCAGGGTGGCTCGGTGGCCGCGCCACCCCAGGGTGGCTCGGCATGAGCCGAGCCACCCTGAGGTGGCCCGACTCCCCCCCCCTCTCTCTTGTGCACGAACGCACAGTGAAGAGAGGCTATAAATAGGGGGGGTGGTTGTTCATTTCAAAGGACTTTTTCTGAAACTTCTGAAGAGCCGAAACTCTGCCGGATTGCGACCTCAACTCGGATTGTGAAGGCTTGAAGACTTGGATTCTCAGATCTACGTCATTCTACTCCGGATCTAAGCTTGGTTCTTAGATCCCGAGATTTGAGCGAGCGTTTCCTTGGTGAAACGATCCCTCCCGGCTATTATCTTCTTGGTGGGATAATACCCGTTATACCACGTAGATCTGTTCGGATCGAGATTGCGCGGTGGTCCACGGTAATCAACCCCGGCACAGGCAAACAACCCACGCAAGCGAGGGACCGTAAAACAGAAAACTCGTGATTTGTTCAGAGAGAATTGTAATTTTTATTTCTTTATTTTGATTTTCATTGTAACCGGCTCTTATAAAAAGACCGGATCTTTGTAAACGCATAAAGTTGTTATCAAAGTTGTAATGAAATCATCAATGAAGAAGAACACAATTTTCCACGCGAACAATCTGGCGACCACAGTGGGAGCCACCGATCTCGCTGCCGAGATCGGAGTGTCGCAGCCGCGGATCTCGATCCCGGTCGTGGAGGAGGTCGAGTATGAATTCGACCAGCAGAAATACGAGGAGTACGTGTCCTCGTCCGGATCTACCTCCTCCCCCAAGTCCAAGAAGTTCCAGAAGTTCTCCTCCAGGAGAAAAGTCCGTTGGTGTGATGAAGTTGAAGCCACCAACGACGACCTCACCCCAATCGACGCCGAAGCTGCGTTGAATGAGGCCCTACCGACCTCAAAGAAGGTCAAATCCGCCATTGAAGGCATGGTGACTCTCTCCAAGAGAGCCCGCCAGAGGCAGCGTCAACGCCTCGCGAAGCAATTCGCCAAGGCCATGGAGTCCGTTGACAGGGTCCGCTATCATGCAGATCTGAAGAACAAACGAGGCAAACAGCCTCAACAGCAAGTGAAGGGTGGTTCCTCCAAACCATCGACAATGGAGTGGGTCCGTGTCAAACGGAATCGCTCGACGTTGGAGGAGCGCATCCGCAAACGGCGCGCGTTATCGGCGCAAGCACGGGCCAAAGCCGAAGAAGCCCGTCGGAAGCTGCAGAAGGAGGTGGTCAAAAAGCCGCCACCAACTCGCAAGGTTTGGAGGCCAAAGTCTGAAGCAACAATTCAGACCAAGGAGCGACAACCGCAGCCTCCGAAAATTCAAACTCCGGCAAGTCAATCCAAACAGCCGGTAATTTTTACAACTGCTCAGGGAGATCCCGCAGGACCATCCCAGAAGAGAAAATCTGTTCTGGAGCGCCTCGGCCCACTCCCAAAGGAATAAGGTAAAGCTCCAGTCCAAGAACGCTTGGGGCCAATGAAGAAGTCCCAACCAATGCAGCATGCTGGGGGTCGCCGCAACTCTCAACACTTGGAGCAAATTGTGGCACCCAAGCGCACAACTTTGCGCATAGAAGTGCAAGAGCCCGCTGAAGATTCACGCCCACAAAGGCGTGTTTCGAGGCGTGTGACTCTGGATGGTCCGAAGAAGACAATTATTCCTCAGAAGGAAACGTTGTCATCTGATGACGACAACGTTATACCTGAGAGATCGTGCCAACACACAATAGGTTGCTCCGATCTTCAAACAGACGAGCTGTACTATCGTGCCGGGGGTACGAATAAATCCAGAAAGAGGAGCCCTCGAAGGCTCGAAACACAATGTCCTTGCTCGAAGCTCATTCGGGCGGTACTGTCCGAGTGCAACTGCGTCAAGGCGGTCCCTGAGAGAGTCTCTGTGTTTGAAAGACTCAGCGATGGAACGCCAAAACCAAGGCATAGGCGTTTCCAACGAAGGAGGAAGATGGTCAAAGATGGTGAGCATTCAAGGGTCACCGCAAATATGACCAGCACAGGAACATCGGCTCAGGATAACCCTGAGGCGGTTCCAGAAATATCCCGACGTGTAACTCGTCTACAATCCGGGGCTATCATTCGCGCTACGTATGGTAGAATCCGAACAAGAGTACCTTCGGGAGATGAAGAATCAGATGCTGGCTCAGCAGTGGCGTCTGATAACACAGTGTCCAGTGAAGGACAACCCCGCGAAGCGTTTATGATAAACGCGGAGCAAGTGGCCAAGATGCTTGAAGATGCCATGGCCAAACAACAGGAGACCTTTCGGTTCGAAATGCAAATGGCTATGCAGAACATGAGAGAGATGCATGACCAACAGCTTCAAGCATTGAGGAACCAACAAGGCGAACCAAGCCGTCCCAACCAGAACAACCTGGAAGATGAGGACACAAATGAGGGTCACAATGCTAACAACCCTCCCATCAACCCAGGGGGTGGTAACGAGAATGCTAGCGAAGACACAGGTGAAAGCCTAAAAATTAAAAATCTCGAGAGAAAGATCAACACATTGATCTCTGCTCAAGAGACGAAAAAGACGGGCATTCCTTGTCCATACCCAAGAGAGTGGGAATCAATCCCATATCCGGCGAAGTTCAGTCTAATTAACTTCACGCCGTTTAATGGGATGGGTTCCCCTACTCAGCATTTGATTTACTTCAAATCGCACTTGGGAGTCATCTCTGGTAATGAGCCTCTGATGGTGCGGTCATTCGTCGGCACTCTTCGCGGAGCTGCCTTCGATTGGTATCGTCGCCTCAAGCCAGGAAGCATAAACAGCTGGGACGACATGGAGACCAAGTTTCTTGCAAATTTCTTCGACGATGATACCGAGATCTCTATCGGATCGTTGCTCGATGAGGAGCAAAAAGACGGGGAGTTGGTCGACACCTTCGTCAAAAGGTTCCGGAACAAGGTGATGAATTGCCGGGACCCGATCATTGAGGAATTCATCCTCCAGACATGCCACAACAACCTTTCACTGGACGTGTTGGAAGCAATGGGCACAACACCATCCAAGACCTGGAAGGATTTGAAGGTTCGAGGAGAGCAAGCTGAGCGATTCCTCAGAAGAAAGAAGGCGGAGAGAGGCCAACCGGCAACGAATCCTCCAAAGCAGAACTTCAACCAGAAAGGGAAAGGTAAAGCTCATGTTAATGCTGTTGATGCTAACCAGACATTTCAATTGTAACCTCAGCAACAGCAGCAGCAGCAAAGAGCGCCACAACAGTCGCAGCCGCATTGGCAACAAAGGTCTCAGAAGCAAAAGTCTTCGGAGCCGAGGTTTCCCAAAGTCTACTCCTTCAAGGATGATGAAGTCCCCGGCATCTTCAAGTACTTGTTGGAGAACAACAAAATCCAGTTGCCGGCGATCGTGGATCATGAAGGAGCCACTAAGGTGACGGACCCGAAGTACTGCGCGTACCACAGAGCGGTCCACCACCCAACGAAGTCTTGCTATCACCTCAAGGACAAGATCCAAGCGTTGATCGATGTAGGAGTCATAACTCCGAAACCGGCCAAGAATGTGGGAGCAAACGCGGTGTCGATTAGTTTTGGATCAGTACCTACAGATTGGTTCGAGCCAAAACGCGTTACCAAAGTCGGGATGAAGACAGTGAATGACGACCCGCACGGACAACGTCAAAAGGGACTTGTGCCTCACACGGCCCCAAACGGTGAAATTCTCTGGGTGCACCCCGACCTGATTGAAGATGAACAATGGGCCGGATCGTCATCCAAGAAGAAGTCCAAAGGGAAAGGCAAGTCTTGTTACAGAGTTTCTGCCATCCCAAGAGAAGATGACGAAAGAATCCCAGCTTTCCCACTTTCCGACGAGGAGCAGGAGGTCTTTGCAACCCGGAGTGGAAATGAATACCACTTCAAATATCCATCCCC
>BQKN01000609.1:8394-68890 GCA_022839385.1 Asparagus kiusianus
TTAATCATGGCTATATGGTTTTAAGATCTCAAGTTTTAGATCTAACATGTATTTCTTCTTCAATTAATAAAGAAATTGTGTGGTGTGGTTCCCGAGGACGTAGGCACGTTGCCGAACCTCGTTAAATCTGTGTGTTCGTCTCCTTCACTATTTTTGCAAGGTTAGATCTTTATTTGTGGTATTATTCCTACTTTTCTACTTTTAACACAAGGTCCGGAAGGGCAATGGTTCGATTGATTGTTTCGAATTCCCAACATGTTCTGTACTACTTTGGATCTGTTTTTATGCTTGCTTTTCCCAACAATTTGTTCTCTTTATATATCTATATCACTATATTATATAATCAGATATCGTATTTTTGGGAAACTAAGTGATCACTCTACATGAGAGTGGAATATATATAGTTTAAGATGGAAAATGTCGTATTTTGTCAAAAGATTACCAAACTAGATAGCGACTAATCCCTTGATCATATTGGTTAATTAAGTGTAAGTGTAGTCATTCTTTTGAACAAATTAAGACGACAATTTGACAGTCTCCATAAGTAAAACAAATTAATAAAAACCTTCACGACGACAAAAAAAACTTTCGGAGCAAGGGAATGTTCAATGCAGTAATTTGTAAAGACAATGTAACTCGACATGAAATTGACAGTAAGAAAGAGAGCTCGCCCAAAACGGAAAGGAAAATTTTGGATTCCTCAAACAAAAGGACTAATTTTCTTACGTACTTAATATTATTTTCGGTTAATTTCTAACAATTCCCTGAACTTTAGAGGTTTTGCATTTAACCTCTCTGAACTTTGGGGTGTGTCACAATGCCACTCTAAATTTAAAGATTTTCCCAATTGGTCCTCCTAATAATATTAATGGTTTAACCATAAAATGATGTATGTGTCTATTTACAGCAGTCATTTACGTTGTAAGAGGTCGGTGGTAAAATCTTAAGTCTCATTTGGCAAAGGATTAAAGATGAGAGATTAAGGAGAACAGTTAATATAATTAACCATTTTATTAATCCGAAGAGTTAACTTTTTAATCCGTCAGTTTATTTTAATCATTGTGATCAGTTTTTGTGTTTGAGAGTAAAAAGTATTATAACTACTTTCTTTATAAGTAGAGAAGTTATCTTTTAATCTGTTTAAATAGGTGAATTTGTAAACCCTTCATTTTAAGAGGTTAACTCAATTTAATCCATCTAAAGGAATTTGTAAGCTATTCTATTTTTTTTATGTCTAGCAAATTGTGAGAGGTTAACTCAGCTTACACTCTAGTGTAATTTTTTTGTATTTAGGAGGCTAAGAAGAGATTAACTCTCTACTTATCTCCTAAATTAACCCTTTGCCAGATGGGGTCTTAAAGTTTTTAGGAGTGCATTTTGGGGAAACCAAAAGTTCGGGGTGTTTTGGTGGAAAAACAGAAGTTCATGAAGATTTAGGGGACAACCCCTTCCCCCCTTTATAGTTTAGGAGAAACCCCAATGAGAAGTCAATTCCAATGCATAAATATTATTGCGAGCTCACTCGTCCTCCATTTAGATAAATTAAAACATATGATACCAAATATACTTAGCAAACATGCAAGATAATTGTGGGGGACGACTCAGCGTATGTCCACTCTAGGAAAAATTAATGCAAAAACTCTATATATGTCTAATGCTAGTGATATATAGCTAGCCTCCCTCCCTGCTCTTAACGAAAGCTTCCCTTGTTCTTAGCTGTAAAACTTTGTTGTTATTAGTGACTCAATCAATATGTTAAAATAACAAAGGTGCCAATTACTATTAGTAGACAAAATGGCGTAAGCCATTTTTGTTGTTAGTGGGGGAAAAGGTTTAGAACTAAACATTTTTCAGTTTAAATTCCAGCTAACGAGTCACCTGAAAAAGTTCAGACCACTGAATGTATTATAGGGAGAAAAATTCAATGCGCCCTTCTTTTACACGGTGTTTGGGAGTTTGCCAGAAAAAAAGAAAAGAAAAGAAAGGGAAGATAATGTAGAAAAAGAAAATGTAGAGAAAAAGAAAGAAAATATAATATCTTATTTGAGTGTTTAGTAAAAGAAATGAAGGAAAACTCATTTCATCACAATTAGAAGTTCTAATAAAGGAAATGGAAGAAAGAAGAGTGATTTCATATTAATTTTCACATATTGATTCACAATGATACAGATGCAAATATGTAATTTTTCCTCTATATGTGAACTAGTTGGTTGGTTGAAGAATTAATGGGGATGGAGGCTGTCTCCGGCTAAATTTAAAATGGTCATTATTATTATTATTATTATTTTGTCAGTTTGTCATGGGTTTGGATAATCCAAAGAGATTGGTTTTTTCTTTTTTTTTTTTTTTTTTGGTCAAGGGGTCTTGGAGAGTCCAAAGAGATTGGATGAGGAGGAATCCAACATCGGCGTGGTCACGGGTCAATTTCTACGAAGTTTTGGGGATGAAGTCAAAAGACAAACCTGCCGAGTGCCGGCCCAACTATTCACAAATCTCTTGCTTTCTGATTTGATATAACAATGATGTTGATAACAAGGACAACAACAAACATGAAACGCAGCTTTCATTAGTGCTCTTCCCATAGTACATGTTTTAGGCAACGGGAAAGATCCAGGTCCATTGGGCAATGCTACAAATTTTTATACGTGGTATTTAGTGGATTCTTTTACAGTTTTTTCTTAATTTTCAAACAACCCCTACGTTTGGTTAAAGTTTCCGTATAACACTTGAACTCATACCAAAATGATGGCACTGAGAACAGTACTAGAGGAAGAGGAAATTGTCTTCACTGGAGATTGATAATTGAGATTAACATACAAATATGACAAAATGATCCGTATACAAAAATCAGCAAAATTCTAATTTTCGAAGGGTATGTACGATGGAAACCATTAATAATCAAGAGAAAATTTGAGTTAGTATAGTTTATTTGAAAAAAAAATGCAAACTTAGACCTAAGAGAGGTAGAGAGTTTAAGACGGCGGTTAGGAAAGGCAGCATAGTCCTGAAGAAGTCGAGTAACAAATTTCTCTTAACCCCTCTTCGGCCACGTGCTCCTCAGCCGTTTTGTCAATTCCATCAATCACCCAAGCCCTTCGTCTCCCATCTCACAAAATCCCCAAATCACAAATCCAACTCTCCGCCTGCTTTCTCCTCTTTCACCAATCTCTTTACGGGGTGTTTGTTTCACCAAAAATTTTAGTATTTGATACGGATTATAAGTTTTGAGATCAAAAAATAAGTTTTTTTGTATTTTGGGATTTCATATATGCTGTTTGTTTTAAGAAAATTTTTAGAACATTGAATCTCAAAAGTGCAAAAAGTGCCCAATTTTTAGAATTTGTCAAATCCTCTCAATTGGAGAGGATTTTGACAAATCTCATAAATGTGTATGCTTACCTCTCAATTGGAGAGAATTTGACAAATTTTAATTTTTATCTCATAAATGAGTGTGCTCAAGATAACAGAGATTTTAAATTCCAACCCAAATGTAAAAGACTCAAGATATCCCATCTAATCTTTGCAGATGATCTGTTATTATTCAGTAAGGGAGATGTTAATTCTGTCATGAAAATCTACCAGTGTGTCAAGAATTTTGGTGCTATATCTGGGCTTGAAGCAAATCTCACAAAGTGTTCCATCTTTTATGGTGGAGTTGATGACATAATAAAGAATGACATTTTCAGTCTTATTGGTTTTCCCGAGGGGGTTTTACCATTCAAATATCTTGGATTACCACTGATTTCTAAAAGACTGTCTTATGTTGATTGCAGTCCCTTGTTCAAGAAATTTTCAAACCATTTTTAGGTTTGGTTGAAGCACAGAGCTCTCTCCTATGCAGGCAGACTGCAGATTATTAAAAGTGTCATTCTTGGAGTGCAAATTTTTTGGACTTCCTGCTATATATTGCCTTCAAAAGTTCTTCAAAAAATTGATGATCTCTGCAGGGATTTTCTTTGGGGGAAATCTGATCATAGGTTCAAAGCTCCGCTTGTATCTTGGGATAAAATCTGCATAGGGAAGATCCAAGGAGGCATTGGAATTTATTCTGCCACTACTTGGAACTTGGCTACTGCTATGAGAACTTTATGGTATGTGCATTCTAACAAAGAACTTTTATGGATTAAGTGGGTTCATGGCACCTATTTAAAAACCTCAAACATTTGGCAAGTCAGAATTAAATCTGGTGATTCTTGGTTAGGGAAACAGTTGTTAAAAGCAAGGGATAAAGCTGCAAATCTAGTTGAAGGAACTGATAATCAAATACAATGCATCAGGTCTTGTTACAAGCACTCCAAGATTCATCTTTCTGGTCTTTATAAATTTTTATCTCCAGTTAACTTCAATGTATCTATTCCTTGGTTGGATACTCAGGAGAGTTTAAGTCTTCCTAAGCACTCTTTTGCTTTGTGGTTGGCTATTCAAAATAGGCTGCTCACAAAGGATAGATTGCTCAGAAGAGGGATCATCCAATCTGACCTTTGCTCCTTATGTGAAAGAGATTCTGAAAGCCATAAACATCTGTTTTTTGAATGTAGTTTTTCTTTGATAGTTTGGAATGAGGTTATGGATTGTCTCAAGTTTAATTGGAGGACATATAATTGGAGGTTGCTTCTTGATTGGTACTGTAACAGATTAAGGGTGAGAGGCTTCAAATTGAGAGTGAAAAGAATGACTCTTTCAGTAGTGATCTACAACATTTGGAAAGAGCGAAATGAGAGGATTTTCAACTTGAAGAACAGACCTCCTGATCAGATTGTAAGGGACATTAAAATTGACATGTATACAACCATCCTCAACAACCCTCTTTTGCCGAATGAAGACATGGATTGGTTTCTCTCCCTGTAGAATAAAATACTGGCATGTTATCTTTTTGTTTAGATTGTTTCTAGCTCTCAGATTCCATGAAATCTGTGTAACTTGATGTACTTAACTTTACAGTTTTGGTTTGTGAATAAAATCTTTCATTTACCAAAAAAAGCTCACCAAGATAGCATACTCATCATATTATAAAATTTTGGTATTTGGCAATGCTACAATTAAGCTTAAAACAAATAAAATATTACAAATTATAGTATTCAAAATCCTAAAATATTAATGAAACAAACAATATTTTAGAAATTCTAACCCATAACAAAACACATATGAATTTCAAATCCTATGCTGAAATTCATATCCTAAAATTATAGGATTTGAAACAAACACTCCCTAAGAATATCTCACCACTATAGATAAAGGAAAAAGGGATCCTCCCGCTCCCTAAAAGAACTCTCCCTTCTCCAAAGATTGGCTAAACCACTGTCATTAACAAAACGAGAGTGGTAAGGGAACATACAATTGTATAAAGTAATCCATCCGGTCTCTTAAGCAAAAAAGGCACTTCTTCTGAGGTGATCTAAATCAAATAGCAAGATTATGTAAATTGGACTCCTTCTCATGCTTCAAGTGTAAGGGTATTAGGCACGCCTCAAGTGCAAGGGTATTAGGAATGCTTCTCGTGCATGCCCGTCATCTCAACTCCTTATCCCACCACCACCAATTAATATCCTTATTATCCCCACTCCTTCCTCTGTTAAGGAAAAAATGGAAAAGTACTAATCTTTCGGCATCTTATCCATGGGAATGAGTTCACCTACCACTGAAGAACTCAAGGAAATGCTAGAGTATTGCTTTAATGTCAAAGATTGGTCTCAAGAGATCTTATGCTTATATCAAGATGCATTCTTGGTTGAGTTCTCAAACCCTCTTCTTCTTGACCAAAATGTAAAGTCAGGATACATAGATAAGGGTTCATTTGGTGGGACTTTTTCCAAATTGACTGAAACAAAGGGTTTGGAGGTCTTCCCAAGACCAGAGTATGTATGGATAAAGCTATCCAAGCTTCCTCTGCATTTGCAGGACTGTGATTCCTTACTGCTCCATTCAAAGATGTAAGAAAGTTATACATGTTCGAGAGATGTTTAGTTCATGGACAATATTTTAGACTTTAAATTTCTCCTAAAGGTCAAATGCAAAAGAGATATTCCCAATTCTATTCTCTTTCAGTATGAATTCATTGTTAACAGGTGGCTTCTACAAGGTAAAGCAAAGATCGTGGGACAACCCATCTCAGAGGAGCAGCTCAAATCAAAGAAAGGGAAAGAATTTCTTATGAGAGAAGCGGAACGATCACCACACTATTCATGGAAAGATTTGGGAGCTTTATTGCAGGAGATAGACCCATAATTACAACAGGCCCTCTCTTCTGACGACTTACCAGAGCAGCAGTCAGAATCTAAGAGCTAGCCTTCTGAGGTTGATGACAAGGGTAGAAAGGTAATTGAACTCAATTTAAATTCAGGCGAAAATGAGGAGTTTGTCAAGGAATTTGCGTATCATCCAAAGTTACATAATTTGGGGCATACAAAAGGTTTTCTTATTATTAACTTTCCATATATGATGGAGGTAAAATAGGACAGTAAATCTGCTTCTCTCCCAAGGGCAACTTGGGAAGCAATTTACTCTGGTTTTAATATAGTCCTAGATGAAGGCCCATCTAGAAGACCACCTGTTTCAGCTCATACGACCTCTGACGCCAATTCATCATCATTCTTCAAGAATTCTTCTGATGCCATATCCTATTCAGCTCAGCCTTCAGGGTTTGAAAGACCTATCAAACTGAATAGGAGAAGGCTTGCACTTATATCTCTCCACCACAAGCCTTATCGATGCTTCGTGGCGAGCTTCCGAAGATCTCTACCTCCTTGCATAAAAGGGGTCAATCCTCCTCTACTTCCACACCACCTTTACTTATTAACTCATTATTAGAGGATAATTTTTCCATCATTGTTGCCAATTGTGATATTAAGGAGCCTTTACCTCAAGAGGCTATTAGCAATTTGAAATCCTTAGAGTAGATGGGGCCAATTTAGGCTCTTAGACCCTAGTTGTTTTTTCAAATTTGATAATGATTTTTCCCAATGAAGATAGGCTCCAAGAATGTTAGGGGTTTAAATGACTCCACTAAGAGAAGGTTTATTCAAGATGTCATTCTTTTCTTGGGAATAAATATCATTGGTTTACAAGAATTCAAACTTAACTCTGTTAGACCTAAGACTCTCAAAGCCATGGGTGATAATCGATTGTCATCTTGGCTTTCTTTAGGGGGATTAGTCAAATAGACCTCAAAAATAGAACTAAGATAATTTGTGGGATAAAATTTTATAATGTTAATCAATTAGAACTAAAACCAAAATAAAATTTTACAGTTGTAATCAACTAGCACTCTAACAAAATTAGAATTAGGATAATTGTACAAACTTATCTCACTTTTTAATTTATCTATACAAATATAAGAGTTCTAGTCTCTCAAATTATCCCACGTTTTACCTTAAAACTAGGTAGTAAAAAACTAGAAATCTTATATATTTATCATTTTTTATTTTTTATATTTTTGTTTTTTACTTCTTTCCTACTATAGTCATCACTATCATTAGGCCATGCTATCAGATTAGATCTCATCCTCTCTTAGTCGTCTCTGATATTTTCTTTTTAACCGAATATTATAATTATATAATTAATTTAAAAGTAAAGATTATCTCAATCCATAATTTATTAAATAATAAAATTGAGGGATGAGGGAAAGAGATCTCGGGGAGCAAAAAAGGAAGAAAAATGTGAAATATTTTCAGACTTGTACTATAATAATTAAAAAAGCTACAATAAATATTATTATAATAATTGTCAATATCTTATTATCTAACCAGAAGTTATTTAATAGTAAATAACATTCTCATAAATAATGATCAATCAATAATAGTAAGTTTAAAATACATAAATAGTATTTATATCCTCAAAATGCATAAATATGTACTTCATGATTTTAAAAATTTATCACACATTATTTTATCAAAAATCCCACTTTATAAAATTGTTCCTATTTAACCCGCTAAAATACCCCACTAAAAAAAATTATTCCACTTTAGAGCAATTATCCCTCTTCACATGAAAATATCACAATTGACTAACACCCCCTTAGATGATATTGAGTTTGAGGTGGTGCACTACTAGGTTAGAATGATAATATTTTTAATTGCCTCATTCAACTTATTCTCGTTGCGCTTTTCATAGGGGTTTATTTTATCAAGAAGGAGAGTCCTACGCTTACACTGCTACAACGATTCTTCACAGATCTTCATCTTCATCAATTTGAAGAATGGTTTAATAATGGGTTATAAAATTATTCTTTTTGCGCTTTACTTCTTTTGGGTGGTTATATTTCAAACTTGTGAGTTTGATGACATACTCAAGCCGAGGTAATTGAGGATTGGCGTGCTCAAGCTAGGTTAATTAAAGTTTGGCTAGCTACGACTAGGTTTTTTCTGGCCATTGTAAAAAGCTAGCTAGCTTAGATGATTGGTTTTGAGTCAATTTTAGGATGCGGTCTTTAAAGTCTACTAAATGGATTGTGATTTGGGTGAACTCTGATCATAGTGAAGAAGGCCCTTCGCGAGAAGGAGGAGTGAACGTGAGATTTTTATTCGAATCACTATAAAATCTCGTGTATTCCTGTATTGATTTGCTTTTAGTATTTCACTTATTTTAGTTTCGCTGCTTATTCTAAGTTAGTCAAAAAATTATAGCAATCATATTTACCCTCTAGGCTTACATCCCAGTTCCGATAAGTGGTATTAGAGCCTCGTTACCCATATTTAGGTATCTAGGGTAGAGATGCCAAGACTTATCACCGCTTCAGCCTTTCTTAAAGGACATACCATCAACCGTCCCTCACTTTTTAACGACACCATTTATACTTTTCCGAAAGCACGCATAAAAATCTTTTTATTATCTACTGACTTTGATATTTTGTAGTATGCCGAACATGGGTATCACAATCCTACTTAGGAGATAGGAGGAGTTCTTACTGAAATTCATAAGGATAAATAGACTCCTCAACACATAAAGATTTTTTATCATATAATTCGAAAGCTATAAATACTTTATGTTACTCTAATTGTAATATTGTGCAGGAAATATTGAAGACATTGGAAGTTACTCATGAGGAAACATTGCAGGTAAAGGAAGCAAAACTTATAATGGTGGTGAGCAAATATTAAAACTTCAAGATGAAGGTCTCAAAGAGCATACATGACATGTTCACATGATTAACTAATATCATGAGCAAATTAAAAGATTTAGGGAAGGAGTACAACAACAAGGATCTGTGCAGAAAATACTTCATTCTCTATCTCAAGATTGGGAATCAAAGGCAATGGCAATAGAAGAACTTTAGAATTTTTCTAAACTTCACTTGATGGTCTTATAGATAATCTCATCACGTATGAAGTCTGACTAAAAGAGAGAAAAGATGCCTCAGAAGAAGATTCAAATAAAAAGTCATTAGCCTTAAGAGTAAAGGAGAAATCCCGATAAAAAAAGGAGATGGAGTCACACTCAAGTTTAGAAGATGAAGATGATCAATGTGCATTTATTGCAAAAGGGTTCAAGTCTTTTCTGAAGTAAAAGAAAGGATGAAAATATCTTCAGAAAAGATGGAATAAATTTACTAAACATGTAAACAATAATTCCTTGAGTGATTCTAAAACACAATCTATCTGTTATTGTTGCAGGAAACCAGATCACTATAAGAATTGATGATCTTTGAATAGAAAAGAAAGTAAGAAGGAGAGTAATATTCTTAAAGTTACAGCCTAGAATTTGAAAAATGAGGATTAGTCTAAAGTTGAGACAAGTGAAGATGACAAACAAGTGAACAAGTGTCTTATGGGAAGAGGCACACTGTTTTTAGATTCAGACCAAAGTATCTCAAGTGGTTCTAATCGTAAGTATTCAGATAAAGATGTATATCCTTCTTATGATGAGCTTTATTCTAAGCATAAATATATGTTAATTCATTTAAAAAATATTGCTCATAAATATAAAGAAATTAAAAGAAGATTAAAAACTTGAAGAAAGAAAATAAACTTTTGTCAAAGAAAGTTAAATTTTCCTCTTCAAATTTGAATTAATTAATTCAACCTCTTTTTAGTGCATACAATATTTTGAATTATAAATTAAATTTCTTATTTATCTAAGCAACTTGAAAATATTCATCGTGAAAAAGAAAAATTAGCTGCTAAAATGGATGAGTTATTTTATGATTTGTTATCCGAATAGATTTAGTTTAAAAATTGATGCACAACAGTTATTTCAAAAAATAAACAACTAAAATTTAAACTTAGTGATTTGGAAAAAGTCATGAAGACATTTTTTGGGTTCTAAAGGTCTTAATATGGTCATTTCTATTCAACAATTTGTAAAATCTAAAACTGAATTTGGTTATTCATATTCTAAAAAAAAAATTTCAACCTTCTTTTATAAAGGATAATAATCTTAGTTGCTTTGATCCTATTCCCAATGGAGCTTATCATTCTATATGCTCATTATGTGAAAGAATTGGACATATTTCAATAAGCTACCGTATGAGATATAGGATTAAAATAGTCAAACAAATTTAGCATTGCCTGAATCACGAGTCTTATATACTGTGTTTGGAAGGCTTTATTACTAACCAACATGGACATATGTAAATACCTAGGTCATCTGCCTTTCTATAGATTTACTAGTCGACCGAGGATTGAGGCAACACACACTGATTGCTTGTAGGTTCAGATTATCAAAACTAAATCCTTAGTTTGCATGGATATGAGGAGATACAAGATTGATATATTTTTATATATTATCTCCTCCTACAAGTAAGTTTTCAAACTTTGTATATATCTATAGGTTTTCATCATCATACTAATAATAAAGAGGATCATCGATGGTCTTGATGACACCATTGATGGTTCATCATCGATGGGAAAACTTAAAAGGGGGCATTTTTTGACTCTTTATATTTACCCCTTTTTATCTCTCCTCTCAAAATTCTTTGAATTTTACATTTTTGTGGTGGATTTCATGTTTCTTTTTGATGTAATCACCATTATCATCATCTATTTCATCATTTTGAATCAAATCAAATCAAAAAGGTAATTTTCTAAACCCTAAATCTTCAATTTTGATATTTCTTGTGGTTTTTACATGTTTTTAATGGTAAATCTTGTGTGGATGAAGGAAGAATAAGTGTTGGAACAGTTTAAATCATCGTTTGATGAGTTGTCTATGAGTTTTTGGATGATTTAGGGCAAAACTTGTTGGTTTATTTCCTTCAACCATCCATGGTCAAAGAACATCGTCGATGGTATGGCAACCATTGATGGTCTTTAGGAAACCATTGATGGCATATAGGTGTAGGCATCAAAAATTACCTATAGGTTATCACACATAGCTTAAGTTGAAAGAAAGATGATAAATATCATCATTTGAGTTACAGAGAACTATCCAAGGCCAAAGAACAACTAAGAAGCAAAATCAACAATGGGAATAACAATTCGACAGCTCCTACAAACCAAGTAAAAGTTGACGTCTCAATAAATCGAGACGAGACGACAGTATAAAGTAGAGACAAAATTAATGTCGACTTGAGAGACGGTCCGAGACGAGACCGAGACGAGATGACAATTTGAAATCGAAATGAGATCAATATCGACTCGAGAGGCGGTCCAAGACGAGACCAAGATGAGATGACAATTTGAAGTCATGACGAGATCAATGTCGACTCGAGAGGTGGTCTGAGTCGAGATCGAGACGAGACGACAATTTAAAGTCGAGATGAGATCAATGTCGACTCGAGAGGTAGTCTATGTTGAGACCGAGACGAGATGACAGTTCGAAGTCAAGACGAGATCAATGTCGACCAGATGAGATGACAATTCCTATGTCTACTCGAATGGTGAACTAAGACGACACCTCATGTGTTGACTAGAAGGCCGATAAAAGTCGACATCTTAAAGTCCAAGACGAGACCTAAAATGAGACCCCCTCCATGCCGACTCGAAGGACAGTGATAGTCGACTAAAATTCCAAGGCGAGGTTCCCTTTGAGTCGAATTGAAAGCTTCCTATCTCGTCAGAGGACTCCCTAATATTGTAAGGAACTAAAGGGAAGATTCAACGATCTTAGCGATACTTTGACAAAAGTTAATGAATCTCTTCAACTCAAAGGTCAACTAAGGAATGTCGAAGTACCATGTCACACAAGTTTTGAGGTATAAAATGTGTCTTGGAAGCTATGAGATAACTCATAGTTTCCGAGACAACGACGACTATCTCAGAAACTAGAGTGGGCTTAGCGATGGTTTTCTCGAGTTTTGTGCAATCCACGTGGTTTCATAACTGCTGGGAATCATCCAAAAATATGAGGGAACTGTTACAAGTGAAAATCACACCCATAACTGTAGGAATAATAGAAATTAAACATGGTGGGAGTGGTTATGAAACTACCAGAAGCAAGCCATGCTTCCGAGACAGTTGCCACTATCTCGGAAATAGGAGTTCTTCGACGCGATTCTTTTTTGAATTCAACCTTTAGTTATAGTCTCTAGGGGTTATAAATAACCCCCTACCACCTATATGCATGAGGACCAAGGGGGACAGAGCATACCACAGTAAGGAGAAGCATAGACTTGAGGATTTTGAGCATTCTAAGCAAGAGGGAAGGAGAGTCTTCATTACGTGCAAGCCTTTTCAGAGTTCTTGTGATTCCTCGAGATCTAAGCTTTGACTGGATCTTGGGAAGAGTGTTTTACCTTACTTTGCTAAGATATTCACTTTTATCATTGTTTCTAAAATGAAACATCAACCTTTAGCCTTCTTCACGATTCAACTTGGATCTGTGATTCTGTCGCCCATAGACTAACGCACCCCGGTACAAGCAAAGATCCCACGTAAATAGCGATCGATAAACGTTCCTGCGTATGTTTCTAAAGAGCACTTGTAATCTTGTTTTATTGTAAAGAGTAGTTTTACAAAGCATAAAGGCTTACTTTTTTGTATTCATTATAATCGATAAGCAATTATAATGAATTCTACAATAAAATTTGTTGGCGGCGCAAACAATAGGCTGAAACTACTTGTTTTATTCCTATTTTATATTTTTACTCAAACTCTCTTTATTTCTAAACTATCTTATGGATATTCTCTATACTAATATACATTTATTTGATTTTGTAGAGAATGTCGTCCAATAAGAGAGCTCGATTTTCACAATCTTCATGTCAAGAGTTACTTGAGAAGTACAAGAGCTACATCTTGTATATAAGCCATGGTTAGATGAGAGACATTTGCAGGAGTACAAGAGTGCGATAGGGTTATTGGATGCAACTAGTCTAGGATCAATGAAGGATAAAGGAGGAGACAAAGCCAATGTTTCTTGGGTTCAAGAGTGCTACATGAATTACCTTATGGATATTCAGAAGCTAAGACCATAGTGAGAGGATAAGAGATTACGATTACTACTTATTACATTTACAAAATTCTTCATTTAACACCACTACAGTGGGGATGCCACAATGTGTTTATTTTTTCTGAAAGCATCCCTATTGATTATGAGTCTTACACCCATATGACCGAGTTCCTCATAGATAAATCGTTTTGGGGTTTATTCAAGTCAGATTATCAAAAATCTATGCATGTCCTTCTCAATCTCTTCCTTAAGTTTAATGTTTATCCTAATGCTGTTTACACTACTTTATCTATTAGAGATGTCATCAGTTGCTTTGAGTGCTAAGGAGATAGTTTAGAACAAAAAGAAGTAGAACAATCAGCTAGTATATCCCTTTCTGATCATATGCATCCCTGATCATATGCATCCGCAAGGATCAGAAGATTCCTATCACAAAGTTTGGATCGCAAAATCTAAACTTGCGTAAAAATCAGAATCACGGAATATCTCCTTCAACAGAGACACTTGCGAGTGTATTGGCGAAAGGGGCCTTATCCAAGACACTAGCAGCTGTCTCAGCGAAGGGAACCATATCCGAGACGCACGTAAGTGTCTAGGACAAAGGTCATCTCTCGAGGGCTCTCCTTCGACTGCATCGATGTCTGCTCCTCGTTCGTCTACTACAGCCACATCTGCTAAGTTACTAGTGAAGCATTGGGTTAGTCCTGACCTATCAAACTTCAGAATTACAATTGTGGATCGCCTTGGTCCTTTGCACGAGGATCGAGGCAAAGCTCCAGTCAAAGAGCACTTCTAGTCCTGACCAATTTCCATACGCTTGGGAGTTCGTATCGGAACTCAGGAGCCCGTTAAGACTCTACACCCATAAGGGGGTGGCTCAAAACGTGTGACACCTGACATAATCTTGGGTCGCTCAAGGTCGACAACAAGTCGTTTTGAGCATCTCAACAAGGTCCAATCATACCAATAGAAGATATGATTCTCTGATCATCAAATCGATGAGTTGTACTATCAAACTAAAGGTAGGAATAAATCACGGAAGAGGATTGTTCAAGAAACAAGCCCTTATTGTGCATGTGAGAGGCTCATCAAAGCAGTGTTATCTGAATATAACTATTCCAAAGCTTCACCACCAAGAGTCTCTATATTCCAAAGACTTTCTACTAAAACATCAAAGCCCAAGACGTTTAAGATGATGAACTCCCGGAAGTCACCATTAATATAGCAGATAGAGGGAAACAACATTTGACAAACTCTGACCCTGATTTTTCTCCAGGAGGAAGAGTTGATCAGAGGCTCTCACAAAGAATGTCACGATTACAGTTAAGGGCCACTAGACGTAGAGATTATAGAAAAATGCACGAAGGGTTATCTTCAGATGAGGAGCTCTGAGATACTTATTCTGCAGTTGCCTTCGACGATACAATGTCTAGTGTAGGATAGGTTAGAGAGGCATTCACCATCACACCTGATCAATTAGCTCAAATGCTGCAAGAAGCTCTGGCTAAGCAGTGAGAAGAAATAAGAGCTGAGATGAGAATGGAGATAGAGTTGACTATGCAACATATGAGAGAATTGCATACTCAACAATCTCATCAACAACCTGAGCCTAGACAGCAGGCTGAGTCTAGCCGGTGCAATACCACGCCTGTTCAAACAAATGTGGTTGATAGTGACCCAGAGGTGGACGAGCACATCTTTGCGGACACACCTCCCAATAGTAATAATGCTGGTGGTGGTCCAGTTGAACCTCCTCAACATCCCCTGAAGAAAAGTATAGGTGAGGACAAGAAAATGAAAGAGATCAAGAATAAAGTCAACGCTTTCATGTCGGCTCAAAAGGTGAAGAAGACGGGTATTCTATGGCCATATACGAGGGAGTGAGAGTCAATTCCATACCCACTAACATTCAATCTGATTAACTTCACTCCATTTGATGGGAAAGGTTCGCCCACTCAACACTTGATTTATTTCAAGTCTCATTTGGGTATGATACCTAGAAATGAAGCTTTACTGGTCCGGTCATTCATTGACACCCTGCACGGGGCCGCTTTCGATTAGTATCGACATCTCAAACATAGAAGCATTAATAGTTAGGATGATATGTAAAGCTTATTCCTCACTAATTTCTTTAATGATGACACCAAAGTATCAATTGGAACCTTGTTGGATGAGAAACTAAAATATGAAGAGTCAATTGATAATTTTGTTAAACGTTTCTGGAATAAAGCAATGAACTATAAGACCCAGTCACGGAGGAGTTCATTCTCCAAACATGTCACAATAATCTCTCCTTGGATATTCTAGAAGCCATGGGGTCGTGCCTTCCAAGTCTTAGAAAGAATTGAAGATGCGTGATGAACAAGTCAAACGCTTTCTCAAGAGGAAGAAGCTTGAAAGAGGTCAGCTGGTAGCCAATCCTCAAAACCAAAATTTTAATCCTCGACGTAGAGGAAAGGGTCTCGCAACTACGTTGATGCTCACCAAACATTACAATGACAGCCGCAATAGCAATCAACGCAATAGTCGTCATTTCACTTACAACATCAGTACAACAACCTCCAAGGCAACCAAAGACTTCAGAACCTAGATTTCCGAAGGAGTATTCCTTCAAATAGGATGAAGTGTCAGCTATCCTCAAGTATCTCTTGGACAACAACAAGATCAAGCTGCCACCAATCATGAATGAAGAGGAAGGTAGGAAAATCTCGGATCTGAAGTATTGTGCTTATTATAGAAGAGTACACCATTCTACTAAGGCATGTTATGTTCTCAAAGACCGAATCCAAGCCTTGATCGATGCTGGCATCATAACTGCGAAGCCCAAGGAAAAGAAAGTGGGTGAAAATGCAGTGTCCATTAGTTTCGGCTCTGTCCCCCTATTGTGGTTCCAACCAGAGCTCGTGTCGAAAGTAGAGATGAAGGTAGTGAACGATGATCCTCATGGACAATGCCAGAAGGGACTCATACCACATACCGCATCTAACGACGAAGTTCTTTTGGTCCATCCAGATTTGCTTGGAGATGAACAATAGACAGGATCCATTTCTAAAAAGAAGGCCAAGAATAAAGGCAAATCTTATTGTCCTGCTACTGTAATCCCTGAGAAAGATGACGAAAGTGTCCCTACTTTTCCACTTTCTGAAGAGGAACACGAAGTCTTTGCTATTAGGAGTGAGAACGAATACTAGTACAAGTACCCTGAAACTTCTGATCCAAATGCCAAAATGTTAGCTGAACTGGGGATGGTTACAACTCCACCTACACTTGCTCAGAAACCCTAGTAACAGCCAATTGCCAAACAAAAGGAGAAAGAGCCTCAGTACAAAGAGACTAAAGTTCTGAAGCAGTCTCGTTTCAATTGACCGATTAGAAGAGATAAACCAAAAAGTTTGAATACCCCATACTGCTTCGATGTCATGGGTCAGTTGGCCAACATCCCAACAATGATCACTTTATATGAGTTGTTACGCCTCTCAAATGATACCAGGGAAGCTTTACAAGAAGCCTTGGCCGAGTTTGATGTGTTTCTCACTCAGATTAAGCTAACCCCTGAGGAGCCAGAGTCATTAGTTCAACACTGCAACCTCGTGGTCACACAATTCCTTACCAAGGAGCATATGCAAGTGAGGAATTCAAAACATGATAAGCCTTTGTATTTCACCGGATATATTGACAGCATTGTCAACCGGATCCAAGTCAACCCGGGTTCCGCTGTTAACATCATGCCACTCCGATTGATGTATTATCTTAAAATTCTCGCCAGCAAATTGGCTTCCATTGGCACTATAATCTATGAATTCAATACTAGTGGATCCAGACCGCTAGGAAAAATCCGAGTGAAATGTCAGTTTGGAGATCTGAAGTCCAAGGTCACATGCTATGTGATTGAACTTCTTACAATTTATTATTAGGACGATCTTGGATCCATAACAATGTTATAGTTCCTTTCACCCTCTATCAGTGTCTGAAATATGTTGACACTAATAATGAGATCAAGACGATGGTCACGGATAAGCAACCGTTTAAGGGATTGGAAAACTACTTTACTGATTCTCTTCTTTACAGTGCTGAATCCAATATTAAACCATCAGCCCAAGGCACAGACATCGGAGAAGAATCTGATATCGAAACCAGGCTCGATTATGATGAAGGTCTTATATTCAATGACATTGAACCTCTTGTAATCGATCTTGATGGTAGCGAATCGTCAGATAAAAGTTGTAACTGGCAACTTGCTGATCATGCAATAAATGACGATTTAGAGTACTCGTTTTGTCTTAATGACGTAATGCAGGAACTGTATGATAGCCCTGACATACACATGCTGTTTCAGTCATCCTGTATGACAAAGAAGCGCGTCCAAGACTCCTTCAGAATGACCCTTATCCTACCTGCAAAGGTAGGGGGTGGAAAAGAAATAGTTTTTGGTAAAGGGGAGTCATTCCCGCCCTCTGATCTCTTCTTGGAAATTAATGCTGATGATTAAGGACCTAGACAACATTTCTTCAGATACAACTCACAAGCACGTGACTATATAAAGAAGCAGGGATACAACCTCATGCTCGGTGAAGGTGCTTTTTGGTCAAGGTATCCGAGTTCCACCCCCTCCTGCCTATGTACCAAGAGGGAAGCCTGACAATTATTATGAACATAAGAGGGACATAGGCTATGTCACTTCGTCCGATGATGGATGTTGTTAGCAAGTCATCAACCAGTCATCCAACCCGAGTAGAGACGGATATTCGTCAGATTCTATAGATTAGGATTCCGACGTTAGCCTTGGAGAAATATTCAGAGGCCTAATGTCGAACATGGTGACAATTGATCCTACCACAACGGAGAAAGATGATCAAATGACAACTTAGAAAGACCCTTAGTTCCATCACTTGAATGTACAATATGATGATCGATTCGAGCAAAGGGAACCTCCCAAGTAGTCCAAGTGAACACAGGTGATGAGGTCAATCCGAAACCCATATTCATTAGTGACAGTCTTCTATTAGATGAGAAAGAAGAGTTTATTGCCCTCATTAGGGAATATATCGACGTTTACACCTTGAATTAAGGGGACATACCAGGACTTGACCCAAATGTAGCGACGCACCACCTCAACATCAAACCGGATGTCAAACCTGTCAAGCAACAGCAGAGACGGTTTCGTCCACAGATCATGAAGACAATTGAGACAGAAGTCAAAAAATTAATCAATTGTCCATAGATCATGAAAACAATTGAGACAGAAGTCAAGCAACAGCAGAGACGGTTTCGTCCACAGATCATTAGGAAGAACAACATCCCGACTGGCTAGCGAATATTATCCATGTCCTTAAAAAGAATGGGAAAATCAGGATCTGCATTGACTTCAGAGAGCTGAACACCGCTTTCCTAAAGGATGATTTCCCTGTTCCGATCACGAATGTTATTATTGACAACACGTGCGGATTTGAGAGAATATCCTTTATGGATGGATTTTTAGGTTACAATCAAATCAAGATGTACCTGGATGATGAAAAGCATACCACATCCAGAATACCTCTTGGCATCTTCTGTTACATAGTTATGTCCTTCGGCTTGAAGAATGCGGGCGCTACATACCAACAGGTAATGACTAAAATCTTCCAGGAACATCTTTGAAAGACCATCGAATGTTATGTTGATGATTTGGTCGTTAAGAGTCACAATAAAGATGACCACATTAAAGACCTAAGGATAATGTTTGATCTCATACGGAGTCACCAATTGAAGATGAACCCTACCAAATCCTTTATAGGAATGTCTAGAGGTAAATTTCTTGGATTTGTCATCACCACAAAGGGTATCCATATTGATCCCGATAAAGTAAAGGTGATACACGAACTGCAACCCCCAAAGAACCTCAAAGAACTTAGGAGATTGCAAGGAGGATTGACCTATATTCGTCTGTTCATCTCAAACCTCTTCGAAAAATGTTAACCATTCTCTAAGCTCGTAAAGAAGGGTGTATCATTTATTTAAGATGATGTCTGTCAGAAAGAATTTGAAGACATCAAAGCATATCTGACGAATCCTCCTATCCTCGTTGCACCAAAACCAGGTAAAGCGTTTTTAATTTACATCAAAGCGACGAACCACTCATTAAGTGCTTTACTTGCACAAGACGACGATAACAGTCATAAACAGGCAGTGTATTATCTGAGTCATACTTTGGTAGGGGCTAAATCTTAATATCCGATGATCGAGAAGGAGTGCCTCGCTTTGCTATTCGCAATCCAAAAAATACGACACTACTTGGTTGGACAGACGATCTACATCATTTCTAATGTTAACCCAGTCTAGGTGTTCAATACACAACTGACTTCATTGAATTGACGGTTAGCGAGATGGGCCATACTCCTATCCTAGTATAATCTACACTTTAAGAAACAGAAGTCGGTGAAAGGGAAAGCAATCTGCGATCTTCTAGTGGCTAACCCTGTGAAGGATACGACCGAATTGTACGAAGATTTACTGGATGAAACCCATGAAGTCAATACTACTTCGCATCAATAAGTATGGCACCTGTACTTCGATGATACTTCCTGAGCAACCAACATGGCGTGCACTACCAGATGTTCAAAAATATCTTCAGGAGCCGGAGTCGTCCTAATTTCCCGGAGAAACACATATTACCTCGAGCCTATTCACTTATTGAGCTGTGCTCCAATAATGTAGCCGAATATAATGCACTTCTCATTGGAATCAGTTTCGCTATAGAGCTGGAGGTTGAATATCTCAAAACTTTTAGTGATTCTCAACTGATAGTTAATCAAGTTCGAAGAGAGCATAAAGTCAAAAACCAATACCCGATCTCGTACCACCAGGCGACCATCAAAATGATAGACTCATTTGAAGAATTCTTTATCGAGTATATCTCATGTCTCCAGAACGCATATGCAGATGCACTGGTGGCATTAGCGGTATCTTTAGCACAGCCTCCTGAGATAGAACAACCGGTTACGGTAAGAACTCACCAACTTTTTATACCAAATTACGCTTTAGACATCAAAGAAGTGCACTCAACCAGAATCGAACTCGAGCCTCAAGATTGGCGATTCCCTATTATTGATTATGTCTTGCATGATATTTTACCAGAAGATATAAAAGAAAGGGACTCGGTCTGACAAAGAGCACCAAGATTTTATTATAATACAACGACTCAAATGCTATATCATCGTGCATACGATGGTCTGCTACTCCGGTGTCTTTCAACCAAAGAGGCGGAAGAGGCACTCAAAGAAGCACATGATGGAACATGTGGCGCACACCAACCCTGTCCCAATATCTGTGATCGACTTAGAAGAATGGGGTATTACTGTCCAACCATGATCAAGGACGTAGTTGACTATGCCTGCGCGTGTCAAATATATGTAAATTATATGCACTAACTTTCGGAGCATTTGCACCCTTCGACTACATTATGGCCATTCAAGACATGGGGAATGGACGTCGTTGGTCCTATTTTTCATCTATCTGCCAAATGTGACTATTTTATTTTAGCAATTACCAACTACTTCTCCAAGTGGACTGAAGCAATTCCACTTAAAGAAGTAAAGACAAGCGATACCGTTAAATTCATCAAACACCATATTATCTACCGGTACGGTGTTCCGAGACAAATTGTACATGACAATGGCTCTCAGTTTGTTAGTAACACATTCATCAAATTCTATGAAAAATTCAAAATTTAAGATGTTTCATCAACGATATATAATCCCACCATGAATGGATTGCTTGAAGCCTTCAACAAGACCATCATAAAGATTTTATCAAAGCTTGTGTGAACCAATAAGCGAGACTAGGATGACAAACTTGGTGAAGCTCTTTAGGCCTATTGCACCACCGTTCGCACGCCTACCAGAGCAACTTCGTATTCCCTAGAATATGGGTGTGAAGTCATCCTCCCGTTGGAAATACAAATTCCTTCCCTTCGTATCACCCTCGTAACGGGTATGGCAATGGAAGAACAATATCAGAAACATCTCGAAGAACTTGAGATATTAGATAAAAAGTGCTTAGAAGCTCAATAACAAATTGAGTTCTATCAAGCCAGAATTTCCAGGGCCTTTGATAAGAAAGTCTGACAACGAAGCTTCAAGGAAGGAGACTTGGTTCTTATCGTCTGGCAACCAATGATACTCAATTCTAAAAAGAAAGGTAAATTTCAACCCAAACGGGAAGGACTGATTGTAATAGAGACAGTCTATTCAAACGGTACATATCGTCTGATCACCCAAGATGGTGATAAACCTATGATGAGAATAAATGTAAAGTTCCTGAAGAAGTACTACCCCTAGTACGTTCAAGATAACCTATTTAATGGGAAGTTCCTAGAAATTACTGTACAAGGTATTTTTAAGGATAACCTAAAATCGGTTAATTATTCCAGATAGAAGAAAATCATTTAAATAATTTATTCTTAATTATTATAAAAATGATTAAGAACCTCCCACTATGGCTAATTAATCATTCCTAAGATGATTAAAATCTTCACACTATAGTTTTCCAAGCACTTTTTCGTCGAGATAAGATTCAATGACTCCATCTGGTTAATCTTTCCTCATGAAACTCCCATGATTTAATTGTGGAATATTTGATGATTTGTAGTTCTCTACCATAAAAGCCCTCACTGATCTAATCAATTGACGGTGGGTCCATCAAAATTCTTCATGGTTAAAATCCTTCAAACTCCCACTGTGTCTAGCCTTTAACACTCACTTGGTTGAAGTCCTGACACGATACTCAAAATTTTAATCTGCTGATCCATGGTGATTATCGAACCCCCTTCGCGTCAAGATCTTGCTACTTGACACCGAAAATCCCCACTAAGTGATTTGTATACGTTAATATTTTTTACTGTTATTTGTACCACCACTCTTACTGTTTCTTGGTCAAACTTTCCTACAGTTAGGGCCAAAGTCAAAATCCCCTCTTGATTCTTTTTATGAACGAGCTGTCTATTTTTAGAATCAGAATTTTCTTTTGATAAACAAAAGACTTCCACCCAAACCGATGATCAAACCTTTAAACAGTTAGGGTCGTCTCAAACCCCCATTTAGTCAAACCTTTGAACAGTTAGGACCAACGCCAAAATAACCCCTCGATTCCTTCAATGAACGAGAGATCCACTTTTAAAACTGAGATTCTCTTTCAATAAACAAAAGGTCACCTCCTAATTTGAACAATCAAACCTATAAAAGGTAGAATTGTCTCAGCTCCAACTTGGTCAAACTTTTCCATGGTTAATACCAAAACCGAAATTCCCTTTTGATAAACAAAAGGCTTCCTTCCATTCTTCTTCTCTTAAACTATACTACAGTTTGGAAGGAAGTTAGAATTTCATCTCAATAAATGAGAAACTTCATCTTCAGGCTGGGTAATCAATACTATAAAAGTTAGAGTTACCCAGATCTACTCGATTCTCGAAGTGGAAATTCCACTCTTAGTTTCTCCTTTCAGGATTCTTGAAGTAGAGATCCTACTTTGAGTTTCTCTTGTAGCAGGAGATAGAATATAAAAATTTTTCCTGTCCGGTATGGGATTTGTCTTTGCCCCAAGAGAAGACAAGCAAGAGATATAATATAAAATTCTTCTTTTCCGGCATCGGGTTTGTCTTTAGCCCAAGAGAAGACAAGCAGGAGATAAAATATAAAATTCTTCCTCTCCGGCATCAGGTTTGTCTTTACCCTAAGAGAAGACATAATTTTTCAACACCAAAATCCATACCTTTTATGCATGGGGGACGTTATCTCGATCCCTTATTAGAGATAAGCCTATGTCTAACACATGTTACCGGGAGGTACGTTCTCGTAAAAAACGACAAAGCCTATTTATTCAATATTATAGCCAATGATTATTATTAACTTAATAATCTCTGAATCCATGACTTTTATGCATGGGGGATTTAATCTTGATCCCTCATTAGAGATAAGTCTACATCTGATACATGTAACCTACATATTCAACATTGTAGCATAAAGTCTAAAAGAGTTTATTCTTTTAGCATAACATGACATGTAAAACGGATTTAGACAATTTACATGCTAGCCCGACTCAAACGGTAATCAATAAAGGCACATAAAATCTGTTAATGGCTGAGTGTTTGCTAAAAATTCTATGAATGTTGTGATTATTTATTCCAAACAGAATGAGAAATCATAATAGTAGAAGTACACTAAAAAGAAAACTTTATTAATGAAGTCAAAAGAGATACAAAAGTGGTTCTATCAATCTAAAGACAATTTACAGCTACTAATACATTGTTCTAGTCTAGAGAGCTCCTCTGCACAGGCTTGTTCAAGCTCGGTCTTCAGATCACCCCGACGGAATCCCCGATGGCATTCAGTGCCTTCACATCTTCATCTTTTAGCTTGGCTAGCTTTTCTTTTTCAGGCTCTAAATTCTCAAGCATTTTCCTTCGACTGTGTTCTACACCGGCCAATTCACTTTCAAGGATGACATGGGAATCCTTAGCATATTTCAAGGCCTTTTCAAGATTGGCTATTTCCTCACGACTCGAAGTTAAAGAATTGATCAATTTATCCCGGGTCTTTTCCTTCCATGAGAGAACTACTGTCATTTGCGTGACACAACCCTCTTGTTTTCGGAGCTCAGTCTCGACAAATACTCGGGTGTCATTCCATTTCTTCAGCCTTGATTCCATTTGAGCATCTATATATAAGGAAGCACCAGTAGTCTTGAGGTTCCTCAATTTTTCGAGCTCCTGTTCTAAATAAGCCAAGTCTGGAGCAAGGAATCGGCTATGTCTGGATATCCTTCTTCCTTAATTCCTGTCACCTAACGATCAAGGGATCATCTGAATTAGTCAAAGGATAACCCCTGATGAAGAATTTTGTCTATCATTGCACTAAAAAAAAAGTAAAATTGTGAAGTTCCAGGTAGATTAAAGCCCTGTCTGGATCATTATTCGACATCAATGCCTTGATCGAATAATAAAGAGATGGCAGCTCTACAAGAAAAAGACAACAAATAAGCAATCTGAAAGTTGTTGGAACCAGATTCAATACATGGAATTCTAAGGTAATGACAAGAGGGAAACATACTGATGCTAGCTGAAGACCCCTTAATTTGATGTTCTTGGCTTGGCCTCGCTAACTCAGCCTCACTAATCACTGGAGTTGATTCAGATATAACAGTCATAGATGTGCCAGCCTCATATGTTAGTCTTATGACTAGAACAACAGGACTACACTCAATCCTGGTTGTAACCTCCGAGACATGGGATTTGAAAGAACGATAGTCTCGGGTTCAAAAGTGGATGATTGAATTTCAAGTATAGCTCGCTCTAAGACTCCCAAAGTTGTAGCCGTATCAGTTCCAGTGGCTGGTGATATAATCAAAACTCACCGGTGGTTAATTAAGAAATAACAGATAAAAAAGGTGATGTATGATAAGATTAGTACTTGCAGATGAACCAGCTTCAGCAATTGGTCCTACAGCCTCACTAGGAGCTTTCCCCGATAATAAGTCGGAGATTAGCTGATGGTCATCTTCAGAAAGATTCATATCGAGGGTGTGTTCATCAAAATACCCGACCTCGGCTTCATGAGTGACTTTCTCTTCAGTTGGCTCCTTTATCCTCCATTTGAATAAGTGGAGGGGATTGTGTCACCTCACTACCAAGCATAAAATTTATGCTTGGTACAAAATTTGTGCTTGGAAGCCAACCATACCTTCAGTCGTTGTGACAGGTTCTACACCTCCGGCACTGGTATTCGCTCCTTTTAATTTTTCTAAAAGAAGATGAAGGGCAGAAACCATTAGAGGAGGTACGCACTTCGATTCACTCATCTCTTGCAATTGCCCTCTGAATGGGAAAATACTAATACCTGCACTGGAAGCCATTGGAGCGACCGTGGTAGGAGGCTCGAGTTGAACTCCGATCTCTTTAGTAGGCCCAACGCCGACAGGCTCATAAGCTATGGCCTTATGCATTTGTTGAATAAAACTCGACTCCTCAGTATGCATAAGTCCAGGGGAAGAGGATTCATATAGAATTTCGTCTTCTTCACGGTCCCCTATGAAAACAGATTGCAGAATGAGTTCAACGAATCTGAAAATGATGCAGTGGAAGAAAGATGAAGATAAAATATTACCTCTTTCCTTAACAAGAATATTGTAGGCCGGCACCTCTTCCATTATCGGTAAAGGGTCACATCATTGATACACAACCATCTTAGTCCTTTTTGGCAGATGCATTTTTCCTAGAATATCAGATCTCTCATGGTGATATTTTGTGTGTAATTCGGCTTTTGGAGAAACTTGAGCTTGAGCTTGAGCTTGAGTTGAAGGTTGAGATGTCAGAACAACCCTCTCCCTCCTTCCTTTTGGAGCTTCTGGTGATTGAGGTAGGTCAGCATGATGAGTCCTATGAGCATGTGTGAACTCGTATGTTCTTTTGTAAAGAAAGAAGACGGAAGATCCGATGCACCTTCCTCACCACCACTTCCAAATTCAGTATCTTTAGCCCCACCTTCTTCTTCGGATATACAAGCTACATCGTCGAAGGATTCCTCATTGCTTTCATTAGAATCAATGACTTGTTTTCTTTTGCTGGAGGATCCAATAGGTGCTTTTCCTTTCCCATAATGAATAGCATCTCGAACTATTTCAGTGGTAAGTCTGGATGCTGTTGTCGTCTCTAGTTCCGAGATTTTCTTTTTTTTGTGGGCACGTTGGCAGCGATGACCCATCTGCAATACAGGAATGTCATCTGTAGATGAGGTTCGATGGCTGGAAAGGCTAAATTGGGCCTGTGTGCAACTATTTATACTCCAAAACCAAGCTCGTGCACCATCAATAAGACCACCACAAGTCTTTAATCTTCTGTTTGGATTCCAAACATACAGTTGGTCATATCCAAACCGACGAGCGAATCTACAGGGAAGGTTGGGTTCGATGCTGCAAGCATCCTTCACTCAGAAGATGAGATAGCCGGGGTGGATGTTCATCAACCAACGAAAATAACCTACATCCAAGACGGTTCTACTTTTCTTTGGCTCTTCATCATCTACGAGCATATCATTATAACTTCTGGAAAATTGAGGGAAATATTTGAAAAATTCCCAACACTTGTGAACTTTGAATTATCGTGAGACCTCATGCCACTGCCTGGCTATCCATTTACATTCCTCTAAGATCTACAATAGAGGGAGACCTGGATCAACAGTATCAGGTGCTGTCATCAAATCTGACCGGTGGAGTACCAACCACGTCATCAAGTAAGTATAAGATAATTCTCTCATTTGAAGGTTTCTTCCCCTCCTGTGTGAAAGTGGTAGCCAGATGGCGTAGTCCACTATGAATATCGATGATCATAGTCGGGAGTAAGGAAAGTATGTGTCTGATTTCCAGTTGAACAGTAGGGTATAGGACTTTGATAGGCAATGCGTCAGAAGGCTAGTGAGGGACTACATATTTCTTTAGCCAAATGGCTAAGTACCTCGCCAGAAGAGTTGTCGGCATGGTCTTCTTTTGAGCTTGCCACAAAAAGGACAGGAACTTCATACCCTTCGTGAATTTTCCTTCTACCGAACGAGTCGTATACGATTGGCGTTGGTCTTCAACAGCAACATGTTAATCTCTGATGGGGTCAAAGGAGACAATTCATAGACTTCATTGCCAGAATGATCCTCAAGATTTTTGAAGAGGTAATCTGCAAGTTATTTCAAGCTGACTTGTAGAAATTTCTTCTTTGCCTTAATGTCTGCATTAGCCATGGCCGTCTGATAATGGAAAGTCAGCTCCCAGAAAATGTCATGCGTGACAGAGATCATCTCCTTCATCCGATTCAACTGATTAGTAGTCAGAAAATACTCTTGGTAAGGTATATCCCCAATTAGTAACCCGAATACTTTCATGATCTCGTGGAGAGGAAGACCTAACTCTTCATTCTTGGTCACAAAAGTATTGGTTTCCGGATTGTATATCTCAAACAGAGCAAAAAATGATCTACACTAATTGGGAGAGCATACATACTAGCTCGTATGGGGACGTACAATCCTTTATTAGCTAACTCATTACCCCAACGACTAAGTACATAGCACATTAGTCTTGTCCACTATCTGTCAGCAGAAGAATGGATCCAGCTATAGCACTGATGCTTCTTAACCGCTAGATCTCTTCCTAATCGAGCTAAGCAGTTCTTCATAGTATTCGCCTTCACCATCAATTCATTCTGCGGCAAGCTGTCATGACCCAATATTCCAGGATGAAGCCCTCAAATAGAATTCCTATCACTTGAACCAGGAATCTTGGCATCCCTACCAATGAATTCGCAATGAATGCGTTCATGATCTTCCGTCAGCAGCCAAGATATTTCTCGGGTCACCGCTAAATTTCTAAGCTGTATGAGGGAATAGTGCCGAGGAATAGGAGGTAAGAATTAAAATACTCCATTATGCTCGTTCAACCATTGCTCCGAGCCGCATGAGAGTCTTGCAGGTTCCTCGACAGAGTCGCCGAATAGATAATGGGGCTTCCTAAAATGTTCAGTCAAATCCTGATACTTGGTCAAGGGTATGTCAGTAATCAACTGACGCAGAATACGACGATCCCCTTGCTGCATGAGATTAGGGACATCCTTCGGGAAATCAGTGTTAAATTGAGGAGCCTCTCTAATAGGAGGACTCCTATCAAAAGAAGCATAGGCAATGCCACTTCGACTGGTCACTTCTCTATCAGAGAAGGCCATAGATGGGAAGTTGATTGAAAAAGGAAAATACATCCGTTGGAATGCAGTTGAAAAGAATATTTCTAAAGGTAAAACAAAGGGAAGAACTCATCTCGTAAACTCACGAGATAGAGTTACTACCTTGTGATCGATGAGATGATTTAAGTTGTACTACGCACGAAAGACAATGTACGTCATCGTGTATGAATATTACGATGACATACCCTGCCTAACAAAGTGCGAGACAATATGAAATCACCACTTTTACCTTGAGATGTGTCTTTACCAAGTAAACAACATCTTTTTAGCGTCGATCGCCATGAAGAAGGATACTAGCTCTTCCTGAGTGCCTCGCAAAGAAGAGCAAACGAGGATCTACATGCAAAATTCGTAAAATTCTAACTTTTGAATTGACAAAAGTTTAGAAAAATCACCTCTATATGAAGCAACGATGGGCTCCCCTCTCTTGATCGCCTGAGAGGTCGATCTACCATAAAGAACACAAGATCTCTTTGGTGACATGGTAAAATATGGTTTTTGATCAAAATCCTAAAAAAAGTTAAAGTTTTGAGGTTAAAATCAACAAAATCATGAGAAATATCCAAGAAGTGACCCAAAGGCTCGGTTTCCATCAAGGATCAAGAAAAATGCAAAGAGATGGGAGAAAGAGATCAAACCTTGAGAAAAAGTGAAGAAACCCTAAGTTCTTCGAGCAAGATCCGACAAAATACGAAGATAAAGGAAGAGGGAAGGACTTGAGAACTCTTTTGAGAAGACCTGAGAAAGTTTTAAACTCAGAGGAGGTGGCCAAACATGGAGAAAAAACTTCAAGCATCAACTTTTATACAAACACAACGAACCCAATGTCGATTCGCTTGCAAGACAGGTGTCGCTATCTCATGCTTCTGAGATAGCAATGCTGTCTCACGCTTCTGAGACAATCGATGCTGTCTCGCACTTCTGAGATAGTGCCAACTATCTTGCAAATGGGCCTAATTTGACATGCTCCTGACTACGTTCGTGTAGCATTATCGACTAATTTTTAGTATATTTTGGCACTTCGATGAGTATACGAGTATAAACTGTATCTCCTTAAACCTCTACCGGGTACACGAGGTTAAAATGATTCCCAAAAATTCCAAGGAGTACAAGAGTATAAACTAATTCTCCCTGCTCCAACACCTTAAGAGCCTAAACTGTGTGGACTCTAGTTAACGTACGAGTATAAACTATGTTTTCATCATAACGGGAACCAACGCTGGTCAACGCATTGATAATTTTGCCGAAATAAGGTGCAGATCAATCCCATGTCAAAGGATAGTCCTTGGGAGTTTAATCATGATTCAAATATGAACTCCTGACAAAGATGATCAGTTCAACGTTGATTCAATGACAAGAGCTAATTCAACAGTCAACACATTAGCTTCGATTGAAGATTTCGACAACGGTCAGGCGATAAACGTAGTACCGAAAGAATTTTAGCTATTCGATAAAATACTAAATAGAATAAAAGATAAAGAAGTTAGCAAATTGAAGCCCAAGCGTATCATATCCAAAGTATTCCAGCCTCCTCTATAAAAGATTAAGGGTGAAACAATTTGGAGAGGGTATCTGTAGGCGTCAAAAATTACCTATAGGTTATCACACATAGCTTAAGTTGAAAGGAAGGTGATAAACATCATCATCTGAGTTACAGAGAACCATCCAAGGCCAAAGAACAACTAAGAAGTCAAATCAACAATGGGAATAACAATCTGACAGCTCCTACAAATCAAGTAAAAGTCGACGTCTCAATAAACTGAGACAAGATGACAATCTGAAGTCGAGACGAGATCAATGTCGACTCCAGAGATGGTCTGAGGCGAGACCGAGATGAGATAATAGTTTGAAGTCGAGACAAGATCAATGTCGACTCCAGAGATGGTCCGAGAGGAGACCGAGATGTGACAACAGTTTGAAGTTGAGAGGAAATCAATGTCGACTAGATGAGACGAGATCAATAAGCTGAGACGAGATAACAGTCCGAAGTGGAGACGAGATCAATGTTGACTCGAGAGATGGTTCAAGACTAGACTGAGACGAGACGATAATTTGAAGTCAAGATGAGATCAATGTCTACTCGAGAGGCGATCTGAGTCAAGACAGAAATGAGATGATAGTTTGAAGTCAAGACGAGATCAATGTTGACTCGAGAGGCAGTTTGAGTCGAGACCGAGACAAGATGATAGTTTGAAGTCAAGATGAGATCAACATCGACCAGATGAGACGACAATTCCTATGTCATCTCGAATGGTAAACTGAGATGACACCTCATGCGTTAACTCGAAGGCCGATAAAAGTTAACATGTCGAAGTTCAAGATGAGACCTAAAACGAGACCCTCTCCATGCCGACTCGAAAGATGGCGATAGTCGACTCAAATCCCACGATGAGATCCCTTTCGAGTCGACTCGAAAGGCGGTGTTAGTCGACATGCCTTGAGTTGACTTGAAAGCTTCCTATCTCATCAGACGACTCCTAATATTGCAAGGAACTAAAGGGAAGATTCAACGATCTTAGCGACGCTTTGACAAAAGTCAATGAATCTCTTCAACTCAAAGGTCAAGTAAGGAATGCCCAAGAAGCGCATCACACAAGTTTCGAGGTACAAAACGTGTCTTAGAAGCTATGAGACAACTCACAGTTTCCGAGATAGCGATAACTATCTTGGAAATTAGAGTAGGCTTAGCGATGATTTTCTCGAGTTTTATGCAATCCACGTGACTTCATAACTGTTGGAAATCATCCAAAAATATGGGAGAGCTGTTACAAGTGAAAATCATGCCCATAAGTATAGGAATAATGGCAATTAAACATGGTGGGAGCGGTTATGAAACTGCTAGAAGCAAGCCATGCTTCCAAGATAGTTGCGACTGTCTCGGAAATAGGAGTCCTTCGACACGATTCTTTTTCGACTTCAACCTTCAGTTATAGTCTCTAGGAGTTATAAATAACCCCCTACCACCTATATGCATGAGGACCAAGGGGGACAAAGCATACCAGAGCAAGGAGAAGCATAGACTCGAGGATTTTGAGAATTCTAAGCAAGAGGGAAGGAGAGTTTTCATTACGTGCAAGCCTTTTTAGAGTTCTTATGATTCCTCGAGATCTAAGCTTTGACTGGATCTTGGGAAGAGTGTTTTATCTTACTTTTCTAAGATATTCACTTCTGTCCTTATTTCTAAAATAAAATATCGACCTTAAGCCTTCTTCACGATTCAACTTGGATCTGTGATTCGGTCGTCCACAGGCTAACACACCCCCGACACATGTAAAGATCATATGCAAGTAGCGAATGATAAACGTTCCTGCTTGTGTTTCTAGGGAGCACTTGTAATCTTGTTTTGTTATAAAGAGTAGTTTTACAAAGCATAAAGGCTCACTCTTTTGTATTCATTGTAATCGATAAACAGTTATAATGAATTCTACAATAAAATTTGTTGCCGACACAAACAATAGGCTGAAACTACTTGTTTTATTTCTATTTCATATTTTACTCAACTCTCTTTATTTCTAAACTAACTTATGGATATTCTCTATACTAATATACATTTATTTGATTCTGTAAAGAATATCGTCTAACAAGAGAGCTCAATTTTCACAATCTTCAGGTCAAGAGTTACTTGAGAAGTACCAGAAGCTACATCTTGTATATAACCCATGGTTAGACGAGAGACATTTGCAGGAGTACAAGATTACGATAGGGTTCTTGGATGCAACTAGTCTAGGATAAATAAAGGATACAGGAGGATACAAAGCTAATGTTTCTTGGGTTTAGGAGTTCTACATGAATTACCCTATGGATATTCAGAAGCTGAGACCATAGTGAGAGGATAAGAGAGTACGATTACTACTTATTAGATTCATAGAATTCTTCATTTAACACCACTACAGTAGGGATGCCACGATGTGTTTATTTTTTCTAAAAGTGTCCTTATTGGTTCTGAGGATTACACCCATATGACCAAGTTCCTTATAGATAAATCATTTTGGGGTTGTTCAACTCAGATTATCTAAAATCTGAGCATATCCTTATCAATCTCTTTCTTAAGTTTAATATTTATCCTAGTGCGGCTTACACTACTTTATCTATTAGAGATGTCATCAGTTGTTTTGAGTGCTAAGGAGATAGTTGAGAAGAAAAAGAAGAACAACACTTAACTGGTATATCCCTTTCTAATCATATTCATCCCTATTCATATGCATCTGTAAGGATCAGAAGATTCCTATCTTATCTTCTGATCAGATGGAGAAGGGGAGAACTTGTGACGCCCCTGGGTTCACACAAGGCTGCAGTCCGAGGTGAAACCAGAAATATCAAACCTGCCATGCACCACACCGTGCAATAACACGTTTCACCATCACAATTACTATCTCTCTAGTGGAATCAACAACAGGTGTAGATACAAAGCAAGTAAAAAGATAAATCAACAATACTGGATGAAATGATAGAACATAACACATCTCATCAACGAAAATAAACTGAAGTACATAGTCAAAGTCTGAAATGAATAAACTGGAGTTCTTAACAAGTCTCAAATACAATAAGTCTGAGTAAAGGAAATAAGGCATACAGCCTTTACAACATCTATGAAATAGTCCTCAAATGTCTAACAACAACTACAGTGGAGCCTAAAGAAAATAATACATAACTAGAATGTAAAGCTGAACACTAAAGTGGTCCGCTATCAACCTGCGACTCTCCGTGGTTCTGGCTCGTGACCTGAAAGGGGGAGGGACAACGAGCGTCAAAGTGCTAGCGAGTAACATCACAACCAACCCCAAGGGAAAAGGGCTCGTTGTATAAGAAAATACAGATAATATATAATAGATCTAAAATCGTTGATCTCACTACGGAGGGTTTTAGTATTTAGAGGTTTATAACACGAGAATAGGTACGTCGAGCGAAATAATCCAAACAAGGAAACCCTCATGTATATACCTTATATCTCAAATATATAAACTCCTAAATACTAAACCCAAGGTTCTAAAGCAAAAACAATAATAGAAGAAAACAACAAACATCAGAGTAACATAACTGTACTATGACATAACCAACATGAATATCATGTTACTACTTACATGAATACCATGTCAAAATCTACATAAGTGTTATACCAAAATCTACATAGTCATCATGTCGTGAACTGCTGTATAATAAGCACATACAGGGTTAAGAACCATGTCCGATATAAGAACTAACTATCATAGTTTTCCAAACTCATGAATAATGGAAAATGTCCAACACGAGGACTGAGAGGGATTATAGTCCAACACGAGGACTTCTTTAGATTATAGTCCAACACGAGGACTGTGAAAATAATAAAATATCGCTACGATACATGTGGTGAAGTCTACTTATCAAATTCATAACCAAATAGTATGTAAGTCCCAAATTTACACCCCGGGTCATCTATCATGCATGGACACATAGTGGGGCCAATTACCATGGTCAGATAATCCAAACAAACCCCCGAATAGGAGTAAAAATACTCAAATACACCAAAACTGGAGATCTGCAACAGAGGGGTCGGCGGTCGACCGGTCCGGTCGACCGAACTCTGATACCAAAATTTGGCGGTCGCCCGCCAGACCTTTTGGTCGACCGAAATTATGTCGCGGTCGACCGAATTGATGTCGCGGTCGACCGAAAAGTTGCCGCGGTCGACCGGAGCCCCAACATGAACTCAGCGGTCGACCGCGTCGGTCGACCGCCGAGCGACAGAACCCAAATCCTGGGTTTTCTGTCAGCTGCTAAACCTGGAACAAGTTTTGTAAATTTTTAAATAACGTTATAGATCAGTGATAACATGAATAAAATCCTTACTACTCTTCCACCAATATCCCAAAAATGTATAAACACAATCAAATCACAGTTAACCATAAAAACAGGGTTTTTAATATTCTCAGATCTAGATCTGTAAACAGAAAACATTGGTGAGTTTTTAAAACAGATAAAATCCCAAATCCATATTTCCTATGTCATAATAATCTATTAGTTATTCAAAAATACGAATTTGGCTCAATAAAATCCAATAAAATTCAGTTCTTGATGTTAAATTGAAAGGGGTGGGGGTTGGGCGAGAAATTACTCGCCTTGGGTGCTGATGATGCCCTAGATCTGCAAGAGGTTGATCCTCTTCGCTGAAATCCCACGATCTGCTGAAAATCCTCAAGAACTTCCCCAAATCGCTAAATCCAGGTTAGGGTTTTGAGGAAGAAGAGAGAGGGGCTAGGGTTTACGTTTGGGGCTGAGGAGATCTCTCCTGGGTTGAGTTGGTATAAATACTAACTCCCCAACCCGACCCAAAACCCAATAGCCCAACAACTAAAACCCGAAACCAAACCTGTAAAAAAAAACTCTCTGATCGCTGATCGGTCGACCGTGCCGGTCGACCGCGTCGGTCGACCGATCAGCACAAAATTTCCTGCTGATGGCCTTTTACATGCTGGCCACAAAACCACTCGATTTCTCTCACTTATATACACCCGTTGGGTTCCCAAACACTGATAAACATATATATCTTATATTTATATGGTTATTCACCACAAGGGAAATTATTTATTATTAATAATTCACACATGTATATACATATATACTATAGAAATTTTTGGGGTTTTACAGAACTTCCTTGTGTGATGAAACAACTAGAAAGAGATTAGGGGTGAGGGGAAAGAGAGAGTCCTCACCTGGTCAACCTTCTGGGTCCTAGACTACATGTGATGACGTTCCTAGCTCTTCAGGAGATAGTACTTCTCATTAGACTTTGGATACTCTAGGACAGAAACTGAAGTTGCTGACTACGAGAATTGTTATGACTACTTGGTATCAGTACTATGACGCTTCTCTTCAGGTTCTGATGGATTCTGGTCATAGGGCTAATCCATTGCTTCTCACATCAATAGTCTATGAAGATTTTATCACCGAGGTAGCCCGTGGATATGGCCAAGAGGATATGGAGAGAGATGACGGCTGATGAAAATTATTTTATCTTTTTATTTTTTTAGTCTAGGTTATTCTTTTCCTTCTTTCTGTATTTTACACTTACTTTTCTTTTATTTTCTTATTATTCTGGACCTGTATATTTAGATGATGCATAAGATACACCGGCTTGCATGTACTAAATTTTATTTGCTTTCACTGATGATCTATTAAGTTAACACTTCTATGCATGCTCACCTGACTTGTTGTGTGTACATATTTTTTCTTATTTTTTGGTTTTTATTTATTTTCCTAAATTTTTATATATTAAAAATAGAATAAAAAATTCTCTTTTTTTTCTTTTCATTATCCTTTGAAAAATCAAAAAATTAAAATAAAAATTTCTTTTTCTTAATTTTTTATTTTTTAAAAAATTTAAAAAAGCTTGAACATGTCAATGTATGTGCTTTTACATGAACTGTTCAGATATAGTTATCAGTTGGTATATGCGCATGAGTAATCATAATGGTTCACATATTTTTACATCTATTTATATTATATATGCATACATAGTTATACATATTTGATTGATAAAACATGATGGTTGATGGTTCATGATATGTTTCATATTACTTTTCAAACTTTAGTATCATCTTATCATGTTTAGTCTTGTAAAAGTAAGAATATATATTTTTATATATTTTTCATGAAGTGTTTTTATATGTGCAAAGTATATATATGCTATAAAACTTCAAGAAAAAAGACTGTATTCGTGAAAAAGATAATTAAAGACCCACACTCTATAAATACACAACAAAATTTGAGTGTGTTCGTTAAAAGATGGTCAAAGCCCCATACTCGTAGTTATGGTTGTGCAATATCTCAAAGTTATCCATCCTATGTTAAATATTTTTAATATTTAGAGATGGTGTACATCACCCTCCAAACACTATCATTCTTCCTCTTAAAAATTCTTATATGGTTGAGGCGAAAGAATGGGATTTTGGACCTTTTCTTAAGGTTGAGAAAATTTAAGTTGTGTAATAAAAGAAGAAGCTCAAACTAGATAAAACAAATCTAAATTTATTTGTGAACTAATATAATTACTTTTATTATTATTTTTATAAACTTTGCATTTATATCTTCATAGTTTGTTTGTGAATTTTAATATAACTTATCATCGTGATTCACTTGTTTTGATATTATATATGTATCAATCGTGCTATTTTCTATAAAATTATTTTGTTAACCATATGTATTTCTCTTCTTTCCATCTTTGGATAAAATTTTATTCGAATTTTCAAATATAGTGCATATCCTCAGTGTGTCTTTCTTTTGTTATTAACAAAAAGGGCGAGAAATTTGGAATTTTTTGCAAATTTTTTTGAAAGTTTGAGTTCTATGTTTTAGTGGGAGTTTGCTTAGTTTCAAGGGTTGTTTCTGGAATACGTATATTTTTTCATATATACATATTTGTATGGGGAGCTTTGCATATCATATATCTTTTTGCATGAAATAGATTATGTGTACTGAATATATATCTCATTATATTTTAAATTATGTAGTTTAAATTTTGAGTTTTGCTATTATCAAAAGTGAGAGATTGTTAGAACATTGTTCGTGCAATATCTCTTGTTTGATTAATAGCAAACTCTCATTTTCTAGTGATATATTCGTGAGATGATATATTTTAGATATAAACATGTACGAACAAATTGCTGTTCGTAATGGGTTTTTCGATGGTCAAGAGGCCCCATCGATGGTCAAGTCAAATCATTAATGAATTGCAAGAAGGAATTGGAGAAATAATAATTAGAAATTGAACTATCAATGATCTACAGTAGACCATTGATGATCATAAGGATCATCAATGGACTATAATAATTAATTGAATAAATTCAAAAATCAAAATTTACACAATCGATGGACTACGATCAACCATTGATGATCGTGTCCTACTATCGATAGTTATGATGCGTTTTAACAGAGTTCTAGATTTAATCTCAGACATTCATTAATTAATTTGATCTCATATTGAAACTTTGATTAGAGTAACTTTTTCCTATTCTATCAAGGTCTATATAAGAGAGTTGGAGATCATATTTGGAGAGAGACAATAAGGAGAAAAAAAGACAATTGCATAAAAGTAGAGATCTTTTTCTAGGGTTTGAGAGGGAAAGAGTTGATTAAATCCCCTAAGCCTCATTCAACTTCTTCTTGGTGCACTTTTTATTAGAGTTTATTTTAGCAAGAAGGAGTGCCCTACACTTACACCGCTTCTTCACCGATCGACATCTTCATCGATTTGAAGGGCTGTTTAATAAAGGGCTGTAAGATTATACTTTTTGTGCTTTAATTACCCTGGTTGGTTGTATTTCAAACTTGTGAGTCTGATGGCGTACTCAAGCTAGGGTAATTGAGGGTTAGCGTACTCAAGGCAGGTTAATTGAGAGTTTGGCTAGTTAGGGCTTGATTTCTTCTCGTTATTATGAAGAGTTAGGTCAGACTGGTTTCAGATAGATTCCAGTGTGCATTCTTTGAAGCTACCAAATCGAGTTGAGATTTGGGTGAACTCTAGTCATAGTGAAGAAAGCCCTTCGCGAGAAGGAAGAGTGAATGTATGATTTTGATCTGAACCACTATAAACATATTGTGTGTTCCTATGTTGGTTTGCTTTAGTTTTTCAGTTATTTTATTTCTGCTAGTTATTTTGAGTTGGTCTAAAAATTATAACAATCCTATTTACTCCCCATCTAGGCTTTCATCCTAGTTTCAACACATGCATATACTTATATTCATTTTTATTAAAAAATTGTATTCTTTATGCTAGTTAAAATTCGAAAGGAAATTTTTTTGAGCTTCGTAATAATTTGAGGAGTTTGATTTTGTTATGGTGTTTACTCACCCAAGATACAGATATTTGCAAAATGATATAATGAGAGTCCTAGAAAAATAAGCTCAACCCTTTGGTCGACTCCCATAGTCGTCTCTCGGCCTTAGGGGAAGGAGATCCCTAGTCAACTCTCAAAAGTTCTGGGTATTTGATTACTTAGTCGAATTACAAGCCCTTAGCTCTTTATCAAGGTGAACCCAAGACACGACAGATGGTCGAATTCTCTGTTGCAACTCGACCATCATGGCTAATTACTAGACATTATCAGGGGTAAACCCAAAGCGCAATCACAGAGGACTCGACCTCCACCAACTTATCAAGTCGACTCTCTGGTGTCAACACCAAAGGCGATATTGGTCGACACGAGAGATCCTGACCACCCATACGAGTCGATATCTTTATATCGACTCAAGAGACGGTTATTAGCTGAGGCAAAATGATATTCTAACTAGTCGGACATGCTGATATTCCTAAGTCGATGCGAAAGACGGTGTCGGTCGATCCCATCATCAATGACGACCCTACTTAGGACACTCGATCACTCTCTGGGCAATTCTCAGAAGCAACTGGAGGGGTATCCCCTACTACCAATTAAATTGAGAATTCGACCTCAGCTCCAAGCCTCTATCCTAGAGTACATGTTAACATTTTCGTCTACCTCGGACAAGCCTTATCTAGATTTTGTCCTGATAGGTCTTCCTGAAAAATACAGAGACATCCTCTCCCTTGCCGAAGTGACTTCCCCTCCAGTCACCAGCCGATACTTATAAAACAAGGGATGATTCAGTATGCCCACATGGCTCCTGCCATGCTATCAATCACTTCTCAAAAAATACAGAGACACCCTCTCCCATGTCGAAGTGTCTTCCCCTCTGTTCACGAATCGACACTTGTAAAGCGAGGGATGACTCACCTTCCAGCTCATATTTAGTGATCGCTATCTTGCATGGCCAAACAGATCAATATGTGGAGAATCATCCTCTTTATATAAAAATTCTATTCGCCATAGAGCAGGGAGGGAGGTTCACAATCTAAAACCCCCTAAAGCATAGATAACACAAAAAGAAGAACACACAGTTCTTCGTCCAGATAGAGGAGCTCACGTAGATCCTCTGGCATACACATTATCACCTTAAGAACCACATTGGTTCTTGACCTTCCCCTTCCCCACTTGAGTTTTACAAATTTGACTGTCAGAGGAACCATGAGGAAACCGGTCCTCGCCCTCTTATGGGTTCTCCTTGTCTGTACAGCGTGAACATCAAGCCCTCATTCAAGAATCAGGCATAAAGTCGAAGAAGGGAGCGGACCCTCCAACATCCTTCATCACCCCGTAACCATCCTCTTCTGGATCAATCGGTTGTTTGATATCGATCATCAACAGATTTCTAGTATCATTATTTGAGAAATATTTCTCTAAATATGGAAACATGCAGGAAAAAATACAAAGAAAAGCAGGGTACTAACTAGTTGGTCCTATTATTCAGACCAATTATCTACTGGGTGTTAGGAGCTTACCCCTACCCTTGCCTACCTATTACCAGACACTGCTCCCTCCCGCGGTTACCCACCACTAATGTCATCGTCAGATAAGGTACCCTCCCTTCCCTTATTACAACCTCATACCAGATGCTGCTGTCACCACAAATCACAAAAACAATATGCTTCTCTATTCGGTTAAGGTTATGGTGATTATTTGAGGGAAGCAGAGGAGTCGAGAATAACGGTTCTTGGGATGGGCTAACAAGGTTTTTTTGCCCTTTCTATTTTAGTCATCTCTTTGTGTCTTGCCCCTCGTAGGAATTAATAAAAGATTAAATATCAGAAACCTCATTTAACTTCGAATGATTACATGAAACTCTCCTCAATTTTTAAAATATAAGAAAAGCCCTCTCTTCGGTTTGGGGATTATCACGAAAGAACCCTTTGACTTTTAGATTTTATTAAAAACCCCTTTAACTTTGATATTTTATCTAAAAACTCTCTTAAATCAGGGGGTTTTCTATTAAAATCTCAAATTTAAAAAGGGTTTTCTGATAACCCCTAAATCTAAGAGGCTTTTTGATGAAGGGGGTTCTCTACTAATTGTCCAAAGTAAGGTTGGGGTGATTATTATATGGGAAAATTGCTTCTAGCCCCCAACTTCCTTACAAGTATTCTGCCTCCCCCCAAGTCTTTTTCAACACTCCTAAAACCTGCAAAAGCAAAGTCATAATTCTCTGAGCTCCCAAAACACAAAATCCAAGAGTTTAAAACATATGAAGACCATAATATCCTTTCTCTCTCTTTTTTTCATTATGTTAGTGTGATGATTTAAAATGGGTTTTGGGGGGGAAATTTTTAGTTTCCTCTAAAATATTCCAATGGCGTCGACATCAACGGTGAAACTTTCTCGGCGTTCATCATTGGTAGCAAGGAAAACTATGATCTTGAAGATGGTGATGACGAGTTGTACGCCAACCATCTTAAGTTTACATATTGTTATAATTTTTTTTAAATCGATGACTTAAGATTAAAATAGAGTATGTAAATTTATATATTAATATTATTTCACTGTAATAAGTTTGTTGTTAAGCTTATGAGTTGGTGGTTGTAGGCAATAAAAATTGCCTTTGTACAAGAGAGATCAAACCTCGCCCATTCAAGTTCACTTGCTGGCTCAAAGCAAGCAAGGCTCGCCTGCGTGCTTAAAGCAAGCAGGAGGCCAGGTGAAGCTCACCTGCAAGCCAAAGCTCACCTACAGTGCTTAGCTTGCCAGCACAAGCAAAGTTCACCTACACTCAAGAGACCAAGCCAAGCTCGCTTGCAAGACAAAGCTTGCTTGTAAGCCAAAGCTTGCTTGTTTGTTTGGCTCTCCTACACAGAACAAACTTCGCCAACCTCGCTTGTTTGCTTGACTCGCCAGCACAAGTCAAGTTTGCTTGATTATCGAACTCACCAAAATGAGCTCGACCTCACTTGAACATCTTGCTCGCCTATAAGCCAAAGCTCGCCTGTAGTGCTTAGCTTGCCAGCACAAGCAAAGTTCACATGCACTCAGGAGGCTAAGTCATGCTCACCTGCAAGCCAAAGCTCACTTGTTTGTTTGGCTCGCCTGCACGAGCCAAACTTTGCCAACCTTGCTTGTTTGCTTGACTCGCCAGCACGAGTCAAGCTTGCCTGATTATCGAGCTCGTCAACACGAGATCAACCTCGCTTGAACACCTTGCTCGTCCGCACTAGTCAAGCTCGCCTGCAGTGAGTTCGCCTGCACAAACTCAGCTTGTCAATGAATGCCAACTCACATGCTCGAGGGGCCCGCTAGCTGACGCCGCCTGTTCGCCAAGCACGCCTGCAAGCTCGTCTGAATGTTCAAGAAGCTCTCAAGCTTGCCTACAAGCCTGTCAGCCTCGCATGAACAGTACAAGCGGCTGCTTGCTTATGGGAGTGGGTCCACTCACTTCCCACATCCTGGGTAATGAGGTATGGCTCCCATCACACCTATAGTGGTCACATCCCATAGCTATAGGGGAGTATACCACTCCTTACTCATATTAGTGGTTGTATCCCACAAATCAAGGGATGGTCCATGCCATCCCTTACCTATTTATAGGACCCCTTTGCTAACAGGCCAGAGGGTTCAACTGGGTTCAGTTCAGTTAGGCTAGTAATATTTCTCAGGAAAGCTTGGCACCTCCAAGTCTCTTCAGATAGAGGCTCTCCCATTGGCCTGCTTGGTAGAACTTTCCTAGCTTTTTGCTTGGACTGTTGAAGTAGACTCAAATTAAAGTCTCAAATTTGAGGCTCTTGGCTCTTTGCAAACTCTTGCATATTAGCCTTCTCTAAGCATTCGGCCTTGGTACTCACCAAGCTCGGGTATAATTGAACTCAATCACATGAGAGCTTCTATTGCATACTAAAGCTCAACAATAATTTCGATCGGATCGTCCATGGGAAGCAAACTTGACACAAGCATTAAGGGAGGCGTTCTATCGCTACCGAAGAACCCACATTATACAAGAAGGGCCTTCTCTCTGCTTCTATTGTAACTTTTGGATTCATTGATTTGCAATAAGCCATTCTTATCAATACAAATCTCACATTAAGAACCAAAGTTTACTCTCCTACAGAATATGGCGACCACAACGAGAGAAACTATTTTTTCAACCGAAATGGTTGTGGCGCAATTCGATGAAGTTGCGAAGGGGACGACCGTTGAATCCCTTGTGATTGAGTTCGACCAAGCTAAGTACTAGGAGTACTTATCTTCTTTCTCCTCTAGCAGTAAAGCTTCTCGTCGATACCGCAGAGTTGTGCACGTGGCCTAGCCCCAAGTGGCCGAGGCAGCCATGCCTAACAGCTCTACCCAAACAACCACAAGGGGTTCTATCTCCTCCAAGCTAGCCAGAGACCAAGCTAAAGGCCAAGAAGACCAGCAGAGGGACTACTCGTTGGGTTTCCAAGCAATCTACGTAGCCCCCTACGTAAGAGGAGAGGACTGTTCGTATCGACACGGACCACACTCTCGTCATCAACATGAACGTTCCTCTCTCTAAGTGAGCCTAATGGCAGCGACAACAAACTCTCGCCTGCCAAGAAACCCAAGCCTTCACATCCTATAATGGACTAAATTACTATTTAGGTTTGAGAAGAGCCAAGCAGGAGCGTAAAGTTCCTAATTTTGGCGGATTACATCAATCAGGCGAGCCCAGCTACTCAGGTGGGCTTCGTTCTAGTAAAAAAGTTCCCAAAACTGGCAAACATGGTGTTTCAGGTGAGCCTAGCATTTTAGTCGAGTCTCACTCCACTAGCAAAGTTCCCCAGTTAGACGAACTTAGCAAGACAAACGAGCCCCCTAAATTAGGAGGGCTTCGCTCTTCAAGCCATCCGCCCTCAAATAGGCAAGATCCACACATCATGCGAGCTTTGCATCACAAGCAGAAGCCACCATACAGGCAAACCCCATCAGCCTCATCCGCAATCATGCCTTGGCCTAAAAGGCAAAACAAAGACCAGTCAGACAGGCAAACCTCACCTGAATGAATGAGAAACTGGAGCTCGCCAAAACACGAGGCCGCGGCTGTTAAGGTAGGCTCGCTTGAATTCAACACTTGGAGAATTTTCTAAGTGTTCCCATAATTCTTCTTTCGAACCTTCTTTGCATGATTGCGTTTTTGGTTTCTTTGACATCAGGGGTTGTCACCATTAACCTATGGGGGATCTCAGAGAGAATCTGACTCGCAAGTGCACTATTCACAAGGCTAATCGTCAACGCTACTGTGAGAGTCTTATCAAAGCAGTGCTTACTGATTGCGAGTGTACTGAGGCACCGAAACCTTCGGTGTTCGAAAGGCTTTCTCAGTAGCCTCTAGAGTCAAGACTTCCTCGATGGAGACACAACTACCAGAGAAGACAAGCTACTGATGATTTGGAACTCTTGGCTGCCACAGTTAACATGGCGGGGAAGGGAAAAACCAAGTATTTGGATTCACCAGATCCAAAAAATTTCCCGAGATCCAAATACCTCCCTGTTGAGAGTGAGGGTGTCTACCTCCACACCCGTGCTCAAACAGGAGCAGCCATCCCCTTCAATTATGCTCACTTATCGCCTATCCATGACAACGAGGATGAGGCGTGCTCTGCAACGATAACATCTCAGACCTCAAGTTCAGCTTATGGCAAGCATGCAAAGGTGCACATAGTGTACGGCTCTGATGACATAGTCAGAAGAATCGAAGAGCAGCAAACGACCATCAACTCCTTGAAGGGAATGATGGAACAGCTTCTGAACAAGAAGAAGAATTAGAATTCATGAAACCACCAAAGATCCTCAAGGAACCAAGGGTGGGAGCCTACTCCCCTAACACATTTGAAGAGGAAGATAATCACGGATCATGTTTGGATTATTCATCCAAGTCTTCGGGAAGAGCGTCACATGCTGACAGCACTCCCCGAAACAAGAGGCTCGATGAGTTCCAAAGCCAACTTAATACCTTAAAGCTCCAGAAGAGCATGAGCGAGCTAGGGGTAGTCAGTCCATACCCAGTCGAATAGGATATAGTCCCTTACCCGGCGAAGTTCAAACCTATGAGCTTAGTCCAGTTTGATGGCAAGGGATCTCCCTCGTAACATATCTACTACTTTCTGTCTCAAACATGATTTCTCATGGGGAATGATCCTATCCTCACCTAACTGTTCATCGACACCCTGAGAGGGGTAGCCTTTGAGTGGTTCCGCAAGTTAGAAGCAGGCTCTATCACAACGTAGGCCGACATAGAAAAGCTCTTCTTAGCCTGTTTCTTCGATGACGATACGGAGGTGTCAATGGCCACTCTACTTGCTGACAAGCAGAAGAAGACGGACTCGGTCAATGAATATAATAAGAGATTCAAGAATTGGTCACTACAATACCGGGACCAGGTCTCTTCAGGCACCTTGATTGAGATATGTCGCAACAACTTCTCGATCAACATTCTATCTAGGATCGGCACGGTGGAAACCCAGACCTAGAAGAACTTGTTCTCCAGGGCGAGCAAGTGGAAAATATGATCAAAAGGCTGGAAGCCAAAGAACCTCAATCTAAAAGAGGAACATCAGGACCAAGTGCGCCCAGGAACCCTCCTTGGTCGAGAGGGAAAGAGATCATGATTGTCGATTCTACTCTAGCTCCTAAGTCAGCCTAAAGATAGAAACCCAAATCTTTCGAGCAGTGCCCTCCGAGGTAATATGACTTCAAGGAAGACCAAGTTATGGCTACCTTCGATACTCTCCTCAGGAGCAACAGAATTAAGCTTTCAAAGATCACGAAGCCTGAAGACGTAAACACGACAGATGATCCGAACTACTGTGCGTATCATAGATTTTTGGATCATCATACCTCCAAGTGCTACATCCTTAAGGATAAGCTGCTGGATCTTTATGACGCGGGAGTCCGAAAGAAGCAGAAGATGCAAAAGAACGTGAATGCAAATATGGTCACCCTAAAATTTAGGACAAGCCTTCCTTAGGTTCAAGCACCGGCAGGTGTCGTGCCCATCCTAAAAGCAGTACTGAAGATTACCAATGTCGATCCTCATAATCAATGAGAAATATGCTTGGTACCGCAGATCTTACCATCAGGATAGATGATGTGGGTTCATCCTGATCTCCTTGATGATGAGCAGTGGACTTCCAATAAGTCCAAAGGTAACCCTAAGCTCTATAACATCATTTTTGCAATTCTGGATGATGACAAAGTGGAGATAGTGAACCTCACCGATTCTGATAACGAGGTAGACGCCTTGATCACCCGAGTAGGAAATGACTTTGCCAAAACTATCCTTTAATAGTGGAAAGTCCGGCAAGGCCACCGGTAGGACCGTCACCAACAACCAAACCGAATCCTGACAAGTCGAGTTTAAGTGGTCAACGCTTTCGATTCGAACTACTCGCACAGCTAAAGAACATCCCAGTCAGGATCACCTTGTATGAGCTCCTGCGGCTATTCAAGTCTACCTGAGAAGCTCTAGGGGAGGCACTTGCTGACTCAGAGGCTTTTGCCACACATTTCTCGCATACTTCGAAAGAGAACATGGAGAAAGGGTGTCAACAATGCTGCTAGACATCCAGATAGTAGATTCCCTACATTACATTCACTTTTGAGGATATGCTCATCAAGAGTACATCTCACGACCGACCCTTGTACTTCACGGGATACGTTGGCTCCTCTTGCGTGGATAGGATCCAAGTAGATCTAGGGTTTGCACTGAGCATTATCCCCTTAAAGCTCATCAAGTACTTGGGGGTACCTCAAAAGTAACTGTCTGTAATAACTACCACCATCTTTTGCTTTAACGCCACCGAAACTTGGTCACTGGGGAAGATCCGCCTCAAGTGTCAGCTGGTCGATATGAAGACGGAAGTGACCTGGTACGCCATTGATGCAAAACCTTCCTACAACATGCTTTGAGCCGGCCCTAGATCCATAGCAACCGGATAGTCCGGTCCACATTGCGTCAATGTTTGAAGTATGTGGATGATTATGATCAAGTAAAGACGATAATTGCTGATAAGCAGCCCTTCAAGGGGGTTAAAAATTACTTCACTGATTCTTTGTTCTACCAGGACTTTGAAGTAGGCAATGAGCCGCCAGTCAAGGAACCTGACAGTGGCAATGAGGCCAATAACGCGTCTGATTATAGTGAGGGTCTTGTCTTGAATGACATTAAAACCATTATAATCAACTATGTAGGCCTTGTTGTAACCAACACTGCTGAGGTGGACAGGTTTACCTTGAATGAAGATCCTGACCTTGCTTACTTGTCGTCTAGTTCAGAGTCTAGTAATGACGAGTTTAGCAATTTGGTTGAAGAGTTATACAATAACTCTTCCTTGCACCTGCCCGTTTACTCATCATTCATCATAGACAAACAGGCAACCGAGTCCTCACAAGTCGTCTTTGTTGTACTCACCTGAGGTAATTATCAGAAGGATATTATCTTTGGAAGGATAGATCAGCCTATGAGCACAATGCCGGATGAGTCAGACAATAACGAGCCCGCTCCTCATCTCGCATTATGATCAGATCATGAAGCGTATAATAAAGAGCATGGGTTATGACTTCACCTACGAAAAAGGCTTGAATTATGGCAAAGGGGAGAAGACACTCGTCTGACCTACTCATATTCCCAAAGGAAAGCCCGACAACTACTTCGGCAAAACTCGAAGAGGGCTGGGTTATACCTCCTCTTCATCATAATTATATTGCAATTGCAGTGAAGACTCCGGAGATAGTCCTTCTGGAAATTCATCATTAACATCCTCGATGTGGGATCAGATGTTAGTGAGGGGGATCTATTCAGGAGCTTCACAATAAACATAGCTACGGTCGATCCTGTCGAAATAAAAAAGGATGACCATGTCCTACTTTATGATGAAGCACGGGATCACCACGTCAGTACCCAATGGAGTATTCAGTTTGAACAACTTGAACCACTAACAGAGGACAAGATACTCCAAATAAATATAGGAGATGAGGCTAATCCTAAGTTCATATTTATCAGCAACAGCTTACCTCTCTAGGAGAAAGAAGACCTTATATCCCTCATACAGGAATATATTAACGTCTTTGCCTGGAATTATGAGGACATTCCTGGCATTAATCCCTAGATCACCGTGCATTGCCTCAACATCAACTTGGATGCCAAATCTATCAAACAACAGCATCCACAAATCACGGAGGCAATCGAAGCCGAAGTGAAGAACCTGATCGAGTCAGGTATCATAAGGGAGGAACAACATCCCGATTGGGTGGCTAACATTGTGCTAGTCCTAAAGAAGAATAGACAGATCCATATCTGCATTGATTTCAGAGACCTCAACGCTAAATGTCCAAAGGACGAATTCCCTTTGCCCATCACAAACGTCATCATCGACAATACATATGGATTCAAAAGGATGTCTTTCATAGACGGGTTCTCGGGGTACAATCAAATACAGATGCACCTTGAAGACGAGAAGCACACTTCGTTCAGAACTTCGGTAGGGGTATACTGCTACATAGTTATGCCCTTCGAACATAAGAACCCTGACACAACCTATCAGCACGCCATGAGCATAATTTTATGGTATCATCTACGAAAGACGGTCGAATGCTATGTAGATGACTTGGTTGTGAAGAGTCGTAGCAAAGACGATCACCTTCAAGTCCTGAGGACGATGTTCGAGCTGATGTGATCCCATTAACTCAAGATGAACCCTACGAAATCATTTTTAGGGATGTCAAGCGGCAAATTCCTCGGATTCATAGTCATGACGAATAGAATTCACATAGACCTCAGTAAGGTGTAAGCTATCCAAGAAATCCAGCCACCCAGGAATCTCAAGGAATTGAGGGGACTACAAGAACATCTGGCTTAGTTTTGAAGATTCATATCAAATCTTTCAGGTAAATGGTAACCCTTCTCCAAGCTGATGAAGAAATGTGTTTCCTTCGTACGGGATGAGCCTTGCAAACAAGCATTCAAAGATATTAAGACTTATCTCTCGAATCTACCTGTCTTCGTGGCCTCGGTCTTGGGGAAACCCTTTCTGATTTATGTACGGGCAATGGAGTATTATCTTGGTGCCCTCTTAGCACAGAATGACGATGTCGGCTATGAGTAAGGTATCTATTACCTGAGTAGAACCTTGGATGGAGCTAAACGATGATACCCCATGGTCGAAAAGGAGTGTTTGGCCTTGGTGTTCTCTATCCAGAAAATGCGATACTACCTGGTTGGCTAAACTATACACGTCATCTCCCGAATGAATTCCATCCGAGTCTTTAAAATTCGACATACACTTCATGCAGCAAAAGTCTGTCAAAGGACAAGCAATTGTTGTCTTTCTTGTTTTGATGATGATTTAACAAATAATTTACAACTAATATTAGTTTTAGTATTTTTTTTGTGTTGTTTAATATACATAGGAAAATGAGCTACATAGATATTGAAGCCTATGCAAATCAAGTCAACCAATCAAGTTCAAGCTTCAGAAGATTCATTCTTAGTATACTTAGTATAGGATTATATAATGTGTGCAAATTCTACAAGCTCAAGTATACACACACATTTCATTTGTGAAATTTCTCAAATATAGGTGTTTTTATACAAAATATGTTTTAATATGTTTTGGACTATATATACATCATAAACATCTTTTATTATGTCCATATAAATATTCCATAAGTTTTTAAAACTTGTTTTGAGTTAAAAATCAAAAATCACATGTTTTATTAAACATGTATTTTAATATTTCTGAGATTTCACAAATGGTAAGAGCAAATTAAAAATTTCTTTTCCAACATGCTTATATTCATGTTTATAAACTTTTACCAAAGTTTTATATTTTTTGGAATTTATTTGCTATTTTTAAAAGGACTTTAAAATTCGTTTTCAAAAATCAATACATGCTGAAAACCTATTATCAGTCGACTGAAGAAATATCCTACAATCTTCAAAAGTTTCTATTTTTTTATTGGTCGACTGGTCAGTCAACTGTTAAGGTCATCAGTCGACTGACCATGCTTATCTGTCGACTGATAAGCTGTCGTTTGCCTATAATGATCAGCTCATCAGTCGACTGATAAGCTGCAACGGCTATTTTTCTAGCCTTTTATAATTTTGTCTTTTTGTGATGTTTTCTCTTGGTTTTTGGGATGTTTCATGAGCCTATATACACCCCATGCCCTCATACTTCTGAGGTTAATCAAGAAAGTTTTTAAACAAGTTTAAAGGGTGTTTAAGTTTGTTTTAGCATTTGTTTCAAGTTTGATTTGTGAAGATAATTTCACAAGAGCTTGAGGAGATCATCCATTGGTGTTTGAACATTCAACTCTTATCCCTCTCTTGTTATCTATAAAGAAGTTTTTCTTAAACTCAATCCTAGCTATTTTATATGTTTGAGCATAATTTCATAAGCTAGATTTGCCTTGAGTTTACATTTGTTTTATCTCACACACACAACCTATTGAGCTTATTGTATTTACATTCATAGTATAATTTAGGGTTGTTGATTTGTAACATTAAGAGTGAGCTTATATTTTGTTCTCACATTGTTTAGAGAACAAATCATTTGTTGTTAGCGAGCTTAATTATGAGGATTCACTTTGTATTGCACAAATACACCAAGAAGATTGTAGAGGTGAGAGACGTGGTCGGTCCCAAGAGGAGTGGGGTAGGTGCTAATGTCTAGAGATAGTATGTAATTCCTAACATTTGAGGGAGACACATAAGAGGCTAACACTTGAGGTGGTAGTTTGTGTAGTTACATTATGAGATTGTGAACGTTGATCGGTGAGCATTGAAAACCGATATTGTGTGGTGTAAACGTTATTCGGGTGAGCGTTAAAAACCCGGTGTGATAGTGGATTTCTCCCAGGGAGTGGGGAGCGGAGACGTAGAACGGAAGGTCTGAACTCCGTGATCTATTTTCTTGTTTAAGTTTGGCTTAACGCACTTATATCTTTGTTCATCTTTATTATCATTCTCTCATTGCTTATTTCATCCACTATATTGTTTGTGTTTATTTCACCCTTATGATATTTATATATCCTTGCATACATATATTGTTCATATCTCATTTGCTAGGATATATTTGTTAATAAGTTTTTATTTGGTATTAATATCTAATAAGATTAGCAATAACCCTATTCACCCCCCTCTAGGGTGTTTTCAATTGGTATCAGAGCTTGGTGCTCTTTGATTTAAGGTCTACTCGTCTTGAGTTAAAGATCCAAGTTATCTTTTGTGCTAATCTAGTTTTGTGATTTTTTGTTATCTTGCTTACATACATATAGATATTATGGATATGCATTGTGCATCTTGTTTAGGCTATGATGCTAATATTGCTCCTAGAATAGACAATTTCCCCTATGACCAATGATACTGTAAATTTAATATATTTGTTAGATCTAGATATTTTGATTTATGGGATATTATAGATTATGCTTATATTATACCCACTTCGGAGAAATCCAAGTGGAGTAAAAATGATCATAAGATGTTTATAATGAATAAGCTATTGTTAGAACTTTTACGTAACACTTTTAATTCATCTTTTTCTAACCAGCTTGATTCGTTTGATAGTGCTTACAAATTGTGAAAATTCATAAAAGTATATCAAGGGAACTTGGAGGTGATTCGACAAGCTTTGGAGGCGTCCTCTTCAAGTTCCATTAAAGCATCATGCACATGTACACTAGGGGATAACCCTAGTATGGTAAGCGATTCAGAATCTGATAGTGATATATCCATTAATAAACTCGCTTGTGGATATGATAGGTTAATGCATGCCTACACTAAGCTGCATAATAATTTTATTGATCTTAAAAGCAAGCATATAGAGTTAAAGTCCGATCATGAGAATCTAGTGTCCAAATTTGAGAATATGCTTAAAGAAAACAATGACTTGTTAAATTTGGAAAATAAAAAATTAACCTCATCCATTTCTAGCTTATCTTATGCTAAGTTTGATGCCATGCTAGAGGTAAAAACTATTAGAAATGAATTTAATTCATTTAAAAATGATCATGCTCTTTCTACTTTTAGTGTTAATGCAATGATGCCTAATGAAGAGTTGAATCATATTAAGAACCGCATATCTTGTTTAGATTTAACCTTAAACACATACATTAATAATCATAAGAAACTTATGGACAAGTGTGCTAAATCTAGTGCTACAACTCCTAAATCACATACCCACTATGCACACTTGTATAGCAAAATTTACAAATGCTCAATTTACGGTCGTAAAGGCCACATAGCTAAATTTTTCTATGATGCACATAAACATAAAATATTAATGCTCCTTGTGCATCTCGTAATATTTCTTTATCATCACACACACATGCTCATGCACCTATTATAAATCATAAGAATGCTCATGTGTATAAGTGCGATTTTTGTGGTAGGTTTGTCCATTTGGCCAAATTTTGTTTTGATTTAAAAAATGTTTCTCATTTACAAAAAGTTTCAAATAAATTACCTTTGTTTGAAAATGATTTTCGTGCCCCACTTTTTGGTCAATACAAACCTTTTAGACCCTTTCATTGCAATCATAACAATCAAAATGACCATCTATATGAATTTTATTTTGACTGTGTCTGTGCACCATATGTGCCCAAAAAGGATCATAACCCTAGGGCTTTGAGCTTTAATAATAAGGGTCATGTCCCTAGACTCTTAGGTACCAAGAGTAATTGGGTACCAAAACAAGTTTGATTCTTTAAGAACAAATTTTTAATTTTTCAAAAAAAATTATGTTCTTAAAGATGATTTTTATTTGAGATTTTTGCAAACAAATTTTAAAATCTTTAAAAGAAAGTATTTTAAAATATATATACACGTTTTATATTATTGATAAATTAAAATGATTTTTGGTTTTTCAAAACCATGGTTCATGTTTCTCATGTGCTTTATAGTCTTGGTTTGAACTATGTTGTTTTTGATTCATTTTGATGTGTTTGCATTTATGGGATCATTATAAAATACTCTTATGATGATATTTATGTGTTTGAGCTTTCGGATCATCTACTTGTGGTTTATAATGTATTCCTTACATGGTTTGGTCAAGTTTTTCAAAGAAGATTTCTTCTATTGATCCAACACTTTTTAGATATATACTTTGTTTTGAATTTACATATGAGAGGGTTATGTTTTAGCAACCCCCTGGATTTATTGATCTTTCACTTCATATCATGTTCATCGGGTATTCATATGGGATGAAACAAATTTTTCTTGTTTTTGTCGAAAATGAGTATATTAAGCATACTGATATTTGATCTTTATGGGTAAAACTTATAAATGTTTTGACAAATTTTATTTGTGATTATATATATAGGAAAGATGTATCCATTATGTACATTGATACAAAATATCTTTTTTATTGGACATCTTTGCCTAACCTCTTTGCTTAGAGATTTTTTTTATTTGAACATGTTTGTCATTTGAATCATGCATTTGTTCAATCATTTTTGTTAAAATGATACTTTGTGCTTTTCATGAACTCTCTTTTGGACTCTCTTTTAGTATCATTCTTATTGCCTTTCTTGGATTCATGAATTTTCATGAACAAGATTTTGGTTTTTATAAGTTTTCATGAACTTATACTTTGTTTCTATGTATTGAGACATCATTCTCATAATAATATATTTATATATGTTCTCAAATCAATCATAATTTATGGTTTGATAACTTATAAATTTTCTTTTGGATTTATTGACAAATCATTTGATTCTTGATCTCTGATTTTTAAACCTTTATTTTTTATTTTTGAGATTTTTTGTTGTTTTGTTTGTTTTTGATATATATCCTACGGATATATATCTATGTTTTAGACTCTTGTGACACTTTTCTTAATAACACATATATATGGTCACTTGGTCTTTTTTAATGTGAGTTGTGTTTATGGTATTCTATATTCATGCTTACTACTCACATTCTTTTGCCATGCTCATCATTGCACATTTTCTATATGGATTTTTAATAGGGGGAGTCTTCCCCATATCTTTGTTTATACTCACTTGTACTTTTTGTTAGGGGGAGCTTTCGCTCTTTTCTTTATCATCGTTTATCCCCATTTTTGATGTTACCAAAGGGGGAGAAAAATGTGAGGTATATAATATTTGTTTTGATTGGTATATAGTATTTGTTTTGATTGTTTTATTGATTTTATTATGCATATTGGTAAATTGTTTGTCATCATAAAAATAGGGAGATTGTTAGCTTTCTTGTTTTGATGATGATTTAACAAATAATTTACAACTAATATTGGTTTTAGTATTTTGTTTTTGTGTTGTTTAGTATACACAGGAAAATGAGCTACATAGATATTGAACCCTATGCAAATCAAGTCAACCAATAAACTTCAAGCTTCAGAAGATTTATTCTTAGTATACTTAGTATAGGATTATATAATGTGTGCAAATTCTACGAGCTCAAATATACACACACATTTCATTTGTGAATTTTCTCAAATATAGGTGTTTTTATGCAAAATATGTTTTAATATGTTTTGGACTATATAAACATCATAAACATCTTTTATTATGTCCATATAAATATTCCATAAGTTTTCAAAACTTGTTTTGAGTTAAAAATCAAAAATCACATGTTTTATTAACATGTATTTTAATATTTCTGAGATTTCCCCCTATTCCAACATGCTTATATTCATGTTGATAAACTTTTACCAAAGTTTTATATTTTTTGAAATTTATTTGCTATTTTCAAAATAACTTTAAAATTCGTTTTCAAAAATTAATACATGTTGAAAACCTGTTATCAGTCGACTGATAATATTTATCAGTCGACTGAAGAAATGTCCTGCAATCTTCTAAAGTTTCTATTTTTTTATTGGTCGACTGGTCAGTCGACTGATGAGGTCATCAGTCGACTGACCAGGCTTATCTGTCGACTGATAAGCTGCCGTTTGCCTATAATGGTTAGCTCATCAGTCGACTGACGCAACCCGTCAGTCGACTGATATGCCCCAATGGCTATTTTTCCAGCCTTTTGTAATTTTGTCTTTTTGTGATGTTTTCTCTTGGTTTTTAGGGTTGTTTCATGAGCCTATATATACCCCATGCCCTCATACTTCTGAGGTTAATCAAGAAAGTTTTTAAACAAGTTTAAAGGGTGTTTAAGTTTGTTTTAGTGTTTGTTTCAAGTTTGATTTGTGAAGATAATTTCACAAGAGCTTGAGGAGATCATCTATCCATTGGTGTTTGAGCATTCAACTCTTCTCCCTCTCTCTTGTTATCTATAGAGAAGTTTTTCTTAAACTCAATCCTAACTATTTTATATGTTTGAGCATAATTTCATAAGCTAGATTTACATTGAGTTTATATTTGTTTTATCTCTTTGTTCACACACAACCTATTGAGCTTATTTTATTTACATTCATAGTATAATTTGGGGTTGTTGGTTTGTAACATTAAGAGTGAGTTTATATTTTGTTCTCACCTTATTTACAGAACAAATCATTTGTTGTTAGCAAGCTTAATTATGAGGATTCACTTTGTATTACACAAATACACCAAGAGGAGTGTAGAGGTGAGAGACATGGTCGGTCCCAAGAGGAGTGGGGTAGGTGGTAATGCCTAGAGATAGTATGTAATTCCTAACACTTGAGGGAGACATGTGAGAAGCTAACACTTGAGGTGGTAGTTTGTGTAGTTATGTTGTGAGATTATAAACGTTGATTGGTGAGCATTGAAAACCGATATTGTATGGTGTAAATGTTATTCGGGTGAGCGTTAAAAACCCGTAGTGATAGTGGATTTCTCCTCGGGAGTGGGGAGCGGAGATGTAGGACGGAAGGTCCGAACTCCGTGATCGATTTGCTTGTTTGAGTTTGGCTTAACGCACTTATATCTTTGTTCATCTTTATTATCATTCTCTCATTGCTTATTTCATCCACTATATTGTTTGTGTTTATTTCACCATTGTGATGTTTGTATATTCTTGCATACATATATTGTTCATATCTCATTTGCTAGGATATATTTGTTAATAAGTTTTTATTTGGCATTAATATCTAATAAGATTAGCAATAACCCTATTCACCCTCACCACCTCTAGGGTGTTTTCAGCAATATGCGACCTCATGGCCAGTCATCCACTCGAGTCAAAGATTGACCTATTCGATGCCATGTCGGATGAAACCCACGAGGTTAATGCAGCCTCGCAAGAAGAAGTTTGGTGATTGTACTTCGACGGAGCATCTCGCGTAGGCACAAGTGGGTCTATCATTGCAGGGGTGGGGTGGTCTTGGTTTCTCCGCCATTCCATGTGTTACCACGAGCTTTCTCTTTAACTGAGTCGTTTACCAATAACGTGGCTGAGTACAATGCACTACTCATTGGACTCAACTTCGATAAGGAGTTGGGGGTGAATCACCTCAAAGCTTACAGTGACTCTCATCTCATTATCAGACAGATGATAGGAGAATACAAAGTCAGAAACGATGAACTAATCCCATGTTATGAAGCGGCTATCAAACTATCTGAATCATTCGAAAGCTTCCAAATTGAGCACGTGCTTCGTTCTAAGAACACACGCAGATGCCCTGGCGTCGCTGGTAGTTAACCTAGCTCAGCCGCTGGGAACCAGTCAGCGCGTCACCGTCGCAAGCTGACAACTCTTCCACCCGGAGCATGTTCTGGAAGCAAATACAACTCACCAGGCTACGAGTCAACTCGAACCAAGAGATTGGCATTTCCTAATAATCGACTACGTCTTATACGATATAATATCCAAAAACGTAAAGGAGCGAGATTCTGTTCACAAACGCGCTCCGAGATTCTACTACAATTCGACAACAAAGGCATTGTATCGTAAGTCCTATGACGACATGTTGCTTCGGTTTCTCTCAACGACAAAAGCACAGAAAGCCCTGCAAGAGGCCCATGATGATGACTGCGGTGCTCACTAACCCGGACCAAAGCTCTTGGATCGCTTGCGAAGAATGGGCTATTATTAGCCGGAATGATCCACGATGCTGTCGCTTATGCCAAGCATTTCCATGCGTGTCAAATCAATGTTAACAATATTCACAAGCCACCCAAAGACCTGCATCTTATAGCGACTTCGTGGCTGTTTGAGACATAGGGATGGATGTTGTCGGACCGATATCTTCACCATCAGCCAAAGGTCATCACTTCATCATTGTAATAACCAACTATTTCTCTAAGTGGGCCGAAGTTGTTCCCTTAAGAGAAGTCAAAACCAGTGATATGATCAAGTTCATCAAACATCACATGTCTATCGATACAGCATTCCAAGATGTATCATTCATGATAATGGATCATAATTCGTTAGTCATGCATTCACTTGGTTCTGTAACAAGTTTAAAATATAGAATCTAGCATCCACGGCTTATAATCCATCAGCAAACAGACTAGCCAATGTTTTTAACAAGATGATCATCAAGATCTTGACCAAGCTTACATCCAACAACAAGCGCGATTGGAATGAAAAGCTCGGTGAAAGCTTATTGGCGTATTGTACTACGGTTCGTACATCGACCGGTACCACACCTTATTCACTAGTATACATTTGTGAGGTCGTGTTACCACTGGAGATTCAGATTCCATCCCTGTACATCACACTCGCAATAGGGATAACAACTAAAGAAAGCTATCGACGATGTCTCACGGAATAGGAGTCGTTAGATGAGAAGCGTCTTGAAGCTCAACAACACATTGAACTCTATCAAGCTCGAATATCCAAGCCTTTTGACAAGAAAGTCAAACACAGATCTTTCAAGGAGGGAGAGTTAGTCCTTGCTGTTCGACAATCTATGATACTCAACTCTAAAAAAAAAGTTCCAATCCAAATGGAAAGGACCATTCATGATAGAGACGGACGGTCTATTCGAATGGAGCTTACCGTCTCGTCAAACCGAATGTTCATAAGATCCTGATGCCTATCAATGACAAATTCCTGAAGAAGTACTTGTAAGGACCACGAAATTTAATACTAATTAAAATATTTTTTTTGGTATTTTTAAATATTTAATTATTAATTTTAGAAGAGTATTTGTATTTTTGTTAATTTTCTACAATTTTCTATGATTTAAAATCTAAATTTTATATTTATATAAATGATTTTAATATCTATAAATTTAATTTGAGTGGTAAAAATTTCTAAAATTAATCTGTTGTGTTATCAGTACTTTCTTTTATCATAGACTATGTATTTTTATTCCTAGTTGGACTATTTTTTTATAACAAGGGTATGTTTGACCCATATTTTTATGTCTGAGATGATTTACCATGGATGATATGTTTATTTCTTATTCTGAGTTGTCTTTATATTCTTGCTATTATGATCGGGGACCTATGATTGAGATTTATGTATTTGACGCTTAGCGTATTGGATTGAGAAGAAAGAAAAAAATAATAGTGTATGTTTCTTCTCAATCTAATACGTCACGGGCTTGTTCATGTCCCGATTCCCCAGTATTTTAGGAAGCGGGGGGTGACAGGTTTAAGTGGTGGCCCATGCAGGTCCCGTTCCAGAGTCCTCATTAGTAAGAATACAGTAGACAATTTAGATACATATCGTATTTCATTCGTAAGACTACAATTAAGTTCTTATACTATTATTTTAATAACTACGTTTTAATTCCTATTTTTTGATATATTGTTTTGATTTTAACCTTAGATTTCTTTTTGATTCTCGTTTTTCTTCAGAACTATAGTGGGTACACGTGGCTATAGTAATCCATCTAGTAGCAGTGCCCCGCAGCCCGAAGTAGACCCGAGCCAACTTCTGGCGATGATTCAGGGATTGGTCACCAATCAGCAGCACCTGGCTGGACAGCTGCACAGGGAGCCTTAGCACCAGCCTCGTTACAGAGTTCTGGTACATGCGACCACCTTCCTTCTCTGGTTCTGAAGGACCTTTAGCAGCGGAGGAGTTCTTGAAGGTCACTGAGACTATCCTCACAGTGACCCGTATTGCCCCTACTGATTGGGTGGATCTCATGGATATTTAGCTTACCGATACCGCTCGAATATGGTAGGCAACTGAGAAGACCCATCTGGAGAGGCCAATCCTGTGGGAGACGTTCACCGAGTACTTCAACAAGAAGTATTTTCCTCAGTCGGTTCGGGATAAACTCCTACGTAGATTTGTTGAGCTCAAGCAGGGAGGCCGATCAGTTGATGAGTATGAGGCCGAGTTCTCTTCCCTGAGTCGATATGCTCCTCATCTGGTTACAGACCCTACTATTAGGAGGCATTGGTTTCAAAAGGGCCTGGATAAGTATATCAGGTTTGCTCTAGCTGGTAGAGCACTTGCGACGCACGATGCAATATTAGATGCAGCACATGAGATTAAGGGCGTGCAGAAGGAACCTGAAGACCTACACGTAATTCAGAGCAAGGCACCAGTAGTTCCAGCTAGGAATATTGAGCGTCCTCCTCAGCAGCAGCAGCATGCTCCGCAGCAACATTAGTTTACTCAGCGCCAGCCACTTCCTCCTGTGCATCCCTATCAGCACCCTGGAGTGCAGACCCACAGCCAGTCTTTAGTAAAGTATTCCTATTTTGGCCATGCTGGGCATACCCACCAGGTGTTGGCCTCTTTATTTTGATGATATTTAACAAATAATTTACCACTAATATTATTTGTCTAGTATTCGTGTTTTATTATTTATTATAGACAAACAATATATTGGAGGATGGATGGAATTGTGCATTCACGATCATATCCAATGGAGGTTGGCGGAAGTGTGGAGTGAAGCCATACAATTCAAGTTGAAGATCCAAGTTCAAGCTTCATCCGTAAGATTACCAAGAAGATCTTATTGAAGATTAAGATCATAGCTTGGGTAATTTAGTTTAGGTGTTATATTATGTGTGTTAAGTACTTTAAGCTCAATATCATATACATGTAGGCGTCAAAAATTACCTATAGGTCCCTGCACGTGGCTCAAGACAAAGAGAAGATGATGAACATCACTATTCGAGTCACAGGAGCTCATTTGATGATGATAAACGCACGAAGTGAGTCGATGGACCATGCGAAACGACGGAACTTCAGAATGACGGAAACACGAGCTTATCGGGAACCCCGCATCACTTGCAAAAGGAGAAGTGCCTCTCGTGTCTTTTCCACTTCATATATGATTCAATCATGGGATCTTGTAGATCTTCTCAACAGCTTTCCGATGCATCTTGAATCGTATGATTCCGAGTTCGGACGACGAAGATACGATGAAAACGGACGAAATGCGCAGGACTACGTCCCGGGCCTCAGCGAGACACCCAGAGGTGTCTCGGATGGGCCGAGACACCCATTGGTGTCTCGGCCAAGCCGAGACACCCAAATGTGTCTCAGAACTTGTAGAGCGATTTTGGCCATGATTCAATTCGAATTGGAAGAAACTCAAAACATAAAAACTATAGATCTCCTCGTTATCTTTCTAATGCATCTTGGATCAGATCATTTGAAAATCATATGAGAAAGATAAAGCCAAAATACCAAAGATAGTGTTGGTGTCTCGGAGAAGAATGACGATTTTGGCCATGGCCGAGACACTCACAAGTGTCTCGGACCTTGTAAAGCTATTTTGACCATGATGCGATTCGAATCTGAAGAATCTTAAAAGATAACAGTTATAGATATCTTTGTTAAATTTTCAACACATCTAGAATCAGGTTATTTGGAGGTCATAAGAGGAAGTTATGGCCAAAATACCCGAGACACTCACAAGTGTCTCGGCCATGGCCGAGACACTCACAAGTGTCTTAGACCTTGTGAAGCTGTTTTTACCATGATAAAATTCGAATCTGAAGAATCTTAAAAGATAAAAGTTATAGATCTTTTCGTTATCTTTCCAACACAACTTGAATCACCTCATTCTGAGGTCAGATGAAATAATTAGAGCCAAAATACTGAAGAGGGTACAAACTATCTCGCACATGTGCGAGACACCCCGAACTGTCTTGCACTCGGGACGTGTTTTGACGGGTTTTGATCGGTTTTGATGGTTCCAGAGCCTCCCTAACTACCTTGGGGTTATCTTTATACGTGATAAAGTGGTTATAACTGAAGATAAGAGGGAATCAACCGTTCCTATCCAAACACAGAGCTCCTAAAGCCTATAAATACAGACCCAGAGCCTTCATTTTTAGAGATCTGGAATTCTCGAGAGTTGGCGAAGCCCTATCGGACTGAAGACTAAAGGTGCATGAATTTCAAAGAGGAAGAGGAGTGATCGGATCGAGTTTATCGGCATAAAGAAGAGGAGCTCGTCAGATCTGCAGTTCTCGTGTTCGTCCCTTAAGATTACCCCGTTGTGGTGATATTAAGAAGAACAATTATCTCACTGTTGCCGAGATAAGCGCTATGACTTCTTGATTCCTTCGTGAATCAACGAAGCTCTATCTAATTTTTTAGCAATCAGATCTGATCGATGGTGGTCCACGGATATCAACATCCCCGTCACAGGCCAAGATCTCATGCAAGTAGAAGACCGATAAATGATCTCTACGTTTGTTTGAAGAGAATTGTACTTTTGTTTTGTTTTCATTGTGTAAAGGTCTTATAAAAAGACTAATTTTTGTTTTCGTTGTAAACGTCTGAAGTTTGTAATGAACCCCG
>BQKN01000609.1:83890-110632 GCA_022839385.1 Asparagus kiusianus
ATGAGAGTTTGTATGAAGAGCTATGGAAAGCATGCGCTGGGCCTCTTGTGGAAGTGCCAAAGATTGGGGAAAGGGTTTACTACTTCCCTCAAGGTCACATGGAGCAGGTGAATTAAGATAACACTTAAAAACAATTTCTAATAGTATAATTATTAATAGGGGGAAGTCAAGCATTTTGTATTCGTTGTTTCTTCTCTATTTTTGAGTTTAAGTCGTAGAATTCTGTTTGAAAATGGTTAAGTTCTGTGTTGGTTTGCAGTTGGAGGCTTCAACGAACCAGGAGCTGAATCAGCAGATTCCCCTGTTTAACCTCCCTTCTAAGATTCTCTGTACTGTTGTTAACATTCAGCTAAGAGTGAGATTTTTTTTTTTTCCATTTTTACTCTAACTTGTTATGGTTTATGAAGGATACTTTGTTGAAATAATTCATTTTCATTTTTGTTAGGCTGAGGCTGAAACTGATGAAGTCTACGCTCAGATTACTCTGATGCCCGAATCCGATGTAAGAGCTCAATTTGTGTTTTGATATTTTGTGGGTCTATTGTTTTGATTATGGATATTTTAGACTCTTTTGTTTATTGATGTTTTGAATGCATATCGAATTTTGAAATGAATATTGGCAGCAAAATGAGCCTAAATGTCCTGATCCAGTTCAGCAAGAGCTTCCAAGATCACAAGTTTACTCGTTTTGTAAGATATTAACAGCCTCCGACACAAGCACTCATGGGGGCTTCTCTGTTCTTAGAAGACATGCCAATGAGTGCCTCCCTCCGCTAGTGAGTTCAAAAAATTTCCTCTTTTTCCTTCACTTCTTCCAAGTTTGCTATTAGATCTTGTTATTCTCATTGAGCTGATTTGGGTTGTCTTAATGTTAGGATATGTCACAACAAACGCCAACCCAAGAGCTGGCTGCAAAGGATCTCCACGGATTTGAATGGCGATTCAAGCACATATTCAGAGGTCTTGGTCATCTCTTTATTCGTATTATTACGATTCATGATATAAAACACCTACTTCATTGATAGTGGTCTGAAAATCGGTTCAAATATATAACCTTTATGTCCCTTAGGTCAACCGAGGAGGCATTTGCTCACAACTGGATGGAGCACATTTGTAACGTCGAAGAGATTAGTTGCTGGTGATGCATTTGTATTCATGAGGTATCATTTGTTCTTTCTCTTCTGTTATCAAATTAGCAAATCGTTTTTGTTAATGCTAATAGTTTGTGTTGCATATATAGAGGTGAGAATGGAGAACTAAGAGTGGGGGTGAGGAGAATTGTTCGGCGCCAGAGCTCGATGCCATCTTCTGTTATATCGAGTCACAGCATGCACCTTGGAGTTCTTGCTACTGCTTCCCACGCCGTTTCAACTCAAACCCTCTTTACCGTTTATTATAAGCCAAGGTTGAGATTCTATATGCCTTCTTATGAAATAAATTAGTTTATTGAGGCATATTGCTTATGGAGTTTATCCAAAACCAGGACTAGTCAATTTATTGTGGGTGTGAACAAATATTTGGAGGCAGTTAATAATCAATTCGCAGTTGGTATGAGATTCAGGATGAGATTTGAGGGAGAAGATGTTCCAGAGAAAAGGTATTTTCTCATTGTTTTCGTCATAACTCGTTTGTGCCTATATTATGATCATGTATTCAAATTTCTGATTCTTATCAATCTCCCAGGTTTGCAGGTATGATTATTGGAACTGGGGATACTTCATCTCAATGGGTTGATTCTAAGTGGAGATCTTTGAAAGTAAATAATCTCTTTTCTTCTTCTCGCATTGCATACTTTCAATCCATCATCCAGGCCCTAATATTAAATTTTGTATATTTTTCAGGTTCGATGGGATGAACCTGCCAATATCGAAAGACCAGAAAGAGTTTCACCATGGGAAATAGAGCCTTCAACTGCATCCAGGAACAATGTAAATACTCCTCAACCAGTTCCTCTCAAGTGCAAAAGATTTTGGTCAGCTATTGACCTCCCTTCACTTAGCAGAGAAGGTGAATATGAAAATACCAAATGATATTTTACCTGAACCTTCGTTTTTATTTCCTCTAATTTTTCCTTTCGGTTTGTAGATGTCTCCTCAGTGTCATGGTATCCAAGGACTACACAATCTCGTGAATCTGATAATATAAGCAGCAGTGATGCTCTGAATTACGAAACTGAAATTGTATGGACCCGCAAGTTGTTAGAAAATACAGGCAATGGCTCCAATAGTTTCCTTGAGAGCCCCAAATCTCGAAGCATAAATCTATTAGATTCTCCATTAAAGAGTTCATCATCTACACTGGATAATATTCATCTTAATTGGTTCCAAGAGACAAAGGGAGAGACAAAAAGCACTTTATCAAAATGGCATTCGATACACGATTCTGCTAGTGATGAACCCAGTTTGATGTTGGGCTACATGTCCCAAAAATCTAACGAACTTGATAGTACTCCTTGTTGCAGACTCTTTGGTATTGATCTGATTAGCCATTCAAATAGTACCATGAAACCTGTTCATATTCCAACTTCCACCAGTCAAAATCCAGTTCAAGCCACTGCCTTAGTGGATGGCTCCGAGCAGCAGTCAGATATCTCTAAAGTTTCTAAAAGGGAAGAAAGCGGTCTGCAGGCTTCTCCAAAGGATATCCAAAGCAAACACACCAATTCTACAAGAACTCGCACCAAGGTAAAATCTTTTAATTTACATAATCTACTTTGTGATAGTCGTCCAATGATTAGAAGTGTGCTGACTTGTGGTTGAAAAAAAGGTTCATATGCGAGGGATTGCAGTAGGACGAGCTGTGGATCTTACGGCCTTAGAAGGATATAATGAGCTGATATTGGAGCTCGAAAAGATGTTTGAGATAAAAGGAGAGCTACAACATCGGAATAAATGGGAAGTTGTCTTCACAGATGATGAAGGTGATATGATGCTGGTTGGAGATGATCCATGGCCGTAATTATCTCTAATTCTCTTTGTCTTTGATCTTCAATTTATCATCTTTTAGATTGTTAGTATGCTAATTTGTTTTTAAATTTTGATAAACTATAGGGAGTTTTGTAAGATGGTGAAGAAAATCTTCATTTATACGAGCAATGAAGTCAAAAGCATGAGGTCTATTCCCTCCATTTGTGCTGAGGATGAAAGCAAGAAATCTCAAGATTAATAACTATTTTTGTAGTTTTGGCTATCATTTTGTTTTTCGGTAGTGCATGGTACTAACAAAGGAGAGAGAAGTCTCTTATGATTTAGCTAGTTCTTAGCTCAGATTTTTTTTAGAGCGTGCAAGGAATTGGCTGTAGATCGTTGGTTAGTTTGGGCCTTGTGTTGGTTTGTTATTGTGCGTCTTTTTTTCTCTTGGTACTTTTGGATTTCATTTAACTTTGTTAAACTTTGTAAATATATGGATATTTGATGCGTATGTTTGATGGAGATGAAAATGATGTCTTTTCGTAGTTATCACTGTGCCTGAATTTGTCAAATCAATGTAGACAACGACTACAAATTTTGGGCTCGTTGTTAGTTCTAACTCATTTTATGTTAGTTTTAACTCACTTCATGTTATTTCTAACTTAACACGAGAACCACCAGAACTAACAGGTACTTAACTAGAACTAACATATCACTAGAACTAAAGCTTATATTAGAAATAACACTAGCTGAAAGGTAGAACTAACATGGCATCAGCTAGAACTAACACGAGAACCACCAGAACTAACATATGTTCAATTAGAACTAAGGTAGCCACTAGAACTAACATTTATATTAGAAATAATACTAGCTGCAATTTAGAACTAACACGACATCAGATAGAACTAATATGAGAGCAACTAGAACTAACATGGGCTCAACTAGAACTAACAGACCACTAGAACTAACGCTTATATTAGAAATAACACTACCTAGAAGTTAGAATTAAAATGACATCAGCTAGAATTAACACGAGAACTAACATGGGCTCAACTAGAACTAACATAGCCACTAGAACTAACGCTTATAATAGAAATAACACTAGCTGCAATTTAGAACTAACACGATATCAAATAGAACTAACACGAGAGCCACTAGAACTAACATGAGCTCAACTAGAACTAACAGACCACTAGAACTAACGCTTATATTAGAAATAACACTAGATAGAAGTTAGAACTAACATGACATCAGTTAGAACTAACACGACAACCACCATAACTAACATAGGCTCAACTAGAACAGCTATAGCCACTAGAACTAACACTTATAATAGAACCAACACTAGGTGGAAGTAGAACTAATATGACAACTAATACGAGAACTACCAGAACTAACAGGAGCTCAACTAGAACTAATGCTTATATTAGAAATACCACTAACTAGAAGTTAGAACTAACATGACATCAGCTAGAACTAACACGAGAACCACCAGAACTAACATAGGCTCAACTAGAACTACCATATCCACTAGAACTAACGCTTATATTAGAACCAATACTAGCTGGAAGTAGAACCAACATGATATCAGCTAAAACTAACACGAGAACCATCAGAACTAATAATAGCTCAACTAGAACTAACATACCACTAGAACTAACGCTTATATTAGAAATAACACCAGTTGAAAGTTAGAACTAACATAACATCAGGTAGAACTAACACGAGAACCACCAGAACTAACATGAGCTCAACTAGAACTAACATAACCTCTAGAACTAACGCTTATATTAGAACCAACACTAGCTAGAAGTAGAATCAACACGACATCAGCTAAAACTAACACAAGAACCACCAGAACTAACAGGAGCTTGGCTAGAACTAACATACCACTAGAACTAATGCTTATATTAGAAATAACACTACCTGGAAGTTAGAACTAACATGGCATCAGCTAGAACTAACACGAGAACCACCAGAACTAACATGGGCTCAACTAGAACTAACATAGCTACTAGAACTAACGCTTATATTAAAACCAACACTAGCTGGAAGTACAACCAACATGACATCAGTTAAAACTAACACAAGAACCACCAGAACTATCAGGAGATCAACTAGAACTAACATACCACTAGAACTAATACTTATATTAGAAATAACACTAGTTTGAAGTTAGAACTAACATGGCATCAGGTAGAACTAACATGAAAACCACCAGAACTAACATGAGCTCAACTAGAACTAACATAGTCACTAGAACTAACGCTTATATTAGAACCAACACTAGCTGGAAGTAGAACCAACACGAACATCAGCTAAAACTAACACGAGAACCACCAGAACTAACAAGAGCTTGACTAGAACTAACATACCACTAGAGCTAATGTTTATATTAAAAATAACACTAGCTGGAAGTTAGAACTAACGATTATATCAGAAATAACACTAGCAGGAAGTTAGAACTAACATGGCATCAGGTAGAACTAACACGATAACTACCAGAACTAACATGGGCTCAACTAGAACTACCATAGCCACTAGTACTAACGCTTTTATTAGAACCAACACTAGCTAGAAGTAGAACGAACATGACATCAGCTAAAACTAACACGAGAACCACCAGAACTAACAGGAGCTCGACTAGAACTAACATACCACTAGAACTAATGCTTATATTAGAAGTAATACTAGCTGGAAGTTAGAACTAACATGACAGCAGCTAGAACTAATATTAGAACGACTAGAACTCACATGGGCTCAATTAGAACTAACATAGCCACTAGAACTAACGCTTATATTAGAATCAACACTAGCTGGAAGTACAACAAACATAACATCAGCTAAAACTAACACGAGAACTACCAGAACTATCGGGAGATCAACTAGAACTAACATACTACTAGAATTAACACTTATATAGAAATAACACTAATTGAAAGTTAGAACTAACATGGCATCAGGTAGAACTAACATGAAAACCATCAAAACTAACATGAGCTCAACTAGAACTAACATAGCCACTAGAACTAACGCTTATATTAGAACCAATACTAGCTAGAAGTAGAACCAACATGAACATCGGCTAAAACTAACACGAGAACCACCAGAACTAACAAGAGCTCGACTAGAACTAACATATCACTAGAACTAATGTTTAAATTAGAAATAACACTAGCTGGAAGTTAGAACTAACAGTTATATTAGAAATAACACTACCTGGAAGTTAGAATTAACATGACATCAGCTAGAACTAACACGAGAACTATCAGAACTAACATGTCCTCAACAAGAACTAACATAGCCACTAGAACTAACGCTTATATTAGAAATAACACTACCTGCAATTTAGAACTAACACGACATCAGATAGAACTACCACGAGAGCTACTAGAACTAACATGGGCTCAACTAGAACTAACAGACCATTAGAACTAACGTTGATATTAGAAATAACACTAGTTGTAATTTAGAATTAACATGATATCAGATAGAACTAATTCAAGAGCCACTAGAACTAACATGGGCTCAACTAGAACTAACGGATCACTAGAACTAACGTTTATATTAGAAATAACACTAGCTAGAAGTTAGAACTAACATGACATCAGCTGGAACTAATACGACGACCACCAGAACTAACATGGGCTCAACTAGAACTCCCATAGCTACTAGAACTAATGCTTATATTAGAACCAATACTAGCTGGAAGTAGAACTAACATGACATCAGCAAAAACTAACACGAGAACAACCAGAACTAACAAGAGCTCAACTAGAACTAACGATTATATTAGAAATAACACTAGCTGCAAGTTAGAACTAACATGGCATCAGGTAGAACTAACATGATAACCACCAGAACTAACATGGGCTCAACTAGAACTACCATAGCCACTAGAACTAACGCTTATATTAGAACCAACACTAGCTGGAAGTAGAACCAACATGACATCAGCTAAAACTAATACGAGAACCACCAGAACTAACAAGAGCTCAACTAGAACTAACATACTTCTAGAACAAACGCTTATATTAGAAATAACACTAGTTGGAAGTTAGAACTAATATGGCATCAGGTAGAACTAGCACGAGAACATCCAGAACTAACATGGGCTCTGCTAGAACTAACATGGTTACTAGAACTAACGCTTATATTAGAACCAACACTAGCTAGAAGTTAAACTAACACGACATTAGCTAAAACTAACACGAGAACTACCAGAACTAACAGGATCTCGACTAGAACTACATACCACTAGAACTAATGCTTATATTAGAAATAACACTAGCTGGAAGTTAGAACTAACATGGCATCAGCTTGAACTAACACGAGAACCATTAGAATTAACATGGGCTCAACTAGTACTAACATAGCCACTAGAACTAACACTTATATTAGAACTAACACTAGCTGGAATTAGAACCAACATGACATCAGCTAAAACTAACACGAGAACCACCAGAACTATTAGGAGCTCAACTAGAACTAACATACCACTAGAACAAACACTTATATTAGAAATAACACTAGTTGGAAGTTAGAACTAACATGGCATCAGGTAGAACTAACACGAGAACCATCAGAACTAACATGAACTCAACTAGAACTAACATAGCCACTAGAACTAATGCTTATATCAGAACCAACACTAGCTGGAAGTAGAACCAACATGACATCAGCTAAAACTAACACGAGAACCACTAGAACCTTAACTAGAACTAACATACCACTAGAACTAACGCTTATATTGGAAATAATACTAGCTGAAAGTTAGAACTAACACGTATAATTCTTTTCTATTATTGTTTGATGTTGTTGCCTTGCGATCGTAGTCCCAGTAACCGCTTCGGCCACGTCCACAAAAAATTAAAGAAATAACTGATAATAAAATGACAATAACAACAATAAAAGTGGAGAGGAAGTCACCTCACTATTCATTTATAATTTCTGGAAACAATTACAAATAAAAATATTTTTAAAAAAAATTCCATGACAAAATAATTAATAAAAATTGCAGGTAACAAATTAAAATCCAACGTGCTTGATGCACGGCGGGTCCAAGCCAATCGAGCATTTAATTAACAACCTAGCTAGCGATTTGATTAAATTAACTAGCTCTTGACGAAGCTGTCGATGAACTTGCATTGACGCCGACATCCCCCAACCATTTCGCGATCAGGAAGAGGGACGCCTCCTTCTTGTTGATGGGCTTGTGCTTCTTGACCCACTCGACCCTAGGCCTGGGGTCGCCGTTGGTCACCTGTTGTTATCCTCGGTATAATAGCAAGTCTGGTGGAAGTCGGCCTCGTCCTAGACAACCTAGACCTCGGGCCTGATCACGTCCCCAATCTCTGACCATGGCGGAAGTGAGAGAGAAGGAGAAGTTGAGAGATAACGGGGGTGGGGGGGAGATGGGGTTAATGATGGAGAATTTGGGAATAAACAGGGAGGGGCACAGTAACTGAGTTCAGTCCCATCAAAGGGGCAAATTTGTAACTTCCACTTGGCTTTTTTTTTTAAATGTGATACTTTGGGGCCTTGTCATAAATATTGTGTGTATTTGGGGCTTATCCATATGGGGCAAAATACAAAGGGTCTCGTCAAATGAAGTTTCTGTTTTTGGGGTCTGGACACATTTTTCCCAAGAAACTATCAAAATTATAGTGCTTGCTTATTTCTATCTTAACTATTAATTAAGTAGTTCAAATGTTAGCCTTTGAACTATTTTAGTCATGCCTTATCCCGTTGAAGGAGCTACTATTAAATTTGTTCCTGACCGTTCCTATTTAAACTATTAAATTTGTGATGGTTAACATTTGTCCTATTTTAGGCATGCTTTACCTGTTGAAAGATCAGTTTTATTATCTAGGCAAAATATTTGGAGTTCATAAAACAAACCATTTATAATGAAGATGAGGATGCACAGAAGCATTAATGATGTTTGCTATATTAAGGGCTAAAGTAAAAGATTCTACTTGATACAACTCATGAAATTTATTTAAAATTACATATGTTAAGGAATTTATTTTAAAACACTGTTGAGAGAATATCAGACGAACTCTTCTTAAATTAGTCGTCAAAAGGATGCTCGCTGATGTCGTCAGGCTCTGGGTGCAAAGGGATCTAATATTGGATCAATAACTTAGCATATCTATATACGTTTAACGTAGCGGATACAGATATGACCACGAAATAGTCTTTGTTTGTTTGTGTTTTTACTTTTGGGTGGGGGCGGTCATGGTCTTCGTGTGTCAAAATCGAATATGGTTATGGAGCCGATAAAAGAAAGCACTATATATAGATGCAAAGAAGGCACAAGAGAAATAGATAAGATCCAAAACTATATTGTGCATGAGAGAGGAGTTGTTTAAATGAAACAAAGTTTCTGAACTCAAAGTCCATCAATATTTTTGACTTATAAAAGCAGACGCCAAATTGACAGGGTTAGGATTTGGTATCCATATCTTAACAAAATTTAAGAAGATATATGTACTCTTAATCATCTTCTATCAGATAATAGGATTTAGTTTTTATTTATGAATGTATGTTGATATCTACAGTCACGGAGCTAGAAATTCATAATAGTGATGTCACAATATATATAAAAAGATGGTATTATTAATTTTTCTCTTACATTCAATATAATCAGGAAATTAATGAAATACCAAATATATTTAACTAAATACAATAACAATATACTCCTACATGTCTTCATATTTGGCATAATAGTATAAGAGCCTCAATTGAAATACAACTAAAACTATTGTTGTCAATGTGAACTTGTGTATCTATTTTTTTTTTCTTTTCCAAAATTGATGATAACCCTTTTGATATGGCCATTCAATTTAATGGGCTCAGAGTCACTTTATCTTTGAGTTTGGCTCGTTAAGTGTTAATGGATCACTACTCGAATAATTGAGGGTGTTACTTATTGTGCGCGGCGGAAGTCTCCAAGCGACACGAACAAGAACAAGAGATAAATCATAACTAATAAGACAAACATAATATCACAACAAGACAACGAGTTTAACGTGGTTCGGCAAGTTGCCTACATCCACGGGGCAAGGAGGAGGGAGTTCTTACTATTAGAAATCAAGAGAATACAAATAGAGTTGCAAATCTCACTGATCAAACCCTAAAACAAAACTCTAGATCTCTCACAAATCTCCCACAATTGGATGCATCAATCCTCTCCCAAAGACTACTCAAAAACGTCCTTGCTTAACCCTAACTAATCAGGATTAGAGTTATATATCAGCTCCAAAACGAACCGGGTCAAATAACTAACCCAACTACAAACCTGCTGCGCGGTCGACCTTGCAGGTATCACGGTCGACCGTGACGGTCGACCGAACACCCCCGATAGGGAATAAATCGATTACAGGAAACCCACAGTCGACCGAGGCGGTCGACCGAACCAATTCCCGAGAGTTTAATTGCTACAGGGTCCACACTGTTTTCGTCAAAAGTTGCCTTCATCATTGATTTCATTAAAACTTCAAACGTTACAAATGAATTCAAATAACGAAAATAAAAATTACAACTTTCTTGAAAATAAACACAAGATCCGTTTATCGTCTCTTGCTTGCGTGGGTCTTTAGCTTGTGACGGGGACGTCGATATCCGTGGACCACCTGGCAATCAGATCTGGTTCAGAGCTTCGTCGATCCGCGAGGAGATCTAGAAACTGAAGCGCATATCTCGGAAAAAAGCGAGATATTTGCTCTTCTTAGGATTACCGACGAGGGGTAATGCTAAGGAACGGATTCGGGTGATGTAGGTCTGATGAAGAACTCTCTTGTGTTGAAGTGCTCGATCACTCTTCACTCCGGCAGGGCTTCGCTAATTCTCCAAAAAATCCAGCCCCCCAAAAGTGAGGCCTAAGGCTTCTATTTATAGGCGATACCCCTGGGGTGTCCCCAAAAATCTAGGACACCCCTGGGGTGTCCCCAAAAATCTAGGACACCCCTGGGGTGTCCCCAAAAATCTAGAACACCCCTGGGGTGTCTCCAAAAATTTGAGACACTCCGCTGAGGTGCATCCGTCCGCTTCCGCTGTAAATTCTTCGTCCGAACTCGGATTTTTGTGATTCGAATTGCGTTGGAATTCTGACGAAGAGTTCTATCAGTTCCGATGGTTGGATTATCTGTAGAACGAACGAGACATGAAAGGCATTGTTTTTTTTGTAAACATCGCGGGGCTCTCGATTAGCCTGTGCCTTCGTTATTCCGAAATTCTGTCAGCTCACGTAGTTCGTCGATTCACTTCAAGCGTTCACCGACGTCAATCGAACTCCTGTGAACCAGATAGTGACGTTCATTATCGTTCCTTAACACTGAGCTGTTCGTGGAGACCTATAGGCAATTTTCGATGCCTACAGATACCCCCTCCAAAGCGTTCCGGACTCGTTTCTTTTATAAAAGAGGCTGGAATACTTTGGATGTGATTGGTCCAGCCTTCAGTCGGCGTAAAGGACCTGTAGTTAGCTTCAACTCTTGGCTCCTTCGATTTTTGGTCTATTCGATGCTTTGACGAATAACCAAAGTTCTTCCGGCGCTGCGTTTATCGCCTGGCCGTCGTCGGAGTCTCGAGTCTACCACCAGTGAGTCGAGTTTGGCTTGTGTCATTGAGTTGACTTTGAACTGACTATCTCTGTCATATTGTGCTGACTTAGGGTTTCAGATCACCGTATGTTGACTTCTTGTCGCAACGCGTTAACTGGCGTTGACCTAGGGTTACGCGTTGACCGGCGTTGGCCCTAGGGTTTCGAACGTCAAACGTTGACTTTTTTTTGTCGCAACGCGTTGACTAGCGTTGACCAAGGGTTACGCGTTGACCGGCGTTGACCCTAGGGTTTCGAACGTCGAATGTTGACCTTTTGTCGCAACGCGTTGACTGGCGTTGACCTAGGGTTATGCGTTGACCGGCGTTAACCCTAGGGTTTCGAATCAACCTGAGGAGAACCAGTTTATACTCGTGTACTCCTGGGAGTTTCGGGAATTAGTTTAGCCTTGTGTACCCGTCGGAGGTTGACGGGTTATCCTTAAGAATATTATACATAATATTCTCCAGGAACTTCCCGTCAATTGTGAGAAATAGTTTAAACTCGTATTCTCATTGGAATATAAATACGAGTGTTGAATACGTCGTAAAAATATCCTAAAAAGGATCAAAGTGTATATAAATTATCCCCAAGTCTTTCTACACGTTCGGGCCAACATTTCGCACCTCGTACGCGTGTGAGCCATAAAAAATGATTTAATCCGGTTCGGTTCATGTCGGTTTGAGTTGGTTCGGGTCATGTGGGTTTGGTCCAACCAAAAACAAAAATCCACTTACAAACAAAAACCGATCCTCTCTCTTTCTTTCTCTTTTCTCTCTTGTTCGGTTCCAGGGTTCTTTGAAGAGGGCGAACTTCCATTGTCTCCCGTATTCACTGGTTCTGATAATATGGATAGCTTCATGGAGCAGATGTGTGACGCCCTTCGTGACGGTTCTCTGGGTATCGATCTAAACATTGATCTTGGATATGTGAATAGTGTTGAGCCCACCGTTCCATATTTAGGTATATCTACATCCGATGATACCCTCCTCAAACATGGGGAAAGAGAATCTTCTGTTCTTGTTGCAGGTATTTCTGAGCTTTCCCTTCTTCCTTATCTTCTTATACATATCTCCAACATTTAGGTTGTCCTGCAGATGTCGCGATGGAAAAGCCAGCTGAGGACGGAGCCTTTCATAATGTAGGTTTCGAGGAACAGGGGTGTGCTCCTGTACCAAGTTTCTCGAAACCCGACGCTGGATTATTAGCCGACATGCTGGCTGAACAGACTACCAGAGGAACCATGAGACCACCCTTTGGGAGTGATTCACTCACAGGTATATATCTGATTCCCTTCATTTTTTTTATCTTTTATCTAACTAATGAAGGATTAATATTACAGTACCAATCATTGGGACTGATTCAGTAGCGATTCCCAGCACATCTAGTTTACCTCGGAGTGACGGACTCACAGGTATGCAGACGATCTTGGATGTCGCACTGCTTTTCATTTATTTGATTTTTTTTTTGACTAATAGATGAGTGTAATCATAGGACCAGCCACTTGGACCGATACCCTTATGACTCTTGGCATTCCCGTTGTATCTGAGGACGATGGGGTTGCCGGTATGCATACGATCTTCTCGTCCCGATTTTCCTTACTTGTCCAAATTTCCATTTTGACTAATAAAGGAGTGTAACTATAGGACCGGCCGTTGTGCCTGATACCACTACAGTTTCTGGGACCGATAGTTTTCATAGAAGTGGCGTCTTCCCGCCATCGCCGAGTGGTATGACCGATTTGCCTACAGGGGTTGATATACCCTCCATGACCACTCCTGCCGTTATCTCGGAGTCTGTCGGACCTCAGCCCGAGGGGACCTCCGTCGGCATAGGTATGCTCGGAATTTGCCTTTGAATTTCCTTATCGTATTCGATAATCTCCTAACCTTCTATATTGTTGCTTGTAGGATCTCGATCCTCTCTATATGAGCGTGTCCGCGCCCTTTTGGTCGATACCGATCCAGGCAGAGACATTTTTCGTACGGACCTCGGCTTTTTTACCGTCTTTTATAACAACATGATTGAGAAACTTCTTCACAGAGGATACTGTTTCGATCAGTTCAGGCGTTCTTTTTCTCGCCACATGATGATGATGAGGGAAGAAGGATATCCAGAGTTGGCCGATTCCTTCACTGCCGATTTCACTGTTCTGGAGTCAGAGATCCGAGAGTTGAAGGAGTTGAAGGCTGGTGGAGCTTCTTCCTTCGTGTCCTCTCAGATGGAGCATAGGCTGACACAGTGGCACGACCTGAGATCTTCCATCGGCAGCGAGCTTCGATCACATGAGCATTCTGTTGCGCAGCTGATGGCTACCGTGGCGAGGAAGGATACAGGTAGAGCCGAGTTACTCAGCTCTTTGGATTCCGACCGTGAGGAAGTGGCTAGATTGAAGGAGGCCTTGAGGCACGCCGAGGAGTCCGTTACTCTTATTGCAGAAGACCTGGCTTGATTAGAGCGTTCTCATGAACAGACGCTCGAGAAGCTGGGATCTACACAGAAGAGATTGATGAAGCTTAAGAATGAAGCCGCGAAGATCTTAAGCAGTTCCGAAGACTCTGTCCGAGCTAGTCTGCAGGCAAAACTTGAGCAGAGCTATGTAGACAGGCTTTCTAGTTTAGAGTCCCATGTTCTTAGCCGTCAGTTGCCTTCGGGCTAACGAGCTTTTTATTATATGCTTTTGACTTGATCTATTACTAGAGACTCCGCATTTGCTTCTTTCATGATATTTCTTTATTTACTTTGAATCCAGCAATGATAAAATTTATAGGATTTTTGGCAAACCCCAGCCCTCAACGGGTTTGATATGCCTTTACCGATTACCGTTTGAATCGGGCTAGCATGCGGATTGTCTAGATCCGTTCCACATGTAACATTGTGCTAAGAGAATTTCTTTTCTTAGACTTAATGCTATGACTTTGAATACATAGACTTCACCATTTCTTATAGGGAAAAGGTACCCCGTACCGCGTATTAGGTGATGACTTATCCCTTCTTAGGCTTCGGGATAAAATTCCCCAGGTTTAGACCCTGGTGTCTTTTTCAATCGACGAAAGACTAAACCGGCAATGCGTGTTAGGCATAGACTTATCTCTATTTAGGAGTTGAGATAAAATTCCCCGTGCACAAAGTGTCCGGATTGGAAGTTGGGAATCATGTCTTTTCTGAGAACAAAGACAAACTAGAAAATGAGAGAGGAAGAATTTTATATTCTATCTCCCAGTGCTGAAGAGGAAGAATTTTATATTCTACCTACAGCTGGAGAGGAAACTCAAGGTGGGATCTCCACCCCCAGGATCCGAAAAGATAAAACTAGGAGTGGGATCTCCACTCCGAGAATCGAAAGGTTCAAACGACCCTAACTTTTATAGGATTGGTCATTTGAATCAAAAGAAGCCTAATTTCTACCCTAACTTTTATAGGTTTGGTGGAAAAAGGAACAAAGGCAAATTTTCGTTTATCGAAAAGGAATGACTCGGTCTTAGCCCTGGCTATGGTAGGTTTGACTAAGTGAGATTGGGAACAATCCTAACTTTTATAGATTTGATTGTCCGAACTGGAAGTGGACCTCTCGTTCATGGGAGGAATCGAGAGGGGAATTTGGCTTTGATCCTAACTTTTATAGGTTTGACCTGAAAGCAAAGAGAGTGGAATACAGGCAGCAATGAGAATGCCAACTAGTACTATCACTCAAAGGAAGACTTCAATGTTAAGTGATTAGGACCTAACATGTTGAGTCTGAGAATTACCAATGACTGGCAAATTAGAATTTTGGTGGACCCACCGTTAATTGATCTGATCAGTGGATGGTTTGGTGAGGGAAGATTAACCTATCAAAGGACTAGATCTCATCTCACAAAAATAACTCATGAAAGTTAGAATCTGACAAGAAGAAACATTCGGAATTCGAACGTGGATTTCTTATTCATCTCTTCTACAGCGACTGGGTTATCCCTAAGAATACCGCATGTGGTATTCTTCCGGGAACTTCCCAATATATCAATTATCCTGAAGATACTAAGGATAGTATCTTTTCAGGAATTTGCCATTTATTGGCATCATAAGCCGGTCACCCTCCTTGGTGACTAAGCGATATGCGCCGTTCGAGTAAACTGTCTCTACTACGAATGGCCCTTCCCATTTGGGTTCAAATTTGCCCTTCTTCTTGGAGTTAAGGATCATAGGCCGTCTTTCAGTTAAGACCAAATCTCCTTCTTTAAAACTCCTTTGTCGGACCTTTTTGTCGAAGGCTCGAGAAATTCTGGCTTGGTAAAACTCAATATGTTGTTGAGCTTCCAGGCGCTTTTCATCGAGCATCTCAAGTTCTTCGAGGCGTTTCTGATGTTGTTCTTCGGTCGTTATTTGGGTTGCAAGAGCGATCCGAAAAGATGGAATTTGGATTTCCAAAGGGAGGACGGCTTCACATCCGTATACTAATGAATATGGGGTTGCGCCGGTCGGTGTACGTACCGTAGTACGATAGGCCCATAGAGCCGCGCCAAGCTTATCATCCCAATCCCGTTTATTATTCTTCACGAGTTTTGATAAGAGCTTTATGATAGTCTTGTTAAAAGCTTCAGCTAACCCATTTGCTGTGGGATTGTAAGCCGTTGACGAGATATCCTGAATTTTAAACTTTTTGCAGAACCTTATGAAGGTGTTGCTGACAAATTGAGGACCGTTGTCATGTATGACTCGTCTTGGAACACCATGCATGTAGATGATATGGTGCTTGATGAATGCAATGACGTTGCTCGTTTTAACTTCTCTGAGTGGAACTGCTTCAGCCCATTTGGAGAAGTAATCGGTAATTGCCAGGATGAACCGGTCACCTTTGACTGATGGGGGATTTATAGGGCCAATAATGTCCATTCCCCAAGTCTCGAACGGCCATGACGTAACCGAAGGATGCAGATGCTCCGGAGGTTGGTGCATATAATTCGCATGTACTTGACATGCGTGACACTTTCGGGCGTATGTGATTGCATCACTCATCATGAAAGGCCAAAAATATCTCATTCTTCTGATGCGGTCATAAAGCTTGGGACCAGGTTGGTGCGCGCCACACTCTCCTTCATGCGCCTCTCTAAGGACTTCTTCAGCTTCTTTGGTTGATAAGCAACGTGCTAGCAACCCATCGTACCCCCTGCGGTATAGCGTTCGATTCTCCGTGTTATAGTAGAATCTTGGTGCTCTTCATCGGATTGAGTCTCTTTCCTTCACATCTTCTGGCAAGATTCTATGCAAGACGTAATCGATGATGGGAAAACGCCAATCTCGGGGTTCGAATTCAGCCTGAGTTGCATGCACCTCTTGCACCTCTTCTTCTTTGTCATCTTCATCGTAGAGTGGCACCAGGAGTTGGTGAGTTCTTATCGTAACAAACTGCTCTGTTCCGGAAGGCTGTGCCAGAGATACAGCTAAAGCTGCTAACACATCTGCGTAGGTGTTCTATAACCGCAGAACGTGCTCGATGAAGAATCCTTCAAATGATTCCGCTATTTCCACTGCCATCTTATGATATGGTAATAAATCCTGACTTCGGACTTCATACTCCCCTTGGACTTGTTTAACTATTAGTTGAGAATCACCGAAAGCTTCGAGATACTCAACCCCCAGCTCCTTAGCGAAATTGAGTCCTATAATCAGTGCGTTATACTCTGCTACATTATTCGAGCATGGCTCGGTTAATGAGTAAGCTCGAGGCATCACGTGTTTTCCTGGAGAAACTAACACAACTCCAACTCCGGAGGTAACCTTAGAACATTCAGTAGCACTTGCCATATTAGCTGCTCGTGAGGCGCCGTCGAAGTACAAACGCCATACTTGTTGGTGCGAAGTTGCGTTGACTTCGTGGGTTTCATCAGGTAGGTCGTCATATATCTCGGCGGTATCCGTAGTTGGATTAGCTGCCAGGAGATCACAGATGGCCTGCCCTTTTACTGACTTCTGTTGTTTGAAATATAAGTCATATTGGGACAAGAGTAAGGCCCATTTTGCTAACCGCTAATTCATGGAAGCTGGTTGAGTCATGAACACTCGGACTGGGTTAAATTTAGAGATGACATAGATGGTCTGTCCAACCAAGTAATGCCGCATCTTCTGGATGGCGAACACTAAAGCGAGGCATTCTCTCTCAATCATGGGATATCGAGATTCCGCGCCTACCATGGTTCGGCTTAAATAATACACCGTCTGCTCATGACCGTTATCGTCATCTTGTGCAAGCAATGCACTTAATGAGTGGCTCGTCGCCTTGATATAAATCAAGAACGGTTTGCCTGATTTCAGTGCGACGAGTACGGGAGGTTTTGAGAGATATTCTTTAATACTCTCGAATGCTTTTTGACAAGCGTCGTCCCACACGAACGACACACCCTTCCTTGTGAGCTTGGAGAACGGTTGGCATTTTTCTGAAAGGTTCGAGATGAACCGACGGATGTAAGCTAATCGTCCTTGCAATCCTCTGAGCTCCTTGAGGTTTCTCGGCGGTTGCAATTCATTAATCGCCTTTACTTTATCAGGGTCAATGTGAATACCTTTAGTGGTGATGATGAATCCCAGGAATTTACCACTAGACATTCCGAGGAAAGACTTGGTAGGATTCATCTTCAATTGATGGGCTCACATCAAGTCAAACATGGTCTTCAAGTCCTTAATGTGATCTTTTTTATCACGACTTTTCACGACCAAATCATCCACATAGCATTCGACAGTCTTCCGAAGATGCTCCTAAAAAATCTTTAACATGGCTCTCTGATACGTAGCGCCTGCATTCTTTAACCCGAAGGGCATGACCGTGTAGCAGAAAACACCAAGGGGTGTTCTGAACGCGGTGTGTTTTTCATCATCTGGATGCATTTTTATTTGATTGTATCCAGAGAAGCCATCCATGAAAGACATCCTCTCGAATCCGCATGTATTGTCGATAATGACATCCGTGATGGGAAGGGGGAAATCATCTTTTGGGCATGCAGCGTTGAGGTCTCTAAAGTCGATACAAATCCTGATTTTTCCATTCTTCTTAAGAACCGGGACAATATTAGCAAGCCACTCTGGATGTTGCTCTTCCCTAATGAAGCCCGAGTCGACAAGCTTTTTAACTTCGGCTTCGATCGCCTCCATCATTTGCGGACGAAACCGTCTTTGTTGTTGTTTGACAGGTTTGACATCCGGCTTAATGTTGAGACGATGCACTGCTACGTTTGGATCGAGCCCTGACATGTCTTCATAATTCCAGGCGAACACATCGATGTATTCCCTGATAAGAGAGATTAACTCTTCTTTCTCTTCGGGTAAGAGGCTATCACTAATGAATATCGGCTTCGGATTTTCCTCGCTTCCCATATTCACTTGGACTACTTGATCTTCGGTAGGAGGTTCTCTTTGTTCGAACCTATCACCGTACTGCATGCTTAAGTGATGAACCCAAGGATCTTCCCAAGTCGGCATCTGATAGTCTTCTTCTATTGTCGCTGGATCAACTGTAGCCATATTTGACATCAACTTTTTAAACATTTCACCAAGACTAGCGTCGGAATCCCAAGCCGAAGAGTCAGAAGAATATCCGTTTCTAGCTTTGTTAGCAATTTGATCGATGACTTGCCAGCAACATTCGTCGTCAGATGAGGAGACATAGTCTAAGCCTCTTTTGTGGCGATAATAATCATTGGGTTTTCCTTTTGGTACGTAGGCCATTCGAGGCGGAGCTCGCGGACCTCGACCAAAGCAAAGGCCCTCTCCTAGCGTGAAATCATATCCATACCTTTCCATCATATTGCGCGCTTTCGCATCATATCTGAACAGATGAGGGGCAGGTTTATCATCGTCGTCTTCCTCTTCCAAGAAGTGGTCGGGTATCGGAGATTTTCTTCCTTTGCCGTAGACGACCTCCTTTCCACCCCTTGTCCCTGCGGGGATGACAAGCGTCGTTCCGCAAGGATCGTGTACTTGCTTTTTCGTCATGCAAAATGATTGAAGTGGCATATACAAGTCAGGGTTATCATAAAGCTCTTTAGTTACATTATCAAGACACATCAAATACTCTAAATCATCGTTTATTGATATCTCTTCGGCAAGTTGCCAATTACAACTACTTTCCGATGATTTATCATCGTCAAGATTGATTACAATGGGTACAATGTCATTAAGTACAAAACCACCATCATAATCAAACCCAGCTTCGGTATCAGCTTCATCCCCGCTGTCCGTTCCTTGGGCCGATGGTTCAGTATCGGATTCGGCGCCGTATAAAAGGGAATCGGTAAAATAGTTCTCCAATCCCTTAAATGGTTGCTTATCCGCGACCACCGTCTTAACTTCATTATTCGTGTCCACATACTTGAGGCATTGATGCAGAGTTGACAGGACTATAAGGTTACCGTGGATCCAAGGTCGACCCAACAGTAAGTTATAGGATGTTTCCGCATCAATCACATAACAAGTAACTTCTAACTTCAAATCCCCGATCTGGCATTTGATTCGAATCTTCCCCAAGGGTCTGGACCCGCTGGTGTTGAATCCATAAATCGTAGTGCCAGTGGAGGCTAGTTTGCTAGTCGGAATCCCGAGATGATGCATCAATCGGAATGGCATGATACTAACAGCGGAACCCGGATCGACTTGGATTCGGTTGACCATGCTGGAGCCAATGTGCCCGGTGAAATACAAAGGCCTATCATGCTTTGAGTTCTTCGTCTGCATGTCTTCTTTGGTGAAAGAGATGCAGGGAAAATGATGCGCCGCGAGATTGCAGTGTTGAACTGACGACTCCGGTTCTTCAGAAGATGGCTTGATTCGAGTCAAGAAAGCTTCAGAGTCGCTCAAGGCCTCTTGTAATGCTTTCCTTGTATCCTTTGAAAGACGCAACAGCTCGTATAGGGTTATCCTAGCCGGGATATTGGCCAACTGCGCCATGATGTCAAAATAGGATGGAGAGCTTGCATTTCCCGGTTTGTCTCTCCCAATCGGATGATTGAATCGAGACTGCCTCGGGTTTTGGGCTTCTTGACGTAAAGGCTCTTTCCCTTTCTCCTTCTGCTGGACTTTCTCCGTAGCTACAGGCGTAGGGGGAGTTGCTGCAATTCCCAGTTCTGCCAATGTCTTGGAAGGAGCGGTTTTGGTGCCTAATTGCTCGGAAGCATCCGGGTACTTGTAGTGATACTCATTCCCACTTCGGGTTGCAAAGGCCTCCTGTTCATCTTCAGAAAGCGGGAAGGCGGGAATTTCTTCGTCATCTTCTCCTGGAATAGCAGAAGCTCCATAACAAGACTTACCTTTTCCTTTTGACTTTTTCTTGGAAGAGGTTCCAGTCCATTGTTCATCTCCAACCAAATCTGGATGAACCCAAAGAATCTCACCATTAGGGGCTGTGTGTGGCACAAGTCCTTTCTGGCGCTGTTTGTGTGGATCATCATTCACCGTCTTTACTGCTGCATTTATCACTGGTTCATGTTGGAACCAGTTCAAGGGAACAGAGCCGAAGCTAATCGACACTGCATTCGCACCCACTTTCTTCTCCTTGGGTTGCTTCATAGTGATGACCCCGACATCGATCAGAGCTTGAATCTTATCTTTATGGGCGTAGCATGCCTTGGTAGGATGGTGCACCGCTCTGTGAAATGCGCAGTACTTTAGATCATTAATTCTTTTAGCGTCTTCTTGATCCTGGACCGGAGGCAACTTGATCTTGTTGTTCTCGATAAGGTATTTAAAAATACCGGGAACTTCATCCTCTTTGAATGAATAGACCTTTGGAAACTTTGGTTCTGAAGCCTTTTGCTTCTGGGGCTGTTGCTGCCACCTTGATTGTTGTGGCGCCTTTTATTGCTACTTCTGCGGTTGCGCTTGCACCTCGAATGTTTGATTTGCGTCCACAGCATTCGCATGTGCTTTTTCCTTCCCCTTAGGGACAAAGTTCTGTTGTGGAGAATTATTCGCTATTTGGCCCCTTTCCGCCTTCTTCCTTTTAAGGAATCGCTCGGCTCGTTCTCCTTGCACTTTCAAGTCCTTCCAGGTCTTTGGTGGCGCCATTCCCATAGCTTCGAGGATGTCCAATGAAAGATTATTGTGACAAGTCTCGAGGATAAAATCTTCGCTGACCGGATCCCTGCAGTTCATTGCTTTGTTTCGGAATCTCTTCACAAAATTTTTGACCGTCTCACCATTCTTCTGCTTCTCATCGAATAGTGTACCGATTGATATTTCGGTGTCGTCATCGAAGAAGTTTGTCAGAAACATATCTTCCATGTCGTCCCAACTACTGATACTCCCGGGCTTGAGACGGTGATACCAGTCGAAGGCTGCTCCGCGAAGAGTACCGATGAATGACCGCACCATAAGAGGTTCATTCGCAGAAATGATTCCTAAATGAGACTTAAAATATATTAAGTGTTGGGTAGGGGAACCCTTTCCATCAAACGGCGTAAAGTTGATTAAATTAAACTTTGCCGGATACGGAATTGATTCCCACTCCCTTGGGTATGGACATGGTATGCCGGACCTCTTCACTTCTTGAGCATTCATCAACGCGTTGATTTTGCTCTCCAAGTCCTTCATCTTCTTGTCTTCACTCGTATCTGTCTTCGAGTGGCTTCGGGGAGAGGTAACGTGGTCCTCTTTCGCATTATCATCCACGGGACCGCCTCCATTGTCGTTGTTGACAGGAGGGATATTTATGTTGGCATTATTCTCTTCCCGTTTATTCTCATCTTGATTCTGATTATTGCGTCGACTGGGTTCTCCTTGGTGAATTGTCAGTGCCGCAATTTGCTGGTCATGCATCTCTCTCATCCGTTGCATGGTCATCTCCATCTCGAACTTGAAAGTTTTCTTCTGCTTATTCAGGGCATCTTCAAGCATCTTGGTTACTTGCTCGGCGCTGATCATGAATGACTCGTAGGGTTGTCCCACACTAGAAGCCGTATCATCGGACGCTATAGCCGAGCAAGAATCTGAACCAGCATCTGACACCTCCTCTTCCAAAGGAAGTCCCTTTTGCATCCTTTGGTAATTCTTTCACGTATTGATCCCTGATCGCGATCGAGTCACACGCTGTGATACTCCGGCAAACCGATCTGGGCCCAATTGTCGTGTCGATTTCCCTCTGCCGGTCATATTAGCAGACACTTCTAGGTATTCGTCCTCTTGTCGAACGAACTTCTTCCCACAAAAACGCCTTGGCTTAGAAATTCTCTCGAACACCGAGACTCTCTTTGGGGTTTTAGAACAGCAGTATTCTGACAACACCGCCTTGATGATGTTGGCACACGGACAGTGAGACTTCGTGTCTTGAGCGTATCTCTTTCGAGACTTATCCATACCCCCAGCTCTATAGTACAACTCGTCAGTTTGATAACTGGAGCAACTCATAGAGTGTTGGCATGACTTCCCAGGTATAACACCATCATCATCAGACGAATGTGCTTCCCTCTGGGGATGCGACGCTTTATTAGCGTTTTCAAAAGTCACGCGTTCAAGTTTACGCTTCTGCGAGCGTGAAAACTTAACGGGCTCTTGCACTTCGACCCGCAATCCAATGCGGTCGGTAACAGGGGCTTTCCCTCTATTATCTTTCTTAGGGGGATTGATACGACCCCCAGTCTAATTTGTCATTTGGGGACCTTTCAATGGTCCCAATCGCTCCTTGACAGGTGCTTTACCTCGGTTCTCCGGTAAAGGACCGAGGCGATCTTTCAAAGGAACCCTGGATCTTGAAGGATCCACGTTCTTGCCTAACTCCGTAGGAGGTGCGGGAACGGGATCTGGATTTGAAGAAGTTTGGGTGATAACTCCACCCACTTTTGTCTTAGGTGCCAATTTTGACTTTGGCACCCAAACCCGTTTATGTGTGGACGGCTTTTTGACCGCCTCTTCTTTCTGCATCTCTTCCGCTTTCTGCAGAAGGACTCGGGCATGCGCGAGCAACGCACGGCGTTTCTTGATTCGCTCTTCGAGAGTGGAGCGAGTCTTCTTGACGCGGACCCATTCATTTGTCTTCGCTTTAGAGGAGGAGTTAGTTGTTCGCCGTTGTTGCTCTTGGCGCTGTCTGGATTTTAGATCCTCATTGTAGTGGATCCCGTCCATCGATTCTGCGGCTTTGGCCAATTGTCGTGCAAGGCGTTGTCGCCGTCTTTGGCGCGCCCTCTTCGACAAAGTTGGAGCAACTTCAGCAGTCGCCTTTGTGGCGGAAGGGAGATCTGGATCTGCAGCCTCGACCTCTTTGGATGCCGCCGGGATGTCACGGGGCACGGGTGTAGCAGCGGCAACGGGATCTTGGATCTTAGAGCCGAAGGTCCCGCGAACGTCTTTGGAAGAGGAGGTCTTCCTGCGCCTGTTTGGAGAGGTGGATCTGGAGGAGGAGGAAGAGAGGTACTCTTCAAACTTCTGCTGATCGAACTCATATTCGATCTCTTCATTCACCCGGATCTTGAATGCCGGTTGCGTCACGACAGCCTCGGTAGCAAGGCTGTTGGCTCCCACTGTGGTCGCCAGCTTGTTTTCGTCAAAAGTTGCCTTCATCATTGATTTCATTAAAACTTCAAACGTTACAAATGAATTCAAATAACAAAAATAAAAATTACAACTTTCTTGAAAATAAACACAAGATCCGTTTATCGTCTCTTGCTTACGTGGGTCTTTAGCCTGTGACGGGGACGTCGATATCCGTGGACCACCTGGCAATCAGATCTGGTTCAGAGCTTCGTCGATCCGCGAGGAGATCTAGAAACTGAAGCGCCTATCTCGGAAAAAAGCAAGATATTTGCTCTTCTTAGGATTACCGACGAGGGGTAATGCTAAGGAACGGATTCGGGTGATGTAGGTCTGATGAAGAACTCTCTTGTGTTGAAGTGCTCGATCACTCTTCACTCCGGCAGGGCTTCGCTAATTTTCCAAAAAATCCAGCCCCCCAAAAGTAAGGCCTAAGGCTTCTATTTATAGACGACACCCCTGGGGTGTCCCCAAAAATCTAGGACACCCCAGGGGTGTCCCTAAAAATCCAGGACACCCCTGGGGTGTCCCCAAAAATCCAGGATACCCCTGGGGTGTCCCCAAAAATCCAGGACACCCCTGGGGTGTCTCCAAAAATCCAGGACACCCCTGGGGTGTCTCTAAAAATCCGAGACACTCCGCTGAGGTGCATCCGTCCGCTTCCGCTGTAAATTCTTCGTCCGAACTCGGATTTTAGTGATTCGAATTGCGTTGGAATTCTGACGAAGAGTTCTATCAGCTCCGATGGTTGGATTATCTGTAGAACGAACGAGACATGAAAGGTGTTGTTCTTTTTGTAAACATCGCGGGGCTCTCGACTAGCCTGTGCCTTCGTTATTCCGAAATTCTGTCAGCTCACGTAGTTCGTCGATTCACTTCAAGCGTTCACCGACGTCAATCGAACTCCTGTGAACCAGATAGTGACGTTCATTGTCGTTCCTTAACACTGAGCTGTTCGTGGAGACCTATAGGTAATTTTCCATGCCTACACACGATCGACCGCCTTCAGCTCCAGAGCCTCCTGCTCTCATTTGCATGTTTGCGGTCGATCGCCACTGACTCGCGGTCGATCGCCACTGACTCGTGATCGACCGCTAGTCTGCATGGCTAATTCCTACTGATTTCCTTAACTTCTCTCGCCACTTCTTCATTACTTTTCTCCAGAAGGTCATTTGTACATCTTTAATGGTATGATTTAGGACGGTGTCATTTGAGAGCACCCTCTATATACTAGCTCCTGTAGGGATATCATGTATGAGTATAGTTCCACATCGGATAGGATAAAAAAGAGTGATGAATTTAAAAAAGAATTAGGACAAATACCTAATAGCTTATGCTTTTGGGTTAAAATTGGACTCTATTTAAGGCCAATTACTTCTAGGTTAGACGAGATTTCTCTCTAAAAAATAGTATCAAATCTAAGATTATGGTCAAATAATTTTAAAAATAAAAATAAAAATAAAGTTCAATATGTCTAGCCAAGGAGGCCTTTGCCCCACCTTGAAATAATAAAACAAATACACATATAAGGTTTTTTTTTGTCAATGAACAAGCTTTTATTCCTTTACCAAATGAAGAAGTTATGTACATCAAGATCTTAACATAGAGAAACCAACAAGGAGCTACTTACAAGGTGACAATCCAATATTTACAAAGATAAAATTCAATATTTATTTTCAGCTGATATAGGACTATTTAGGTATATGGTTAAGATATCAATTTTAATATCCTTAACCAAATGATCTTTGCTTCTACATCTCTGCTAGAAAAACTTGGTATATCTCTCTTTCCAAACACTGTACACTGTAGCCGAAAATTTCATCCTCTTTAAATTTTGTTCGAACCCTCTGTCTCTCAGTCTTGAATTAAACCAGTCCATCAGTATACTCCAATCGCAAGCTCTCCCATCAAATTTGAGCCAATCAATAATGGCTATCCTCACTTCCCTTGAGTAGGAGCGATAAAAATACAGGTGATTTCAGTTCTCAAGACTTGCACCCGAACAGAGATAACTAGTGTTTGTATTAATAACCCCTCTCCTCATCAATCTATCTTGAGTGAGTAACCTGTTCTGAATAGCAAGCTAAAGCACAAAAGAATGCTTCAGGTAAATCATCTAGCCCCAGACTGTGTTATACTAGGGTACCCTTTGAGAAACAGAGGAGAAGATTGCATACACCGCAGGCATCTGGATTTTAGAGATCTTATAGCATGAACTAAGAATTTGGTTCAAATTATCAATTCCACCACAAGCGTTCAAAGCTTTATCTCTGGTTTTAATCAGCTGCTTCCACATCCACGAGTCCCCAGTTCTAGCATTCATATGTCAAACGTATAAGGTTAGCTGCTAATAATAATTTCAAACAATGGGAGTAAAAGGTATAAGATATATCTTAATTTTCTCAAACTTAATCCTCTCAGTTTCTCTCTCTATCAAGTTGAATTGTTAGATGCATCTATAAATTTTTATTTCCAAGAGTTGGACAATCATCTTGATAATCATAATATGGAGTTGCTTTTTTTGGCATATTTTAAACAAAAAATTCATTCCCTTCGTTTGATAAACTTGATATGGAGTTGCTTGTTTTTTTGGCATGTTTAAAACAAATTCATTTCTATAAATTGATCAATAGCAAGTAGAAGAGCACATTCAGTAACGAAAATGATTAAGAATGACTATCAGAATTGAACGAAGGAGGAATATATGAATGATTATTTGATATCTTATATTATTTAAGA
>BQKN01000609.1:120251-143689 GCA_022839385.1 Asparagus kiusianus
TAAACTAAATTCAGTGTTACCCTCTGGTGTTCCCCTTTAAGCTGAATATAGCTAACCTCTGCTTATGTACAGATTCGATGTTAAGTATATCTAATAATATTTTCCACATATTCCTTTTATTTGTAAACTACAACTGAATCCGATGTACCCTAAAATTTTTGTGCTCCCAGCTTCTAATATCTTTCTCAATCTTACTGAGTCAAGCTTTGCGCTCTGCTTCTCTATTAACAGCTAGATGTGATGACAGTGTAGTCATCAGTATTTCTTCGAATATGAGTTCTACATCGACCACATCCTCGTCCCGACATTTATGTTATCAGAAGGAGAGCTTATTAGATACAATAAATGAGATTCGCAAACACACACACACACACACACACACACACACACATTGTTTGCTTCCATCCAAGCTAAAAATATTGTCTGCTCAATGCAAGGTCTACTGATTACTTCGTCAATTGGATTGTTGTCTTCATAGATAACATATTGTTCATTCAAAAGATAAAAACACACTCTTTCTATAACCGGTTCTCTTTTATGAATTTCATTGCTAAATATTCTCTATGTTGCGTCACATGGAGAAATATATCTGTAATCATAATACGTTTTGATTTCATCAACTATTTGATCCTCACCACTTGTAAACCTTTGATACAGTGTTGTAGAGGCACGATCATGCCCTTTGTTTATGTTTTAAATAAGTTTTTGATGGATCTCGATTGGTTGCACCATTCAACATTAACATGCACCTGGTACTTAATGAGAAGTTTAGGATTATATGAAGCAACAAAAAAAATCAAGATTGACACCATTCTTGTTGATAATCCTACTATCATCCCTTCTTCTATACACTAGATAACCATCATTATCTCCAGTGACTCTTTGGACAAACTTTTTTGGGAAATGCTTAGGACATTTGTCATCCTTCATGCATAGAGAATGTTTATTAGAGTGGCCACATGGACCATGAATCATATAATTTTTTACACACTCATACAATTCAAAATTTTATTCTTTATCTAGAATTTCAGCATAAGTAATCTTATCTATGTCTACATCAGTAGGATACTTGTCTTATGGAACTAAGAATAGTAGAATATGAGCATGCGTCAAATCTCTTTTTTGAAATTCAACCATATTTACAAATGCCACATGAAATTTTGAATTCAGTAACAAAAGGAACTAAAATCCAATTCAATGTAAAAGCACAAAAAGAGAAGAAATTTTGATTTCATTATCAAATAGAACTAAAATTAATTCAATGTAAAAGCACAAAATGATAACTTAAGTAAAACTATGTAATGTCATCAAATTTATATACATTATTTAAAGGTACATAGTTATAGTCTTAACGCAATAGCTATTCTTATAATTAACTTCAAAAAAATTAAATATTATGACTCACATGGCAGGGAATGTATATTAGTCAATTTCATGCAATTTTGTTATAAATAGGTATAATAATAAACATATCACTTTCAAAAAGTAGCTTATGTATAATTCTTCATGAGGAAAGAATAACATATAACATATATATTCAAAATAATAAGTTCTCATACCAGCTTTGACAGAACCAAACAAATTGTGATGCTTCAGATCATAAATAAGTTGGTCAAGTTTTAGTTTGAAGACTCGACAAACAATGTCAAGTCTATCCTTTAGATTGCAAACATTGATTTTTACAAATCTTACTAATCTCTGACCATTTTGGATTACACGTGAAAGTAACGAACAAATCCAAATATCCAGCCCACTTGCAAATAGCCATAGCACCTTGATAATTTTGTATCATGTATCATGCACCACAAGTGCAAGAGGATGGTAAGATAATGCACTTCCCTCGAGAAGACGGATTAGTTTCACCCCTTAAAACAGCTTGGATAAGACGTTTGCATATGTCTGCCCTAAATTCCTTTTGATGATTCCTAATGTATGTCAATCTTCTACTCTCAATCATTGTATAAGAATCTACTATAAACTGCTGCAACAATCTCCTTAATAGTAAAATTGTAGGTGCTTTGTTATCTCTATTTTGAAGTCTAAATGCAAAAAAATCTCTCATTGTAAGCTTTATTTTTTTCCGAGAAGCACTATTTGAATCTCTATGCAAAATATTCTCTCAATAACAATCATCACCATAGGGAAACAAAAGAGGATACTATATTGGTAAATAAGATGGGTGTAGCTCATTGATTCTTTTAAGCTCATCACTTTATGACTCTATTATTATATCTCTATCGACATTTAAGCTATCAACATCTCCTACAATAAGAACATCAACCTCAGAAGTTGTAGAAACTAACCCTCTAGAATGATCAGAAGAACTGCAGAAAATGTTTCTTTCATAACAATTAATTTAAGTATTTATAAATACATCAATAGCAGAGAACAAAAATAAATATAATTTAAAACAAAGTTATGCAATGTATAACATGTAAATGACAAAGTAATAACAACTAATATTATTCTACAGAATTTAACATGATCTTATTACATGATACTTATATTAACATGTCAAGTCATATATAAACGCCATTTAAAATATAAAAGTAATACATAATAAACAACACATATTCTAGATGATATTTCATTTTTCATATCATAAATGTATAACTAGGAAAATTTTGATGGAGAAACTGGAGTTGATAACAAACTTCTAATCCTATGGTAATTCTGGCCATGTAGTCTAAAACATAAGGCACTGGCCAATTTTTTACGGAAGTATCAACTTTTCCTCTTATTGAAGTGAATGAGAATATCATGTTATATGCATGAATATTTTCCTAAAATGTTTGTGAAATTACACTAGAAGGGGAGTGAATAGGGTATATGCTAATGTAATCCGATATTAATACCAAATTAAAACTTATTAACAACATCCTAGCAATTATGATATAGAACAAGATAGATGAGCAAGGATATATAATTAAAACACAGGCGATATAAACATGAACAATTATGCAAATGAGATAGTGACAAACGCCAACACACAATATGATCATGGAGTTCGGTCACCCTCGACCTACGTCTCTGCTCCTCACGCTCAAGGAGAATTTCCACTATCATAATCGGTTTTCAAAGGTCACCAAAAACGTTTACAACTCACACAATCGATTTTCTAGCTCACCAAAAATTTTTCACAACTCACACAAATACAATCACACAATACACCCTCTAAGTGTTAGACTAGCCCGTGTCGCCTTCCTCAAGTGCTCGGATTTACAACTTCTCTCTAGGCTTTACTATCAACGTCACTCCTCTTGGAATCGATCCCGACTCTCACCACATACTTCTCTTGGTGTACTTGTGTATTACAAAGTGATCTCATAATTAAGCACAAGAAAAATATTTGTTTTCTACAATATATGTGAACTCAAAGTAAGCACACACTCAATATTACAAACTCACAACCCCAATTATACTATGTATGAAAATACTTAAGCTCAAGTGGGTGTGTGTAAACAATGAGTGAAAATAAAATATAAACTCAATTAAAGTCTAGCTTATAGAAATGATAATCAAATGTAAAAATATCTAGAGATTGAGTTTAGAAAACTTATCCAATGAAAAACAAGAGAGGGAGATGAGGTTGAAGCCCAAACACGAATTAATAATCTCCTCTTGCTCTTGTGAAAACCACTTCACACAAACTTTTGTAAAACATACTTAAAACAAACTTAAACGCCCCTAAATTTTATTTTAAAACTTTCTTAGTTAGTAGGAATGGTAAATGCAATGAGGGTATGTATAGGGTTGAACAACCTAGCCCAAGAAACCAACAAAAACCCATAAAAATATTTAAAAAATATAAAATCTAGAAACTAGTCGTTACTGTGCAACGGTTATATTATAAGTCGACTTATGATACGTATAAGTCGACTTAGGTTTACATGAGTCAAATCATTTGAATTACAATTTGACTCAGCAGATAAAAAACATCTAACTACACAACACTTCATAAGTCGACTTATTACTTCATAAGTCGACTTATAACATGCATGACAAATTCTGGAATTTTACGTATTTGATTTTATAAAATTAATTAAAAATAGTAAATCAACTCTAAAAATCATGAACATTTAAGAGAAATTTCTAAACATATAGATAAACATGTTAGTGAAAATAATTTATAAAATATTGCTTCTCATTTGTGAGATATTAATAGTTTAAGACAGATATTCTAGATTCTAAAAACTATTGAAATACTCAATTTTGTAAAATCAATTTGACATAGTAAATCAAATCCAAAAATGATAAAATTTTGTGAAATGATAAATATATAATAGAACATGTTAGAAAAAGAATTTCTCAAATTGTATTTTCAATTTATGAAAACTTATTTGTTTTGTAAAAACATGCACAAACATGAACTTATTAAAACTTGATTTTAATGAAATCATTTCAAGCACCTATAAATATGAAACAAATATGTGTGTATATAACTATATCCATTTGTTTCATATTCATGTGGCTAAACTTGAAAGAAATAAAATGAGAACTATGTGCGTGTGTAATATTTGAGCAGGCCTCACAGTCCCGGTGTTAACCACCAGGCATGGGATTGTTCAGAGTTATCCCAACTTCTTTGCTATGTTAGAGAGGTATAATGTAGATAGCTGCACATTTTTCATGTCTGTCAGAGAGTTGGGTTTCGCAACCATGAAATGTAGGCATATCAGGGCTACCATTTGGAGAGATGCCCTATGAAGAGTTCATTCCCACTACGGAAGAGCTCTTTATCTTGAGAATGGCACATCCAGAGATCTATGCCACCTTCTGGGAGTTTATGTGCTACTTTCATATCTGCATTCACCTAGTAGGGATGCGTGGAGGGGGTATCATGCATACCGAATGGGCGAACTATCTTTTTCGGAACCTAAGCCAGAGAGATAAGGCCGTGACCCAGCTTGTTATAGTGTCTCCCAAGGGCATTAAGGCCCATATTACGGCTTTAGAAGCTGTTTACAAGAACGAGCATAAGGAGGACGGGTTTGAAGCTGGTGTCGAATTTGAGAGCTTTCATCACCAAGCTGCCACGCCTATCTTTGATACCGTCCTTCTTGTCAATTTCTTGATGTTGTGGCTGAAATGATGCATGGTGCCATCGAAGCCTGCCGAATCAGTATTAGCTGAGGTAGTATACCCGGTTGTTTTATTGGCTCACGGGAGACCATTGAGCCTCCTCACTGCTATGGTAGCCTGCATACAGAGTGGGCTAAGGACGTTGATATCTGAATTCATCACCGTCCAAGAAGTTAATGTTACTAAGAGGAAAGTTCAAAGGATTCCCCAACCTCGTGTTCCAATGCCATACACTTACTTGGCGACCTGGTTTGTCTTGCGTTGCCACTCGTTGATAACAGGGGTTACTGAAGAGAATGAAGTTTTTACTCCCTTTGTGCAGAGGCTCGAGTTGGCCACATGGACTCACACATACATAGTCCGGGCTCAACAGCTTTTGTCACAAATGGACAACTATAGGATTTTCTGTTGTGTTCCTGATTTTGATGGGGCCGGAGATGAGGATGCAAATTTTGCAGATTTTGAATTAGAGGAATTTTCATCTTTAGGGGAAGGTGTCTTCAGGTGGCTCCTCAATATTAGATTGGGGTATCTGGCCTTCCTCTTGGTAGAGGAGTGCATCATTGAACTATACACACCTTCTCGTTTTGCTAAGCAATTTGGGTATGACCAACTCTATGTTGGCAATCCTAATCCGGAGTTGGCGCGGGTCAGGAATTTTCTTGAAGGGGATTGTGCTTCGTATTTCTTCTTTGCGGGAGGGTCCCATGCCCTATTCACTCTTCCCAACGTTGTTCCTGCTTGCTCTACAGTTGCCGGTGTCGGTGACTTGCTTTTTGAAGTTTCTAAAATCCCGGAGTATAATGTATATACTTCCTGTATAAATGAAATTCGAGAATTTTATAGATCGAGGACAAGCTCCACCAGGACTCATCATTCAGGGATTAAAGAGTATCTAGCTTGTGAACAAGCAATAGCCGCAGCTGAGAGTACTCACGAGGGGATTTGGACTGCCGTGCAGCCAGGCGCGGAGAAGGCGGCTGAGGCAATTTATGAAGAAGTGCCAGTTGCCAAGGCGAATCAAGAGAGTGTAGCTATAGAGGCTCGTGTGGTGGAAGTAGCTTCTAGGCCTCGTATCCTAAGGTCAGTAGGGAAGAAACTCTCACTACTAAAGAGGAAGGCGAATATGAGAAGAGGATCCGCAAGAAGATGCATGTTGTTGCCCGGACTCCCAAAAAGCCGAAGTTGATGGGGGACTCAATAAAGTCCACCCTTATTGAGCTTACGGAGAGTAAGGAGGATTTTGTGCTTCAAACCGCTCCTTCTGATCCCGAAGTTGTGATGGTCGAGCAAGGGTTGACCGTTAAGGATTCGGCATCAGATCTGCCTGGGGAACTACCTTCTGAGGTTGTCCCTCGACCTGCTCGTAATTAGTATGGGTCTGATCTATCCGATTGATCCTCCTGCAAGTTCAGAAACCTTGAGGAAACTCATCGAGCAATTAGAAAACTGGATGCACATGACTATTGATGTCGTCAGTCTAGGAAGAGTGGATTTTGGAGTTTTCGAACCCCATCTGATGGGTTGCCTAGATAAGATCAGACGCCAAGGCAATGCGCTATGGACCGAGAACTACAAGGAAAGCATTATCAGGAATGCTTTCGAATTTGCAACACGCTGATTTGGGAATAGAAGTGGACCAGAATCTTTCTACGGCCAAAGCTTCGAGAGCGCAACGCCATGAGGCTCTTAGAAAGAGCTTATCTGAGAAAGAACCTCACATTGCCAGCCTACAAGAGGAGCACACTCAGATACATATGGACATGGGTAGTCTTGCTATGGGTGTTCGGGATGCTGAGGCGGCCATTGCTCGCATGGGGGTTGAGCCAGCTCAGAAGAAGGCCTAGCTAGTTGAGGATGTGGAAGTCATAAGGGGGTTAGCTGTTCACAGCGATGAGATTTTCAAGGAGTGTTGTAATGAGATCAACGCTACTGATAAGATTTGGAGAGAGGTTGCAGAAGCAGTGCCTGATGAAGAAGAGCTCAAGGGGAAGATAACTAAAGAAGTTCAAAAGGCTCGTGAGGAGAACATATCTGAGTTGAAGTCCAAGCTCAAATCTTGGAAGTTAATGAGCCGAGATGTTTGAATTTGAACTGCCTTTGGGAACAATTTTGTATCGTTTTTATTCCAATTATCGTTACTTTGTATTAAAACAACATTGAAATAAAAATAAAATCATTATTTTTCATCGTCTCTCTTATAGAACTCCAATTTAGGACGATAAAAAATATTGCAAATGCCATAGGTATAGTGTTAACTTAGCATAAGTTCGAAATTTTCTTTATTATTACTTAGAATAATTTTTGAAAATTTTAATCGTCAGAGGTACAGTGTTAACTTGACGATATACATGCCGGAGAAATTGGGCAAGTTGGTTTTCCCTCCATTTACATAAATTTTAGATGAACTACCCCCAGTCTGATTTGTCTGGGGATTAAGAGAAAGGGGGGGTTTCATAGCTTACGGGAAATATTTCTTGAGAAATTTTTCGTTAATCGGCATCATGAGCTTGTCACCCTTTTGATCGATGAGGCGATAAGCTCCATTCGAATAGACTGATACTATTACGAAGGGCCCTTCCCACTTGGGGTTGAACTTCCCTTTGGTCTTGTGTGTCATTATCATGGGTCATCTTATGTCTAATACAAATTCGCCTTTCTTGAAAATTCATTCCTTAACCTTTTTGTTGTAGGCTTTGAAAATCCGGGCTTGATATAACTCGATCTACTGTTGAACTTGGAGTCGCTTATCATCTAAAACTATAAGTTCTTGCAGACGCATGCGATGATTCTCCTCCTTTGTTGCTCCTATTATGATAGCAACTCTCAAGAACGGGATCTGAATTTCCAATGGTAATACAGCTTCGTAGGCGTATACCAAGAAAAATGGAGTGGCTTTTGTAGGGGTCCTTATAGTCGTGCGGTAGGCCCATAAACATTCGTTAAGTCTTTCATCCCAATCACGTCGGCTCTTGGAAATGAACTTTCGGAGAAGCTTCATAATTGTCTTGTTAAAAGTTTCTACTAGGCCGTTAGCCGATGGATAGTATGTTGTAGAAGCGATACTCTGGATTTTAAACTTATCACAGAATCTCTGAAATCCATGGCTGACAAATTGTGTCCTATTGTCGTGGACTATTCATCTCAGAACTCTGAAGCGGTAGATGACATAATGTAGATAAATTTGATCACATTCAAAGTTTTAACTTACTTCAACAGGATTGCTTCCGCCCATTTAGAGAAGTAATCAGTTACAGCCAAGATGAATCGATGCCCTTTGGCAGTTGGTGGAGCGATAGGGCGATGATATCCATACCCCACATCTCGAATGGCCAAGAGACAGATGTCGGATGTAGGTTCACTGGTGCCTGATGAATAAAGTCACCATGGATTTAGCATGCGTGACAACATTTAGCATAATCAACTATGTCTGTAAACATCTTTGGCCAATAATAGCCAATTCATCAGAGTCGGTCTTCCAACTTAGTCCGAGGTTGATAAGCTCCACAGATCCCATCATGCGCTTTCTTAAGAGCTTATTTAGCTTCTTTTCTAGAATGACACTGAAGCAAAATTCCATCATGTAATTTATGGTATAGAGTTTGAGATGTCGCGTTGTAATAGAATCGGAGGGCCTTCCATCTGATAGCAGCCGCTTCTTTGGGATTATCGAGAAAAATCATGTATAAAACATAGTCGATATACGAGAATCGCCAGTTTCTGGGTTTGAATTCCATTGATGTTGTGTAGACTTCTCCAGTCACTACCTTGTCGGATTGTTTTTGTGAGGAAATCTTAGGGTAATACAACTCGTGTCCTGAGATAGGAATTGTTGTTTCAGCCCCGGGTGGCAATGCTAATGAGGTTTCCAGTAAAGCCAAAGCTTCGGTATAAGCATTCTGAGTTTGTGGGATATACCCGATGAAGAAGCATTTGAACTTTCATGCTTTTTCTAGGACTGCGAAGTAGTATGGGAGTAAATCTTCATTGCGTACTTCATATTCTCCACGGACTTGATTTACGATGAGCTAAGAGTCACCGTATGCTTCGAGGTGTTGAATATTAAGCTCCTCAGCAAATTGCATCCCTAATAGTAGAGCATTATACTCAGCTACATTGTTAGTGCAGGATTCGATCAGAGAAAATCCTCTTGGAATCACGTGACCATTCAGAGAAATTAATACTACTCCTACTCCAGCGATAATTGCTCCATGAGGGTTTGCTCTGCATACACTATCAAAGAATAACTTCTACACTTGCATAACTTCTTGGGCTATGCAAGCTTCGACAACTTCATTAGGTAAGTCTTCATACAGCTTAGATAATCCCAGTACCGGATGATCAGTTAGGAAATCTTCTATAGCTTGACCTTTAATAGCCTTCTGGAGCATAAATTTTATGTCATACCATGACAGGAGAATTATCCATTTCGCTAATCGACAATTTAGTGAAGATGGTTTCGTCGTGAGCACTCTCAATGGGTTTATCTTAGAGATGACATGAATTGTTTGTCCAACTAGGTAATGTCCGATCTTTTGGATAGCAAATACCAAAACGAGACATTCTTTTTCTACTAGATTGTAGCGATGCTCAGCTCCCATCATGGTCATACTTAGATAGTAGATTGTTTGCTCCTATCCTTGATGGTTATTTTGGGCTAATAAAGCTCCAAGAGAATGATTAATGGCCCTTACGTATAGCAGGAACGGTTTTCCCAATATCGAGGCCACAAGGACTGGTGGTTGAGTGAGGTATCTCTTAATCTCCTCATATGCTTTTTGGCAGTCTCCATCCCAAATGAAGGATACTCCTTTCTTCATGAGCTAAGAGAAAGGTTGGCAATATCCCGAAAGGTTAGAGATGAATCTCCGGATGTAGGCTAACCTACCTTACAAACCTCAGAGCTCCTTAAGGTTCTTTGGAGGTGGCATGTCTTGGATGGCACGCACTTTTTCTGGATCAAGAGAAATTCCCTTGGACGTAACTATGAATCCCAGGAATTTTCTACTTGATACTCCAAGGAATGATTTGGTCAGGTTCATCTTTAGCTGATGTGCTCGTATAATGTCGAACATTATCTTTAGGTCTGTAAGATGATCACCTTTGTGTTGGCTTTTTACTGGTATATCATCAAAGTAGCATTCAATCTTCTTACGTAAGTGCTCGTGAAAGATTGCGTTCACTGCATGTTGGTAGGTTGCACCTGTATTTTTTAATCCGAAGGGCATCACTGTGTAGCAATACTCCCAATGGTGTTTCTAAAAGCAGTATACTTTTCGTCTTCAGGGTACATCTTGATCTGATTGTACCCAGAGAAACCATCCATAAAAGATATCCATTCATACCCGCATGTGTTATCGATCATAACATCTATGATGGAGAGTGAAAATTCGTCTTTTGGACATGCTACATTTAGGTCACGAAAGTCAATACATATCTAGATTTTACCCTTTTTTTTAGGCACTAGAACAATATTGGCTACCCAATCAGGGTGTTGTTCCTCTCTAACAAAGCCCGAGTCAATAAGCTTTTTGACTTCTGACTCAATTGTTTCCATGATATCTGGACGAAACCAACATTGTTATTGTTAAATGGGTTTTGCGTCTGGATCAATGTTAAGACGATGCATGGCTATTTTAGGATCAAGACCAGGCATGTTTTCATAATTCCAAGCGAAGATATCTATATATTCTCTGATGAGGGATATATTATCTTCTTTCTCGGGTGGTGATAAGCTCCCGCTTATGAAGATTGACTTAGGATTAGATTCATCCCCCACATTGACCTGCATTACCTTATCTTCAGTGGGCGGTTCGCGCTGTTCGAAATGCATGTCCCATAAGATGTTAAGGCGCTTGATCCAAGGATCGTTAGTTGATTCGATCAATTCTTGGTTATCCTCTGCATCTTTGACTGGATGACTAACAGAAGTCATGTTCACGGACACGTTTTTGAATATTGCTTCGATATTTACGTCAGATTCCTATGAGGATGTTTTGGATGAACGATCTTGACACAGACAGTTGACGATCTCGTCTTCTTAAAGAGGAGAAGTAGAGACATAACCTAACCCTCTTTTAGTTTTATTGTAATAATCAAGAGGTTTTCCTTTTGGAGTGAGAGATATTCAAACGGGTGTTCGTTTTCCTTTCCTAAAATTTAAACCTCTCTTTTTATTAAAGTCATAATCCATTCGTTTCATTAAATGGATGGAATTGGTTTCATGGTAATGGAATTGAGGAACTCCATTATCTTCTTCTGAACTTCCTTGCTTGACTAGTTCAGGTTTGACTCTCCCAAAATAGATAGGCTTTTTTCCTTTCCTTTTGGATAGGACTTTGAAGAAAGTCTTTTGGATATTCTCGATTTCTTCATCCGTAGCGAAAGATGACTTAATCGGTAATGTGAGTGATGCCTCTGTGCATAATGTGCACAATATGTCGGTACCTACATCAGTATTATTTTCTATTTGTTCATTTTTAGAGGACACATTAGAAAAGTACGCCAAAATAAAATCTTTATTAATGCACCACTTGCCCTAGTTCGGTACATTATTATTTCTCTCAATCTAACCCATTACATCAAAATTCAACTCCCATGGACAATCTTCCTCAGGATCTGACTCGATGTCAGCTTCGTGGCCGCTGTCAGTATCTTCTTCAAATTTCTCTTGAGACTCTAGGTAGAAGACAGAATTTGTATGGAAGTTTTCTACCCCTCTGAAAGGGTGCTTCTCAGCAATCAGGGTTCAGACTTCTCCTTCATCATTAACATACTTCATAACCTGATGTAGGGTAGACGAGATAATGTGGTTCACGTGAATCCACAGTCTTCCTAAAAACAAATTATAAGATGTGTCTGCATCTATAATGTAATAAGTCACTTCAGACTTGAGATCTCCAATTTGACATCTGAGCTTGATCTTTCCCAGGGGCCGAGTGTTGGTTGTGTTGAAACCGAAGATAATGGTCTGGGTGGTGTTTAACCGATGCATGGGAATCCTCAAGACATGCATGACTCTGTAAGGCATAATGCTAAGTGCTGAGCCTGGATCAACTTGCACATGACTAATTTCCGAAAACCTAATATACCATGTGTAATATAAATGTTTGTCATGCTTGTGTTTGACTTGCATATCTTCCCGAGTGAATGATATGTAGGGTAAAATTCTTACTGCTTGTAGATATTGTATACATGACTAGGCTTCAGAAGATTTAGGATTCAAAGTAACCTGTGTAATAAAGCTTTCCGTGTTTTGTTAAGGCTTCAATTAGAGCTTCTTTGGTGGTTTTAGACAATAACAGGAGCTCGTACAGGGTAATCCTGGCTGGTATGTTGGCCATGATGTTGAACCGGAAGGGAGCTCGTACAGGGTAATCAGTGTTTCTTTCTGCTTTCCTTTGTTGGTTGACTTGTGAGGGACAGAACCCCTAGCGTCTTGAGGCTGTTCTTATGTTCTTGAACACCTTGATCATAATTCCTTAGATAAGCTTTTCCTGACCGGGTGCTAGGGTTGTCTCCTTGGTCTGCTGCAAGAATGATCCTCTCTTTTTCTAAATCAGTGAGAGGTTGGAGGTGATCATCATCCTCATTAATGGAGGACCTAATCATGTTAGATAACTTAGTCTTGCCTCTTTTCTTTTTGGACGAGGTGTTCATCCACTGTTAGTCTTCAACCAGATCGGGATGGACCCACATAATCTCCCCTTTCAAGGTAGTAAAGGGAGTTAATCCTTTATCTTTTTGACCATGTGGGTCAGTTTTTTTCATGTGTATTTCCCATTTATGGATGAGACTAACTCCATCTGCAGTTGTTATAGGAAGGAAATCACCGAACTGGACCGCTATCAAATTGGTAGATACAGTCTTCTGTTCGGGCTTCAATGTGAGTACATTAGCATTCACCAAATTTTGCAGGATATCCTTAAAAACATAGAATTTTCTGGTAGGATGTCCTAAGAACCTGTGATAACGGAAGTAATTAGGGTCGTCCACTTTTCCTGCCTCATCCGGTTTCTTGATCTCAGGAAGTTACAGTTTATTGTTTTTCCGAAGTAGCTGGAACAAAATGTCCACATTCTCCTCTTTAAACGAGTATTTCTTGGGCGCTCTTTGTTGAATTGATGCTTTGCCTTGCTTAGCAGGTGATGTTCGTGTGCTGGAATCGGAAGCCAAAGTCTCCTTTCCCTTAAATTGAGGAGCATTATTTTGGTAGCGTTGCTGTTGTCGCTTTAGTTGAGTAGCCTCTTCAGCCTTGACCCGAACAATGATTTCTTCAGCTTATTCTCCTTGTGAAACCAATTGTCTCCAGGAGAGACATTCCGCTACCCCCATTTGAGCAAGGAGCTGAGTCTGCAAGTTATGCCTGCATGTTTCGACCAAAGTAGATTGAATCATACCTGATGGGTATCGTAATACCATATTATCGAATCTTTCAACATAAGCCTTGATAGACTCTCCTTTCCTCTTCTTGGTAGCAAGAAGGGTCGGGACAGACACTTTTGTATCATCCTTAAAAAATCTGAATAGCTTTTTTAGATCTACCCATATTTGAATAGACCCAGCAGGTAACTTCATGAACCATTCGAAAGAAACACCCTTAAGGGTGCCAATGAACAATCAAGTCAGAATAGCTTCATTTGCCACCACATCTCTAGTCTGCGACTTGAAGAAGTAGACGTGCTGATTTGGTGATCCTGTGCCGTCAAAAGGTTATAAAGTTGGGGCCTTAAATTTTGGTGGATAGGGAGTTGCGTGTCATTCCGCGGGGTAAGGCCGTACCACTCCTTCTTCATGAAGCTCACTCCTGTTAGTTATTGCATTAAGGCGAGCCTCTAACTCTTCCATTTTAGATGACTGAGGATTTGGTTCTCTTTCCATCTCCTTCTCATTTTCAGAAGAGGATTCTATGTTCTAAGTTTCACGATCTGAATTCTCAGGCACCTTTTGCTTCCCCTTCGAGTATTTCTTCCGAAAGGATTCAGGCTTTTGAACTCTCTCTGCGAGGAGCTGGGCTAACATATCTTTCATTTGGATAAGCAGCTCCTACTGTGCATGAATCATGACATGATTTTCATCGACTTTCTTAGCTAAGTCATCGGAACTTCCAATCATATAGGCGGGTTCCTCATGTGCTCCGAAAGAGCTTGAGGATTGCGAATCCACAATTACTGAGTGTTCATTATCTAAAACGATCCCCTTGGCTAATTTTTGATAATTAACCGGGTAGATAGTTCCTGTACGTGTTTGGGTGCACCAATAAACTCCTTCGAACTCATCACAAATCTCCCGAATAGTCGGGGAATGACCTCTTTCTGACTCGTCAGAACTTGGAGCTGAGGCTTTCCTATACCGATCATATTAATAGTAACTTCGGGATATTTTGTTTCAGAGATCCCTTTCTTATGATGACGCTGTCGCTTGGCAGGACTAGTGACATTTGTTAATTGGTTAAATACCGATTGTCGAGGTGCGGATGTACAACAAGGGCATTCTAAGAGGACTGCAGAATTGAGCTGCTCACATTGACATGAATGAGTTTTTTGTTGCTCAGGTCTTCTCCTCGACAGCAATTCTCACAAGTTAGAGACTTGGGACGAATCTATCACAGAGCGTGAGGACAGAAATGGAACCCCCTGCTCGTTGGTTGGCGGGACTGGTTCTTGATGGACATGAATTTTAAACCCATGTTGATTCCCTTGAACTTGGCGGACCAAGCCGTGTTCTGGAGAAGAAACACGAGGGTCACTTCTAATTTTATGAACGCTAGGCTAAGGCCTACATTTAGTTGATGAAACAGACCACTGAGGATCGTGTTTTGGTTGAACGCACTCCTGAGATGTGCGTTTGATTGATAAAACAGACCCCTGAGGGTCATGTTTTGGATGAACGCACCCCTAGGGTGTGTGTTTGATTGATGAAATAGACCCCTGAGGGTCATGTTTTGGTTGAATGCACCCTTGGTGTGTGCGTTTGATTGATGAGACAGACCCCTGAGGGTCATGTTTTGGTTGAACGCACCCCTGGGATATGCATTTGATTGATGAGACAGACCCCTGAGGGTCATGTTTTGGTTGAACGTACCCCTGAGGTATGTGTTTATCTTTAGAAATGCTTTTCTGAGGACTGGGTTTTGGATGAACAATGTGCCACTGAGGGTCATGTTTAAGTTGTATCATGCGGGGCTTGTAGTTAGGCTCGTTACCGTGAAGTGTGCGTTCTGAAGTAGAGAGATAGCACTCAGGCACAGACTCAAAAACGCGATTTTCGCGTTGGGCAAGAGATCGGCTATTTCATAGGTGTGCTCTCTGTATAGATCTCCTCCTTCGTCGAGCGGCATTCTTTTTGGCCTGTTTTAAGGCCTTAGCTGCAACGTCGTCGGTGTTGGTTGGATTTTCCTCCGCCATGGATCTTTTATGACCTGACACAGATCGTGTTAACTCAAGTATGGAGCTTTTAACTCGTTGAACGAGTTTGATGGAATCTGAGCCCATTCCTTCAGAGGAATGGCTGTTTAAACAGTCTCGGCTAGAAGAAGGGACTATTTTTGGAATTATAGCAACAGTTGGCATTTTAATCTCCTTGGAGATTTTACGGACATTACGCCTAGCCTTAGGGCTGAGTGATCCAGAGGAGAGGACTTCCTCATACTTAGCTTGATCAAACTCTACTACGAGAATTTCCACGATCATTCCAGCGAGATTAATATCGGATTGCACCACCACTTCATCATCAGAGAAGCTAGTCCCCAGTGGAGTCGCCATCTTTTGTTTGTTGTAAAATTTGTATTAAGAAAATGAAAGAATTGAATTTGATTTATTCTTTCTAATTGCTTAGAAAAAGAATGTTTACAACTCCCTCGAATGCTCGCGTCGAGTTTGCTCTCCGTTGACGATCCGCATGTCTCAATTCACTAGAACAACTAACTTGCGTGGCAAGTATGAAAAGAACTCTTAACGAGTTTATGAACTCAGGGTGAGTTTAAACTCTGTGAAAAGAGTTATCTTTTGAATCGAAAATTCGGTTAATTTGCCAAGTACGAAGATTAGGGGTGCACTCGGTTCAAATACGGTTTGGATATGACCCTTATCATAACCATAACCACTTTCTAAAAACGGATACGGATACGGTTCGGATATTCATCGGTAAGCAAAAAGCATTATCATATCCCCACATTAAACGGAAATAGATACGGTTCGGATATTAGAGGTTCGGGTATGGTCCGGATATGGATACTAATCGGATATTTGAGAAATAGATATGAATAGGATATGAGGAAAAATACATATGATTTTAATAACTCACAAAAAATACAAAGCAAATCCAGTAAGACAAGTTACCTCAGAGACTTTGTTGCTATCATGTATGACAAACCTCAAAACCACAAAGACTAAAACCCACATCTCCATCGACTACAATCTTTAAAAAACAATAAAATAATAATAGTCAGAGCCACAAAGGCTAAAACCCAAATAAATTACAAATCATCAGTAATCAGCGCAGCTGCCCTTTCTTAATTCTCTGCATCCAACTGTTCACTGGTACAAACAAAGAAACAAACAGTTAGCGTGCAATCGAGAAACGTCGCCAAATTAAGAAAATTTAATGATTTGAAAACAAATTTACCCTTGCAATGGAGCGGAGTTCTTGTACTTGGAGGAGTAGAACTCGATTAGGGTCTTTCCTGCAAAATGAAATTAGGGGGAAATATTTTTTAAAAAAAAATGGCAGCAAATAAAGGAAGGAGAGGAGAAGAGAGACACCAGAGTCGATTTGACGATGTCGATGTAAGATACGTCTTCATTGAGCTCAGGCCATGGAATTCCAAAGGAGTAGAGTGGATGAAGGATTTGATTTGATGAGGAGGAAGAAGAAGCCATTGTTTTGTTCATTAAACGCGGGGTGGGAGGCGGAGCTCGGACGCATTAGGCGGAGGAGTAGGTGGAGCTCGGACGAGAAGGCAGAGGAGTAGGCGGAGCTGGAGGCGGAGATCTGAGGCTGAGATTGAGGCACGACACAGAGGCGACGCGGGACGCGTTGCAAGTGCTGACTTGGATCTCGGGTGAGGGAATAAGGCAGCCAGAAGCGACGAGCAGTCGTAGTCGAAGCTTGGATGCAGAGAGGGAGGTGGAGGCTGGTGGGAAACTAGGAATTGGAAAGGATTTAGGGTTCTTGTGTTTTTTGAGTTAATTTGGGGCCGGGTTGCAGATATATGCTATAGACCCGACCTAATAGAAGTAGTATACCCATATTAGATATCCGGATATCCGGATCGTATCTGCAATTTTAACCCGATAACCGTATCCAAAATCGTATCCGGATAAAAAATCGAAACCATAACCATTTCCTAAACCGTATCTGACCGGTTTTAATTTTTTCCTACCATATCCGTTTTCTAAACGGATGTGGTTGTGATCGGTTCAGATAAATCCGGACCACTTTGCACCCCTAATCCTTGTTGCTGACGAATGCTCCAAGATCTTCTTGTTACCAAGAACTCTCTAGCTGATCTCTTGATGAGTTTGAAACGGATTTTCTCCACCAATTTTCGAACAAAACTCTGAACCCCCTACTCAGTTGAGTAAGGTGGTTATTTATAGGGAGATAAGGGGTGTAACTAACCCCTTAATCCTCTCCTAAATAGGTGAGAATCCCTCAAAACGTGGGATAAACGGTTCTGAGACCGTTCAGCTTGTGTTTGAACAAGTCAAACGCCCAAGTCAGCATTATAGGCCTTAACTCTGCGTCTTAGACTTGAGACACAGAGTTGGGTGCCTGCTGAGAATTGAAAACGCAAGGGTCGCCTGTGTTCTAAGTCCTAACTCTGCGTCTTAGGCTTGAGACGCAGAGTTGAGTATCTGCTGGAGGCTGAAAACACAAGGGCCGCTTGCGTTCTGAGTTTAGAACGCATAGGTGAACTCTGTGTTTAGAAGTGATTGTTGACTTGTAACCTCTTCTATTACAGCGTTTGTGAAGATCGTTGTTCTATAATCTTTGTTTTAGCTATTAAAAATGTGAGAGTCGTCAGATTGTAACTCTCAGTTGATTGTGAAGGCTATTTAATCAGAGCTTTCATCAGTCATCGTGGAGGTCGTTGAACTGTAATCTTTCTCGATCTACATGAAAATTCCCCGATTACAGCTTGCATTTTGTTGACATGAAAGTTATCTGATTGTAACTTTCATTGTTGACATGTTGATGTAGAAGTCGTTGAGTTGTAACTCCCATTATTGACGTTTGATAAAGATTAACTATCTATTGTGATTTTTAGACAGCCTACAAAAATATCTCATTATAATCCACACCTTCTCTTTGTTCAAACCCTTTAGCCATTAGCCTCGCCTTGTACTTTGTACTACCGAGCTCTGAAGGATCTTCCTTTCTCTTATACACCCACTTACAACCAATAATTTTTCTTCCTACGAGCAATAGGACCACCTCCAATGTTTGGTTCTTCCGAAGAGATTTTATCTTCTCCTCCATCGCAGCCAACCAACTCTCACTATCCTTGTCCCAAATAGCTTTCTTGAAGGAGATCAGTTCATCTTCCTCCACCGAGAATGCGTACTCCACCAAATTAACCTACCCATAGTGCTTCAGGGGTTGATCAGCCCCTAGCTTCAGTACATGCTTGTATGCTCGTCTTGGCCTAGCGGAAGCCAAACTATTCTCGAGCTGCTGTTATTGTAGTGCTTATGTATTCTCCTGCTGAACCTGCTCCTACTCAAGCTCGTCATTTATCTGATTTCCCACTTGAACATGACTAGAACCTGGTTGGTCTTTAGGTTCTATTTTAATAATATAGGAGTTTGATCATGAACTTCGAATCTTCTATACACCAAAGGCGGTAGCCTTTTATATCCTTTGCATACCCTAAGAATATAGCCTTCTTGGCCCTCGTATCAAGCTTTCCCTTGTTGATGTGATAATAGGCGGTACACCCGAAAATCCGGAGCCTCTCATAATATGCATGCTCCCCTGACCACACCCTATAGGGTGTATCACCATCCAATATCGAATGTAGAGACGGTACATAATATAGCAAGCTGTAGCCACCGCTTCTACCCACCATTCATTGCCCAATCCAGCATAAGATCGCATACTCATTGCTTTCTCCTATAATGTTCGGTTTAGTCTCTCCGTGACCCTATTTTGCTGTGGTGTAGATTAGACTGTCCAGTGTCTAGCAATGCTCTCCTAATTATAGAACTCTTTGAAAGCACCATCTGTATACTCTGTACCATTGTCAGATCTCTGTGTCTTCAATTTCTTTCATGACCTATTCTTAACTATCGCCTTCCACTTCTTGAATGTCTCAAATACCTTATTCTTATGCTTCAGAAAATAAATCCAAGCATACCTCAAATGATCATCTATGAAAGAGATAAAATACCTAGAACCATCCTTGGAAGTTGTCTGAGCAGGACCCCAAACATTCGTGTGCACATAATCTAGTATACCTCTACTTTTGTGATTGCTTTTCAAGAATTTGACCCTGTGCGCCTTTCCATACACACAATCCTCGCAAAATCCATGTAAGGTTTCTTCAGATTCTTCAGTAGACCCTCCTTACCAAGCAGAACTAGACCATTCTCTGACATGTGCCCAAACTACCTATACTATAATCTTGTGTGCTTACATGGGTCCCCACCACTTCCTTCAGTTCCAACCACTACATCTCCCGTCACCATCATACCTGAGAGAGTATATAAATTACCGTGGCGAACACCCTTCATCATTACAAGGGAGCCTCGAACAACCTTCTTTACTCCATTTTCTGTGACAATCTTACAGCCACCGAAATCCAATGCACCAACTAAGATAAGATTCTTCCGTAAGTCGGAAACATGCCTCAAATCCGTCAGGGTTTGGACCACTCCATCATGTATCTTGATCTTGATATTACCTAACCCTACCATTTAATAAGCATGGTTGTTTCCCAGCAATACGGTTTCACCATCAATGCTTCTGTAGGTAGTAAACCACTTCCTCTTTAGGTACATGTGGTAAGAATAACCTGAATCAAGAATCCACTTCCCGGAGATATCCTCACCACCCATGACGATATAGCATTCCTTCTCGTTCTCTTCCTCTGAAACATAGCTCGCTTATTCCTTTCCTTCTCTCCTCTCAGTCTTGTTGTTCTTCTTCTTCCCACTTACTCTCTTATTTAGACAATCGACCTTGAAATGCCCAACTTCACCGCATTTTAAACACGCTCTTCCCGCAAGAGGTCTTGATTTAGATCTAGACTTTCCTCCCTTTCTTTTTCCTCATTCATTGCTCCTTCCTCTAGCAAACAATCTCTGTGCTTATTCTTTGCTATCACCAGTAATCATGTCATTGGTTGTAATCTTCCGAAGGTCATCCGCTAGAAGCGTCGTTCTAGTCTCATCCATTGTTAAATTGTCTCCCATAAGTATCAGTGTTTGCATCAGGTTCTCATAAAACTTCAGCAGAGATAGAAGTAGTAGAAGTGTCTGATCCTTGTCTTTAACTATCATGTCTATGTCATTTAAGTCTGATATGATCCTATCAAACTTGTTGATGTATTACCGGATTGATGAGCCCTCCTCCATCTTATAAGTATACAATTTAGATTTTAAATAGATCCGGTTCGTTAGACTCTTCGTCATGAATGTGCTTTCTAACTTTGACCACACGCCCGTAGCCGTTTTCTCTCCATCTACCAAGAAAGCTACATCTCTTTTAAGACAAAGGATAATCGACGCTCGTGCTTCCAAATCCAACTCCCAATCTTCTTCAGACATATCCTTGTACTTCTTCTATTTTCTAGCCAAAGCCTTGTGTAATTTTTACGAAATCAACGAGTTTTTATCTGCATCCTCCAATAGAAAAAATCATTCTTCCCATTAAACTTTTCGATCTCGTATTTTCCAACTTTAACTGTTTTGCTAGTTGACGCCATCCTCCGCTTGTATTAATAAATCCTCTTCTCTCAGGAAATTACCGAGCATCACCTCAAACCAGAAACTACACCACTCCCAATCTGAATAACAGCTCTGATACCAATTATTAGGGGTAAAGTCACGCCCTCACGCCGCGGAAGTGATATAACCCGAGAGAAAGCCCTGGTTTTTACTTTCACACAAGCTCAAGCCAACTTCTATATTCCCGTTTCACAAAAGAAACAAGAATAGAAAGTGAAATATCTCAACAAAGTGAAATATACATTCTTCCTCTCAACAATTCTAGGACTGACTTATCGAGGGGACCTACAAGCAATAGTCAACACCCAAAAATAGTAAAGACACGAGATTTACGTGGTTCGACAAACTTGCATACTTCCATGGGAGGGGTGAGGGTAAATTCCACTATAAGGAGAATACCGACGACTTGTACAATCCACAAACTCGTCTCAAAGATAAAGCTATGATTTTTACCCAAAAAAATTTAACCTCTCTCTTGTAAAATCTCTCCAAGCTCTCTCTTTTCTCTCCTCAAGATCTCTCTTTTAGATCTGAAAAAACTCTATGTTTTTCTCCTCTAAATAGCCGCCAAAAAACCCTCTTTTCTTCCTAAATAGCCGACTAATCCACTGTTGAATCAAAACTCTAAAAAAAAATAAAATAAAAAACATTAAGTATTTATAGCGCCCGACTTCGGCAACTTACACGCTTGGGTGGGCCGCACCTGGGCTTGCTGCCCCGCGCTCGCTCGTGCCAGCGTCTGCTATCTCGTGCACACGTGAGTGGGTGGTCCCCAAGCACATTCACATTCTTAGATCTTTTAAATTATATTCGGATAAGAGTGATTGAAACACGATGAAATATAAATGAATTACGATAAGACCATGCTTAGCACATGCTAAAAACTAATTTGCATTTATTAGAGAATCAATGGTTATGATAATATTGGTCTATTCACTACTTTTTTTTAATAATGAAGAGGATCTGAGTCTGTGAAACTTGGCAAACATGCAAAAATACACAAGCGGTAACAAAACAGTGAGTTGAATTTTACTTATTCCATGTTTTCCTCATAATATTTTTTGCGACTGCAGTTGCAAGAAGGAACCGCTTATTTCAGACCCCAAATATTTCTAAAATCATTCTTAAATATAAAATGAATAATTCTTTACAGGCCCCAAACATAGGACCATATACGAGAGGAGACGACTGATGTAGCCCACATTTATTGTGTTTTTCTATATTCTGACGCAACTGAACGTAGAAGGTAAGGGTACCATTGGTATATTTTCAAATATCCGAGGCCTTTCGTCTTCTTAATTTCCCAAATTCGGCACAAACTAAAATTCTTGTTTAATCCTATCTTCGACCAAGGAAAATTTAAAAAAAAATTAGACCTTTGTGACTTGGGATCTACCAACAAAGAAGGGGAATACAGGATTAATTCTTTTGCTCAATGTGATGAAATAGGCTCAGAGGAAACTCTCTAATGGTTAGTTTTTTCAATCTAGATGACAGATTGAAAATTGAAGCAACGTGGTCTTTGTCTATGCTAGTAAGAAATGATATTAAATTATATAGGGAATCAACGTAGCAAGGATATCATCCACAACAAGAAAACCCAAGGTCGAATCAGCTAAATGGGCAGGTGAAAAAGCATTGACACCGACGGCTTTAGAGTTTAGAGAAGAGGATCCAAGACTAGGTAATTAAGCCGGTGGGCATTCCGGTGAGGTTTAAAAACACAAGGGCAAACATGTGAGGATTCCAGCGGAGGGATTCACGGAGAAGTTCTAAGATAAGAACAAGGGAAAAATGCTTCCAGCCCACAAAACCCAAGAAAACGAGCCTCCTCCCAAGACTTTATCAACGAGTGCTTTGTCCCCAAAAATAAAGATTTTCTTTCTGAGCCCCCAAAACACAAAACTCAAGAAATTAAAATATGTGAAGACCATAATATCCTTATCTCTCTCTCTCTATTTATCATGATGTTACTGATAGTTGAAATGATTGATGTGAATTGTTATTTTATTATTTTTATTTTTTATTATTTTCGTTGTTCATGAGGGGAACTAATTGTTTGCATTGGGAGATTGTTAAAGTTACGGGTTAATTGGTAATGTTACGAGTTAATTGTTAAGGTTACGGGTCAATTGTTAAGGTTATGGATCTCTTCTCTCTCTCTCTTTCTTTCTCTCTCTTTATCATGATGTTACTCATAGTTGAAATGATAGATAGGAATAGTTATTTTATTATTTTTGTTTTTTATTATTTTCGTTGTTGATGAGAGGAACTAACTGTTTTGTTTGTATTAGGAGATTGTTAAAGTTACGGGTTAATTGTTAAGGTTACGAGTCAATTGTTAAGGTTATGGATCACTTCTCTCTCTCTCTCTCTCTCTCTCTCTCTCTCTCTCTCTCTCTCTCT
>BQKN01000609.1:146043-157657 GCA_022839385.1 Asparagus kiusianus
CTACGGATAAGATATCCGTGTACGTTTCGGACGATGGGGGCTCGGACCTGACGCTGTTTGCTTTCATGGAGGCTGCTAAGTTTGCGAGGTACTGGCTGCCCTTTTGCGCGGAGAACGGGATTGTTGAAAGAGCTCCGGAGGCTTATTTTGGATCCAGTTCTGTGAATGGTTCCGGCTCTGACGAGGAGATAAAGGTACGCGTTTGTAACTTAGTAGTTGGTAAAAAAAACCCGGATAAATATCAGAAAAAACCCCTTGACATTGGACGACTGTTAGGTAATCTTACATTACTATCAAAATATCGTAAAACACCCTTAAGTTTAGTAGTTATTAGAGAACTTCCTTTAACTTCAAGATTTCACATATAATCCCCCAAAAAGTGTGTATCTCAAATTTCAAATTTCGCTGGAGAAAATTTACACCTGCCTAATGTTACACACCCATGTGGAAAATTGCGTTTAAACATCATTAGTGGGACTTCTGATAAAATCGTAAAGTTAAAGGAGGCTTTCTGTTAACCTCTAAACTTAAAAATGGTTTTCTAGTATTCTGAAAATTATGAAGAATTATCTGGTAATTGTACAATTTTAAGATATTTTTTCTGATATTTAGTCTTTTCTTTTTTGTGCATAAATGTACCATAAAGAATTTATCTAAATTTCTCTCCACTGAAAAATTAAAGTATTAAAGAGACTACTAACTTTAATTTCAAGCGTTTGTTCGTTAGTTTTTAGTTGTGATTTGTGTTAATAAAAGTGAAAGTAAGTGTAATATGAAAGTGAGTATAATATACAATTATATCATAGTTTTTCAAATTTGTGATAAAAGCATCATGGTCCACTAAATATAAGCATAATAAATATTTGTGATTGTATTGAGCTAGGTGACTAACCAAATATGACCAAATACAAAAATATGTATCATGTCTTGTAATCTTATACAAGTAAGTATATAGAACTGCATAAATTTTTTTTGAGAAAAATAGAACTGAATAAATTTATAAAATCAACGTTGTAATTAAGAGACTTATAATTAAGATAATCGTTTCGGGCTAAACAAAATATTCATAGACAAACAACAAAATATGAGTAAAAGATTTAAACCTGAAAGATATGAAAATAATCTTTTTTTAATATGGAAAGTATCAAAATTTCATTAAGATATCGGATAAATGCATCATTTTGAATATCGGTCACAAAAAATAATACCTACCGTTGAAAGCCCAATCTATATACTATTACTAAAAGTTGTTACCCTTCAATTCGCCACTTGGCAAAAATGCCACTTGGCAAAAATGACCCATACCATTTTAAACAACACTTGGCAAACATATAAATTGCTATCTTCTTGCAAGTGCCACTTGTCAAGTTTCTACAAAAGTTCTCCATATTAAATTTGAAATAAAAAATAAAAAATAAAAAGTTCTCCTTGAGCTTTGAACTAACTCTCCTTGCCTTTTCAATTTTTCAAACAAGATGCTTCGTAAACTGTTTGAACGTTTCGTAAATTGTTTGAACTGTTTGTATTCTTTTGCTACATCAATTTTTGTATATTAACCAAATCCGTACATCGCACAGGCCTGAAACTAGTAACAAGAACAAGTACATCGCACGAGGATAAATGCATCATTTTGAATATCGGTCACAAAAAATAATACCTACGGTTGAAAGCCCAATAACAAGAACAAGTACATCGCACGAGCAATGCGCGTGGGTGTACAGTGGGTCCATCCATGGACCATGTTGAAAGAGCCATGTTATAAAGAGTTCAAATCTAATAGTTGTTCTTGTATAGGAGGAGAGAGATCAATGGGGGATGGAAATAAGCATACACGACAAATTTACAAAAGTAAACTTGGACCAATCCGCAACGTGATGATGTTTTGTTTTATATATCATATTTATTTATACAAATTAGTTATAAAATATAAGCCTACATCTATTGTTTTTGTGAGAGAAAAATAAAGTTGATATCTCTTATGCTTCAATTTAAATTTATGATACTTTAGGGGCCAGCTTCATTCATACTAGCGGAGCTTACCGTAGTTGCTTATATAGACATCTTGTAGAAGCAACTTATATAAATTATTGAATATAATTATTTGATAATCATATATCACAAGTTGTTTCCAAAATTAGTTAACATATTTTGATAAAAAAAATTATGCTTAAAGATCATTATGAGTCGAAATGATCAATATAGACATAACTTTATTTATTCATAGTAAATGACATTTTAGGACAAATAAGATAATATATATGTTGATGCATGGATGCGTAATAGCGGGATTCGGGGCTGATTTTGAAGAGCTTAGGGTCCCTTGACCTCCTTTGATGGCCAATCCCCCAATAGGAGGAGTGTCCTGCATGCATGCAACATGTTAGAGAACCAGAGTTGGGTTCTTCGATGATTCCTCTAATTACCAAGTTAGTCATAGTCTAAAGGGTATCAAGGAATTGATATAGTTCTCTCTAAGTGTGCTGAAATTGCGTACATTTGGGTAGTAAGTGATTTGTCTATTAATACCTAGCTGACGAGGGTATTTATGTAAGTTCGGCCAAGTTCAAGCAGTTAGCTGACTCAGCTGAAACTTTACATGTGTCAAATGTTGGTGTGATGAGTCACCCTTGTGATTAATGTGACGGTGAAAGAGGGTCCCAGGTCTGTCGTGGTCCGATGAGTCATCAAGACTTTTGGCGTGGGTGTAATGATGACTCCGCCCATGCATTTAATGTGATAGTGACTTATTATCAGTGAAGGGTTCGAGAATACCGCCTTTCATCAGGACCTAGCGAGAAGGTATACTTGTCGTCTCGACCTATCGAGAAGAGATGTTTGTTGTCTCGGCCTGGCGAGAAGGAACGCCTGACGTCTCGGCCTAGCGAGAAGGGACGCCTGTCGTCTCGGCCTAGCGAGCGTCTTTTGTCTTGGCCTGTCTGGGTCGAGTTGGGGTGTAGACTACTTGAGACATGTGTTAGCCAGTCAAATGTGATTAATACTTGCTTATTTCTTTAGCATAACACTAGCCCCTTTCCCTCGAACTCGGGTGAGATGAAATGGGCTCTTTTTTCCAGGCAGAGACCAAAGGCGTCCGTTCTTGCCAGGGTGAAAAGAGAGGCGTCCCTTCTCGCTAGGCCAAAATGAAAGACGTCACTTCTTGCCTGGCCAAGATGAAAGACATCCTTTTTTGTTAGGCTGAGGCGAAGGTGCCAAATTGTTGATGCACAAATGCGTTATAGCAGGATTCAGAGTTGATTCTGAAGAGCTTAGGGTCTCTTTACCTCCTTTGATGGCTAATCACCTGATAGGAGTGTTTGTTGGGAAAATGAAATAAGACAATTAAGAATTGAATTTGTATTATTCTCTCTGACAAACTAAAAAAAAGAATTAATTACAATCTCTCTTTGCAATCTCTCTCTAACAAATTAAGAAAAAAGAAATTATAATTCTCTCAATCGGTTTCCCGAATTACAAAAGAGAGAAAGAACAACGGAGATTCTTTCCTTTGTTTAAAACTGGGTTCTTCACAGTAGCGATGAGATACCTCGCTCGAAACTCACGTCAAGTTTACTTCTCGTTAATGATCTGACGTTTAAACTCGTGGAACACGGTTGAATCCGATTGATGTCGAGGATAACTTGCGTAGCAAGTTTGAAAATAACTCTTAACGAGGTAGGAAACTCTGAGCGAGTTATAACTCTGTGGAAGAGTTAATTGGTTTAACTGAAATCGGTTTCAAGCCAAAGAATCCAAGAGTAGCTCCAGAAGATCCGAATATTGCCAAGATCCAATCTGCCAAAGAGATCTCTCATGATTCCAAAAAGTCAGCCTTTAATTCAGTTGAGTTTTTTGAGATTTATAGGGGGATTAAGAGGTGTAACTGTCCCCTTAATTCGCTCCTAAGTGGGGGAGTAATCCCCTCAAGTCATGGAAAATGGTTTTGAAACCGTTTAGATCGTATTTGAATGAGTCAAACGCAAAATCCGTGTTATGGCATGAATTCTGCGTTCGAACGCAGTGTCTGGAAGCTCGAACGCAGCATTTGGAAGCTCAGACGCAGTGTCTGGAAGCTCAAACGCAGTGTCTGAAAGCTGCGTTTGTAGCATCTGGAAGCTGCATTTGCAACGATTTAGAAGCTGCATTGGCATCTTGTTGGAAGCTGCGTTGGCAACTTGAAAGCTGCGTTTGGCAGCAGATGAAAGCTGCGTTAGCAGTAGTTAGAAGCTACGTTGTCAGCATTTAAGAGCTACGTTTGGCAGCGGATGGAAGCTGCGTTTGTAGTATTTAAGAGCTGCGTTTGGCAGCGTTTAGGAGCTGTGTTTGCAGCTGTGTTGAAGCTGCATTTGTATTGCTTTGACTCTGGAACGAGGCCACTTGCGTTTTGATTTGAAGAGACCGTCAATTTGTAGTCTCTTTTTCTAGAGCATTGCAAAGATCTTCAGTCTGTAACATTCGTCTTGGCTCCTTAAAAATATGAGAGTCGTCAAATTGTAACTCCTGATGTTGATTGTGAAGGCTGTTGAATTAGAGCTTTTATCGGTTGTTGTGAAGGTCGTCAGATTGTAACCTTCATCGACCTACGTGAAAGTCTTCAAATTGTGACATTCTAGAAGTCACCAAATTATAACTTTCATCATTGATATTTGATGGGGATTAGCTATCTGTAGTAATTTTTAGACACTCTACAATGAGGAGCGTCCAACATGCATGCAACATGTTAGAGGACTGGAGTTGGATTCTTCAATGATTCCTCTGACGATTAAGTTAGTCACGATCTGAAGGGGACCAAGGAACTGATATAGTTCTCTCTAAGTATGCAGAAATTTCATACATTTGGGCACTAGGCGATGTGCCTATTTATACCCAGCTAATGAGGGTATTTATGCAACTTTGGCAAAGTCCAAGCTGTCAGTTGATTCGACTGAAACTTTACAAGGGTCGGTTATGTGTGGCATGAGTCATCCTTGTGATTAATACGATGATGACAGAGGGTCTCAGGTGCTGTCATGGTCCAATGAGTCATTAAAATTTTTCGACGGGGGTGTAATGATAAATCCGACTATGCATTTAATATGATGGTGACTGGCTGTTAATGAGGGTATCGAGAATGACCGCCTTTCGTCTCGGTCTCGCGAGAACGAACGCTCGTCGTCTCAGCCCAGCGAGAAGGGACGCATTCGTCTCGGTCTAGCGAGAAGGGACGTCTCCATCTCAGCCTGTCTGTGTCGACTTAGGGTATATCTGCTTAAGACGTGTATCAGCCAGTCGAATGTGATTAATACTTTCTTATTTCTTTGGCACAAACAATATATATAGTCAAAAGCAAAGTGTCACAGACTTTGTCTTTCTAAGCTCTCACACATCAATTAGCAAGTATTTCATTAATAACTCACTAAGTTTAGCCTCTCTATCACTCACTCAAAGACATGCTAATTTGTTAAAGAAATTAAGAATGTAAGACAAAAAAAAAAAGGAAAAGAGAACTATTGTAATGTACTCACAAAAGATTACAACTTTGGAGGGATGGTTTGTCAAATGAAGCTCTTCCATTATTTATAAACCTGGGTCCTCAATAATAGAAATTCTCTAGAACTATGTATATTTCTTCTTCTTCCATACTTTTCTAGAGAGTTTACAATAGTCTATTACATTTTACTACGCTCGTATATATTCTAGTACACTCTACACAGCTCTAGAATATTTTTACCATATTCTAGAGGACTCTACACATTCTGGAATATTCCAAAAAGTTCTAGTTCATTCTAAACAATTCTAGAATACTATATATTATTGTAAAAAAATTGTAGAATTACGTATTTTTCATACTTACATGGAGAAAATCTTGGTCTTTAAGGTGGGAGGTAACATAAGGGTATATATATTACACACTCAAAATATAAAAATTATAAAAAACAGAAATTGTTTTTAAAAATATTTTCAAGTTGCTTCTAGAATCAACCCTTTAAAAGAAACATCAATTTTAATAAACATGCAAAGAGTTTAAAAAAAATCCAACACCATTATTAATCACTTCTTTCGAAAAACATAGTAGCTGAAAAAACAGAATCAAACTTGCGTAAATCCTATTTGACTTATAAAAAGTACAAATAGTTTACGGCAAGTTTTTCAGTCATCACTTCTAAAATTTCTCGTGTAACCTGAAACAAAATCGCATAAAATAAACACTCAACAATTGTCATATTGCGCTTTAATGAAACTTATTAGAGCATGATACTACATAACCAGAGCAACCTAAATAATTATATGTTGTAGGATTTCACTTACACACGTCTATCTGTCTACAAGTCTCTTCTCTTAAAAAAAATGTGGGATGATATTTCAGGATTTTGTATTATTGAGCATTAGTTTTCGAGCGGAGACGCACGACAACGAGTTGATTGATCCCCTATCCTTTTTTGGACTGTAGTTATTATTGAATACAGATTCCTCAAAAAGAAAAAAAAAGTTTCTATTATTGAATACAGACTTGTCAACAAGAGTACAATATTAATTGAGGGGACGACATTTAGTTTTTGTTTGTTTATAGGCCAGCTATTTTGTTTGCTAGTTTACTCTGTTCAAGGAATATAACTAATTAAATTGCATATTCGCCTAGAAATGGTTAAAAAGCAACTTGAGTAGAGTAAAATCACTGCTCTCATTTTCAACACCACAAAATGATGGGGTATGGTGTTAAGCAACTTGATGTATAGTCACAAGTCGCGAGAGGCACAAACTTCCGATTTGATTTTTTCCCCTTTCCTTTCAAAATATAGCTAACTTTTAAATATCTTAGAAAAGTCATTTTTTTATTTTATTTTATTACGGAGTTTCCATAAATTTGTGTTTAGAGCAAAGACTTCATTATAAAATGTATAATATGTCTTCTAGCTTATAAATTGATGGGTTAATAATATACCGCATTATACTTGAGATAGCACGAAAGAAAAATCTCCGAATCCACTTCAGTGGTTCTACAAGTCTATGATGAAAAATCTTCGAAACCATGATCTGACAACCTTAAATCCAAACAAAGTAATATAAAAAGATGAATTTTATTAATCTAAAATAGTACCTCTAAGATTTACAATCCTTTACTTAAATAGAAAATAAAGCATCCTTCTCATAAGACTAGAATTCCCAAAAGTAGGAAGTATCAAAAAGCTACTTGTTGTGCCATATAAATAAGTGTTGATCAATATTCAACTAGCTGACACATGCCTTAAGCAGACTACACCCCAAGCCGACCCAGACAGACCAAGAAAGGAGTCGTGTCTTCTCGCCAGGCCGAGACAGGAGTCCCTTCTCGCCTGATCGATTCGTCCCTTCTCACTAGACCATGTCATCCATTCTCGCTAGGTAGTGTCCCTTCTCTCCAGTCCGGGTTAAGAACTTCTGAGGCCGACTAAAAAGCGGTACTTCTCGCCCTTCTTGCAAGGAGTCATCCTTCTCGATAGGCATCCCGAGTCGTCCATTCTTGCTAGGACAAGTCATCCCTTCTCGCCAGGCCGAGTCGAAAGGCTGTCATCTTCGAGCCCGCCGCTAACAGTCAGTCATCATCACATTAAATGCACGGTCAGAAATCATCATTGCTCCAGTCCCAAAAGTCTTTATGACTCATCAGGCTCCTTCAGTACCAAACAGCTGGTGTCTCTTTGCACTAACTACCTGGATGACCCATTTTCGCCAACTGTCGACACCTGTCAGGTGTCTACCGAGTCAGCTGCCTGTTTGGACTCGGTTCAAGTTACCTATATATCCTTCTGATCCTCTATAAAAGGAAGCCATGTAGCTCAAAGTAGCTCTTTGGTCTTTTCACATAACTTTGAAACCTTTTCCATCATTTCACATTTTCCCACTCAAGTTCATATACTAACTTCATTATTGGAGGAACAACTGGAAAACCCAACTCCGACCTCTTACGAGTTCTTCATGTGTAGGGAAGAACATCAGACTCCTGAACCAGCCATCTGAAGAAATTTGAGGACTCTAACCCAACATTAATCCTTAACTAAATCCCTCGTTAGATAACTTACATAACAGTTTGGCGCCCACCGTGAGACTTGTTATCCTTCTTCATACGAGATGTCTGGTTGTGAGCGTCCTGGTCGAACTTTCAATCCACTCTTTAAAGAATTACGTGCGGGCTATGTTACACAGGCCCAGTTGGAAGAATCCGCACAAATGATCTCTCAATCTTTCCAGCAACAGTTTGCTACGTCCACCAATAAACTCAGCTGAATTCCTCCCCAACAACCCTCATCATCATTCATTCCTCCACCTTCGGTGGGTAAGCTATTTGTTCTCCTATAGCCTAGACATGCAGCCCAGGCTAGACAACAAGAAGACTATGCTAAGAACGTCTCTCCCCCACATCACCAACAAACTCATTTTGCGGACCCTTCTCGCCAACATCAGCATTACATGGAAGCAAGAATGGAGAGCCATAGTTTCGGTCATGACAGCCAAGAGTATACTACAGGGGTGGCATCACGCGACCCCTAGCTTCCTAATACCGCTCGAGGCCCCTCGATCAATAATCTTGTGTATGGTTATGATCGGACATTTCAGCCAATTGTTGGGGCCATAGTGGGGAGCACTCCCCTCGTCGACATCATTACGAATGCTACTTGTGATAAATTCAAGATATCTCACGTGGAGAAGTAAAAAAGGTGAATGAGATCTAGCTGAGCATGCTCATAATTATTATGATATGATGATCATGTTGTAGGCGCCGAAGTTGATTATTTATAGGTGATTCCCTATTACTTTGTCGGGAAACACCAAGTTATGGTGGAACTCCTTGCCCAAGAAGTCCATCAACAACTTTGAGCATCTTAGCCAGAATTTTGTACCACTTCTTGGCCGACAACAAGCTGAAACTGTCTCCCCATGTTTTAATGTAGATGTGGCAAGAGCCTAGAGAGCATCTCAGGAATTATTTGAAAAGGTTCTAGGCCAACAGACTGGAAGTTGATGACCTTGGCAGCACAGTCGCTATATCCGCTATTGTGGCCGGATTGGAGAGCAAGTAGTTGGTTGATGCACTAGTTAAGAAGTGAGTCACCAGCTATGAACAGCTAATGGCTAAGGTCCATAGGTACATGGACGTGGAAGACACCCGATCCTACAAGTAGGCGGCTAGGACAGCTAAAACAACAGCAGCAATGACATCATTAACGATCGAGTCAGTAGTAGGGGCCGACCCCTATTCAAGAGAGGAAGCGACAAAGGGTCCTTCCAGAACCGACCTCATACCAAACAGAGCCGATAAGAGGGATTGGAGGAAGGAGATTGCTAAGAAGCTGGCCTACCTCACCTAGAGACCTTGGCATCTTTTCATGTCTAAGCCTAAGACATAAAAATCCCCATGATAATCAAATTAATGGTACTATCTTCAAACAAAATATTTTTTCCTACTGTATGTCTATATGCAGCTTTCATCGATCGATCATCATTGATTCGACCAGCTTTGACTTGAAAGACCTTGGCACCTACTCGGGGTAAGACCAAGGTGCGCCATCCACAAAAACCCTTGGTACCCTCTCAGGGTAAAACCAAGGCACACCTCGACTCGGTTAGCTTCAACTCCAAAGACCTTGCTATAATTTTTATGAGTAAAACCAAGGCACGTCATCGACCAAAAGACCACCAAGGCATATTGACTCAGCCTACATCAGCTAAAAGATCTTGGCATCTTCCTAAGCCCAAAGAACGTGCCCTAAAACCTTGGTATCATCATGAATAAACTCAAATCACGAGGTCGAGTAGCACTACTCCCTACACACGGAGTCGAGTCGTCTCAACTCAATCTACTTTGATAAAAAAACCTTAAGATCATCCTAAACCCAAGGCTTGTACCCCAAGACCTTGGTGTCATCATGAATAAACCCAAGGCACGAGGTCGAGTAGCACTACTCCCCACACACGGAGCCGAATCATCTTGACCCAAAGGATTGACTAGTACTCAAAAGTACGTGGTTCAAATTAATAAAAATAAAAATATTTCTATCTAAAAATGTCTACAATGTAGTAAGTACGAACAAGCAAATGCCTAGACCTTGGCGCCTTCATAAGCCCCAGGTACGCATCATAATTTTTTAGTATCATCACGAGTAAACGCAAGGCATGGGGTCAATGCATCCCCAATACAAAGGATCAAAGTTCAATTTCACTCAGACTCGGCCAGCCGAGTCCGAGGGAAAGGGGCCAGTGTTGCGACATAGAAATAAGTGTTGATCAATATTCAACTGATTGAGATATGTCTCAAGCAGACTGCACCCCAAACCGACCCAGACAAGCCAAGAAAAGAGTCGTTCCTTCTCGCCAAGCCAAGACAAGAGTCCCTTCTTGCCTGGCCGACTCGTCCCTTCTTACTAGGCTGAGTCATCCTTTCTCGCTAGGCATCATCCCTTCTCTCTAGTCCGTGTCGAGAAATTTCGAGACCGACTAAAAAGACGGTACTTCTCAGCCTTTTTGCAAGGAGTCATCCCTTCTCGATAGGAAACCCAATTCGTCCCTACTCGCTAGGCCGAGTTGTCCCTTCTCGCTAGGCCGAGTCGAAAAGTGGTTATCCTCGAGCCCCCTACCAATAGCCAGTCACAATCCATGGTTAGAAATTATCATTGCTCTAGCTCAAAAAGTCTTTATGACTCATTAGGCTCCGTCAGCACCAAGCAGCCGATGTCGCTTTGCACTAACCGTCTGGATGACCCATCTTTGCCAGATGTCAATACCTGTCAGCTATTTACCAAGTTAGCTACCTGCCTATACTCAGCTCAAGTTACATAGTGCCCTTCTAATTCTCTATAAAAGGAAGTCATGCAGCTTAGGGTAGCTCTCTAGTCTTTTTACACAACTTTAAAACCTTCTTCATCATCTCATAGTTTTCTATTTAAGTTCATATATTGACTTGATCGTCAGAGGAACAATCGAAGAACCCAACTCCGGCCTCATACGAGTTCTTCGTGTTCAGGGAAGAACAGCAGGCTCCCAGACTATCCATCTGAAGAAGTTTGAGGACTCCAAGCCCACATTATTCCTTAACTAAAACCTCATGTTAAATAACTAACATCAACACTACTCCTAGTAGAAGTGGTAGAATTAAACAATTATTTCGCTTCGCAAAACCCTGCATATTCTAAGCACCCTTCACCCAATCGAATATCATGTGATCAACTTGGAAGCATCTTTCAAGCTTATTCTCGGAAGAAGGTGGATCGAACAAACAAAGCGTATATAATTGCGCCTTTGATCGATGAACTAGGATCAAAAGGGTCCTAAAGTACGCAAATAATGAAGGACTATCCACTGATAGACAAAGTATCCTAAAAAGACTTCTTATGAATGAGAAAAGTGATCAGTCAAATAATCCAAACAGATACATGTCCTATTACTAAAATAGCAAAAAAGTAACTCAAAGTTCGACATCTCCCTATCCAAGGAATATCATGATTCTAACAACAATAAACCGAAATATCAGTGAGTTAGATTGGATCTATCTCAAAATAATATGGGATTTTAACATACTGATTGGTAAATACGACCACTTCTTCCCAGGCAAGTTAATACCTCTTTATAATCTCTCTTTTAGGCTTCTAGCGGTCCAAATCAG
>BQKN01000609.1:158057-173156 GCA_022839385.1 Asparagus kiusianus
AACTTAAGTGGATAGGAAATAGTTATCCACCAAACTTTTTATCCATGGATCTTGCCTAGGGATCCTTGCATGATATGAAGAGACTTTTTATATTAATAAATGAGTGGCTAAAAAGTTTGATGGACAACTATTCTCTATCCACTTAAGTTAATAGGAGTCTTGCTCATCAAATAACATTCTATAACTTTAAAAATATCAATTAATCCTCCTTAAGCATAGGGATCATCAGAAAACCATCCCTTCAAATTTAAGAATTTGTTAGAAAACCCCTTCAAATTTGAGATTTTTTTAGACCCACTCCCCCCCGCCGCCCCGCCCCCAAGTATCGTCATTGGGAAGTTTTTTTGATAAAATCTCAAATTTAAAGGGAATTTTCTAATAACCCAAAAACATAAGTGGGTTTACTAATATTTTCAAAGAGGGTTATCAGATATGTTGCGCGCAGCAAAAATTTCGGCAGCACTTCGGCAGCACAACAAGAGAGTCGGATCGCAATAAGAATTCTCGTCTCACCAAGGAAACAAGAATCTAAAGCGAATATCTTAACAAAGTGAGATATCGGCTCTTCCTCTCATCAGTTCTAGGACTGACCTGTCGAGGGATCCTAAAAAGCTATGATAAATCACACAAAAGTGATACAACCAATTTTACGTGGTTCGGTAAATTGCCTACGTCCACGCGGCAAGGAGGAGAGAGATCTACTATTAGAGGGAGAGAAAACAACTAGGGTTTACAATTACTCATAACCTAAACCCTCAAACAAACTCTCAAATCTCTCACACAATTATCTCTCTCAAAAGGGGATGCACAAAATCCTAAACAAAAAACTGCGTTTTTCTCCAAGAACAGCCTCTGCGTCCTCACCCTGCAGCCGCGATTTTTCTTCTCTTCTTTGCACGCCTACAGCCGAAAAAAAATTCGCAGCCGCCAAAAAACCTCATCGTACACAAGCCAAAGCCGCACCCTCCTCTGCCTAATTTTTCACGAAACCCTAGACATCAGGTTTTATACAAAAGATATTCGGGTGGGCTTTGAAGTTCACGCGGTATTAAAGCATTCAAGCATTCACATGGGTGGGCATGGGCCCCATGTGCCCACGTGCTTTACAATTCTCCACCTCGTCGAAATTTTCTCAAAACTATGCCGACACCAAAGCAACCAAATGTCCCACTTGTTGTGTCTAGTACGCCGTGAAATAATTCACGTCAACGGACTCAATCTACAACAAGTCGAGAACCCGACCAAGAGTCCAAACAATCTCACCCCCATCAACTAATCCAAAACCGACTGCATCTGAAAGACTACCTACGTATCCTTTTTCCCAATGAATCAAGCCGAACGTAGTTCTCCCAAATGGCCGCCAACGGCCTCAACAATCAAGAATGTGCAAAAAGTTTCGACAATGATCAAACTTGTTGCTCGAAACCACCTTAGTGAGCATATCCGTCGGGTTATCCTTCGTGTGGACTTTAACAATCTCCACATCGCCATCTTCAAGAACATCCTGAACGAAGTGATAACGAACATCAATGTGCTTCGTCCGCACATGAAAAACCTAATTCTTCGCCAAATAGATAGCACTCATGCTATCACAATGAATAGTGACGGACCTCTGCGATATACCAAGTTCCTCTAAAAGTCCTCGAAGCCAAATATCCTCCTTCACAGCCTCCGTAACTACCATATACTCTGCCTCCGTCATAGACAAAGCCACCGTCGACTGTAAGGTGCACCTTCAACACACCAACGCATGGGTCAAAGTGAACACATACCCCGTTGTAGACCGGCGCTTATCCAAATCCCCGGCATAATCCGAATCAACATAACCAATGCATAGTTGCCCACCTGTAGTGTTCCGCTCATAAACTAAACCAACATTGAGCGTACCTCGAATGTACCTCAAAATCCATCTCACGGCGTCCCAATGACCCACTCCTGGATCGTGCATGTATCTCGATACCATGCTCACCACCTGTGATAAATCTGGCCTCGTACATACCATCGCGTACATCAAGGTCCCAACTACGCTCGCATATGGAGTCTTTGACATCAACTCGCGATCTTCAACTGACTTTGGTGACAGCTGAAAGCTTCAAATGGCTCCAAAGGTACAACTGGCTTCGTATTTATGCTAACATGGAATCGCTGTAGAACCTTCTTCAAATAAGCCACTTGTGTCAAACAAATTCTGCCCTTCTTCTTGTCTCTGCCGATCTCCATCCCTAGAATGCGCTTCGCCTCGCCCAATTCCTTCATCTCAAACTCATTTGAAAACTGAACTTTCAACGCATCTATAGCCGACCTGGAAGTAGAGGCAACCAACATGTCATCGACATAAAGTAACAAATAGATGTACGCACCTCCTTTCAACTTACGAAAGTATACGCAAGGATCAAACTGGCTCCGAGTGTACGAATGACCAATCATAAAACCATCGAATCGCCTATACCACTGTCGAGGAGACTGTTTCAAACCGTATAGCAATTTCTTTAATCTACAAACTAATTTTTCCTTCCCTACAGCTCGGAATCCCAATGACTGAGTCATATATATTTCTTCATCAAGATCATCATAAAGAAATGCGGTCTTTACATCCAACTGATCTAACTCCAAACTATATTGTGCCACCAAAGCTAGCAAAATCTGAATCGAAGAGTGCTTCACCACCGGAGAGAAAACTACATTATAGTCAATACCTTCCTCCTGAGCATAGCCCTTCACAACCAACCTAGCTTTGAACCTCAATGGAGTACCCATAATGCCCTCCTTCTTTGTGTATATCCACTTGCAACCAATTGTCTTCCGCCCCTTTGGAAGCTCAACAAGCTCCCATGTATCGTTCTTATGAAGAGATTCCATCTCTTCCTACATAGCCACCTGCCATGAATCAGCCTCCGAACTCTGCTCGCCCTCTCTGAATGTAGTAGGCACCAACTCATCGATACTCTCCAACGGAAGTGCATAAGCAACTGTGTCGGCATACCGTGCTGGCATCTGTATGTTTCTCATCTGTCTCCGAACCGTAATTGAATCCTGAACCTGAGCCGTCGGTCCCTGATCCTGCACATCAGTACCCGTATCATCCGTGTCACCGTCGTGCTCGTCTGGCGTCACCTCAATCGGTACTCTAATGGATACTACACCATCTGGACAATGTGGAGCTGCATCGATCTCCACCACATGTGATATCTCTTCCGTTGGGTCGCTCTCCACCTGATGAGAGCTGGGAAGCTTCAAGATAGAAGCCTCATCAAACGTAACATCCCTACTCAGCACAATCTTCTTATCAACTGGATCCCAATGCTTGTATCCCTTGACACCACACTTGAATCCTACAAATATAGCTTTCCTAGCTTGAGGTTCTAACTTATCAGTTCTCACATGATAAAATGTAGGGCATCCGAATACCTTGAGCTGGTCATAATCGTGTGCTCGCTCTCCCGACCACTTCTCTATAGGGGTCTTCCCCTCAATCGCAGATGAAGGTAGCCTATTAATGAGGTGGCTCGCATATGTAAGTGCCTCAGCCCAAAAGATCTTCTCCAAACCACTCTGCGACAATAAGCATCGGATCTTCTCCAGTAAAGATCGATTCAACCTCTCTGCCATCCCATTTTGCTGCGGTGTATGACTAACCGTGAAGTACCTCTCTATGCCCTCGTCTCGACATAGCTGCACAAAGGGGTTTGAAGTATATTCACCACCGTTGTCGGATCGCAACGTCTTGATCTTTCTCCCAGTCTGCAGTTCTAATCTCTTCTTCCACTCCACAAACAAATGTAGGACTTCACTCTTCTTCATCATGGTATACACCCAACAACACCTTCATTATGGTGTACACCCAATAACGCCTAGAATAGTCATCTACAAAAGTGACGAACCAATATCGACCATCAAGTGATGCACTCTTGGTGGGACCCCAAACATCTGTGTGCACATAGTCCAGGATACCCCTCGTCTGATGAATGGAAGTCCCGAACTTTACCTTCGTCTTCTTGCCAAGAACACAGTGCTCACAGAACTCAATCTTCCCACTCTTGGCTCCCTTCAATAGCCCCTACTTGCATAATGCCTGCCGTGACTTTTCACCTGTGTGTCCCAACCTATGGTGCCAAAGTCTACTCATGTCCGCTTTTGAAATAACCGAAGCAACCTGGCCAATCTCGGTGCTTCCCTTCAGATAATACAAATTTCGATTGCGGACTCCCTTCATCACCACCAATGATCCCTTAGTAACCTTCGCTATAGTGTTTTCGAAAGTCACCTTGAATCCCTTCGCCTCCAAAGCTCCAACTGAGATAAGATTCTTCTTTAGCTGAGGAACAAATATCACCTCTTTCAATTCACGGACTACTCCATCGTGCATCCTAATCCGCACGGTACCTATCCCACAAACACCACAGGATTGATCATTTCCCATGAAAAAAACACCCCCGTCGACTTTCTCAAAAGATGCAAACCAGTCTCGCCTAGGGGTCACATGGTAAGTAGCGTCGGAATCAAGCATCCAATCTGATGTATCCACATGGTTCACCTCCGAAGTAATCAATGAAGAAAAGCACGAATCATCTGAATCATCGCCTTTCGCAACATTCACCTCATTGGCCTTCGGGCCCTTTTTCTTGTCATTCTCCTTCTCCTTGAGCTTCGGGCAGTCTCTCTTCCAATGTCCCTGCTCCTTGCAAAATGCACATTTGTTCTTTGCTAATTGATGGCGGCCTCTAGACTTTGACCTTCCTCTATTACCACCTTTCGGATATGGCTTCTACCTCTCGTCGACAAGGCCTCTCCTGAAGTACTAGCACGGGAAGTCTCATTGTCCTTCCTCCTCAAATCGTAATTGGTCAATGCGTTAGTCACTTTACTATAGCTGATAGAAGATCTCCCGTTCAACAAAGTGAGCACGAATGTATCATACTCCTCATCTGGTAAGGAGCCCAACAAAATAATCGCCTTGTACTCATCCGATATCTTCTCATCAATATTCACCAAGTCCGAATACAACTTAGTGTAGTTGTTCACATAATCCGCTAGCGAGGTGCCCTGAACATCTGAAATCTGAAGAGTCTTCGCAGCAAGTGCAACCTGTTCTCAACACTCTTTGTGAGATACTTATTGTTAAAAATTTCCCACATCTTCATTGCAGGCGTCACCCTAATCATATCATATTTCAGTTCCTCTTCCAAATAGGACCTGATCACCCCACAAGCGTTCCTATTTATTTTCTCCCATACCGCCTCTTCATATTTAGGTGGCCTTTCGTGGACCATGATGGTCTCTTCCAAATTCTGAGCATTGAGCGCATCCTGTACGTCGCTTATCCACAAACCAAAGTTGATTTTGCCGTCATACTTCACCACACTAATCTTAGTGTTCTAAAAACTAACTTGTATTGTACTCGTCATCGATTTGCTACTTTCACCTTCTTCTCCCATTGCAAACTAACTCCAAGTTATAGAGAAAGAACAAATTTGATAGAAATTAGGAACCACCTAACTGAACCCTAGATCGGATTCCAAATAGATCTCCTATCCACACGAGGAAAGTAAAATCTCCAACGGTAACTTCTAATGCTATCTCCACCGAAGCCTAGAACTCCAAGAACCAAGCTTCACACAAGAATCTTCCTCCACCAAAAAACCCTAGATCTGAAATATGGGCTCTGATACAACTTGTTGCGCGCAGCGAAAATTTCGGCAGCACTTCGGCAGCACAACAAGAGAGTCAGATCGCAATAAGAATTCCTATCTTACCAAGGAAACAAGAATCCGAAGCGAATATCTCAATAAAGTGAGATATCGGCTCTTCCTCTCATCAGTTCTAGGACTGACCTGTCGAGGGATCCTAAAAAGCTATGGCAAATCACACAAAAGCGATACAACCAATTTTACGTGGTTCGGCAAATTGCCTACGTTCACGCGGTAAGGAGGAGAGAGATCTACTATTAGAGGGAGAGAAAACAACTACGGTTTACAATTACTCACAACCTAAACCCTCAAACAAACTCTCAAATCCCTCACACAATTATCTCTCTCAAAAGGGGATGTACAAAATCCAAAACAAAAAACTGCGTTTTTCTCCAAGAACAGGCTCTGCGTCCTCACCCTGCAGCCGTGATTTTTCTTCTCTTCTTTGCACGCCCACAGCCGAAAAAAAAAATTCGCAGCCGCCAAAAAACCTCCTCGTACACAAGCCAAAGCCGCACCCTCCTCTGCCTAATTTTTCACGAAACCCTAGACATTAGGTTTTATACAAGAGATATTCGGGTGGGCTTTGAAGCTCACGCGGTATTAAAGCATTCAAGCATTCACATGGGTGGGCATGGGCCCCATGTGCCCACGTGCTTCACAAGATAATCATCCAAACTTAGGGGTTTTTCTAATATCTAGCCAATTTTGATATGCTAGCATGTTCTTTCAAATTTTCTCAAAAATTTTTTGATAAAATCAAGTAATAAACTGATATAACACGCTTTGATGCAAGGATTTTGTTGTTAAATTTTGTATGTATGAAGACTTGTTTAGTACCTCATCGGGTAGAATAGCACAACATATTCTATTTACATTGTACGAGGAGAGAGTAAACATCGAGAGAAAACTTGCAACGTCAAGAATGATGATGAATATTTCAATGTTGGTCTGGTCGAATAATCGGAGTGGAGGTTGAGGTGAGATCGCATTGGTTTTTTTTTCCTTCAAAGAGATCTAAAAGCTAGGAGGATCTCGTGCAAAATGAGTTTTTGGAAGAGGGGGGAGGGAGTCGGCAGCGGACATGAGGGGGAGAGGGGGGAGGAGGGGAGAGGGTTGTTTTCGGAAGACTTGGTGGGGTCGTCGAAGATGAGGCGGTCTTTGAAGGAGGCGGTGGGGGATTGGGCGGAGGAGGGGGAGGAGGAGATGGGGATGGAGACCTTATTGTGTTCATGGAGAGGGCAAAGAGGGGAGGAAGGGGAAGGCAAAGAAATAAGCACAGAAAAGAAATGGGGAAAGTTCTTCACGCCGCTCCTCGGAAGAAAGAGAAGACAAAATGGTTAATGTCAGAGAGAGAGAGAGAGAGAGGGAGAGAGAACATGAGTTTTCATTAATTATTCATCAAAGTTTTTTGAAGGAGACGTGGGTTTTGGTTCTGAAACATGAGGAGTTTGGACGGTTGCCGTGAATTAACTCAACAATGGACGGTCATGGAGAATTGAGGGGAAAATACGTGGAAATTAGAAAATTTACTGATCATTTTAGCTTTTTTGTTGTTCTCCTTTAGTAATAAAGAAGTAGATATATAGACTACCATATCAATGATGAAAGACATCATCTTCTCTCAATTTGCTTTGCATTTATCATGGTATCTAAGCCATCCAATCAATCCCTCCTAAAATTTCAACCCTACAAACCCAAACCCTCATATGCGGGACCTACACCTAATTCACACAGCAAAACTTATGATCACGAATCTCACAATCACGAGATTCTTGTGGTCACGAATCTGCCGCCACCTTAGCTGAAAACCCTAGTAAAAAAACCCTAGCCAACAGCCCGTTGCCACCTGCCCACGAATGCACCCTACTCGACGAGTCGCCCTCGCCAACACTCGCACATACCCGCACTAGCCTACCGCTCGCCCGCAATTGAGCCCCCACCTTGCTCGACCTCACTTGACCACGACCCGTATACATCCTCGCCAGATCCAGCACTCTGCCCATGACACTTGAGCTCGCTCGACTCCATTCAACTACAACCCCCACCAGCCACTCAACCAGAAGCCCTCACTATCACCTGAAGTTAGAGCCCACACCTTGACCGTCCCTGCTCGACCATAATCTGCACAACACCGAACCCACACTACCACCACCTACCAGATCTACACTCCACTCCATCATAGTTCAAACCAGACTCTTCACTATTGACCAATAGTGTCACCCTCATTGACCCCTGCGTCCTATGGCTGTCCACAGTAGATGACCCACACCGTTACTCAACTGTTGCTCGAGCTAGAACCTACATCGTCAATAGCACTCGACCATCTCTCAACTAGCACCGCCTTCATCAAACCTTGCGCCTTAATTGATTGTCTTACCTTCAGGCGTTACTGTATGCAACAGTTACAATAGCATTTAAATTAATTGATGTTATAATCATAATTGTCATTATGATTTGTAACAATCACATTGATTGTAAGTGACTCTTGAACTGGTCTTAGAGGCCTATAAATAGCACCCCTTGGGGTAGCTCTTGGAAACACGAATGTGAGAGCTCTTGTACACACGAAATATATTGAGCTATTATGCTGCTACTGCAGAAACTGTGCTCGAAGGAACTGAAAGGCCCTAGAGGGGGGGTGAATAGGGTTTATGGACTAATGAAATGCAATTAAAAACTTGACACAACAAATCACACACAAGAAGAAGTATAAGAACAATAATAAGAGAGTAGGGATAGAAAATAGTTAGCCAATTGTGACGCGCGATGTGTTCACGAGGTTCGGTCCTCCGACCTACGTCCCCGCTCCCCACTCTCGAGGAGAAATTCACTACACAACCGGTTTGGAAGCCGGAACTTCTTCTACACAGCGATCTCCTCTTGAGATCTTACAACCACACAGAGATCTCCACGAGATCAAGCTCACAATCAGCAGCAAATGGAAGAAAATATCTCTCTTTACAATCAGCCTATGGCAAGAAGAGAGATTGCAATTGAAGCTTGGGATGTGAACTCTTGATTAGTGTGAGCAAATGAAAGTTAGGGCTCTTTGAAAACAATTAACTTAAGCTCAAGTAATTTGCAATAATAATTGGTTGCTGAAGTAGTTGAGGTAGTTGGGTATTTATAAGGTGTGAAAACTGCATTTAAAACCCTAAGAGATCAGCTGAAATCCCAAGAAAATCGGAAGTCAACATCTGTACAAAAGTAGCCGTTACAGTGTTATGGGTCGACTCATCGGTGTATATGAGTCGACTCATAAGTTACCGTTACAACCAAGAAAACAGCTTATGGGTCGACTCATAAAATTCATGAGTCGACTCATAATGCATGGGTCGACTCGTGAGGTCATGGGTCGACTCAGCAGAAACAAAACACATATTCTAGCGCAGTTCTTGAGTCGACTTATGACAGGCATGAGTCGACTCAACCTGTCGGGTCGACTCATGAACTTGTGAGTCGACTCAGCAGAAAGAAAAAAAAAACTACGCAGCAGTTTGTGAGTCGACTCATTGTTATGCATGAGTCGACTCATAAGCATACACACAGAAAACTGGATTAAAAACCTTGAAGAAAAATATCAAATAAATCTATAAAAATGTAAAACTTGGCAAATAGTTTATAAACACTTTACCATACTTGTTTGAAAAGAAATTTTGCAGATGGGTCCATGTATTTGTGGAAAATGTCTTTTTGACCCAAGTACAAAAAAAAATGAATTTTGAGAAAGTGTGTGTGTATGCAATATCCCATAAAGCTTCAAGAGAAATCTTCAATTACTTGCCTACATATAAATACTAGAGAGAAAAAATAAAATAGCAATATCCCTCACATAGAAACATCTTTCTTGAGTCTTGATATTGCTTATGAGTTGATGAAGCTTCTATAAAGCATATGATGTTCTTGATAAGCGTTGCTTCATCATTTTGCCTCCACCTCCTTTAGATATCATCGTTGTAGCTTATGTTCTATCCAATCCTCCATAACATGGTGCTAATGAATTGGAATCTACAATATGGCTCAATACACAATTAGCACCAATAATGGTGTTTGTAAATCATCATCAAAATAAAGGACCTAACAGGAACTTTCAATGAAACCGGAAAGTTTTGAACCAAAAGGTTCTGAGATCGAGGAGATCTTTGCCTTGACCGAAAGGTCTTATAAATCGAAGAGATCTTAACAGTACTGGGTTGGTGCCTACCAAAGTACTGTACTGCTGTTCCTGCAAGCAGTTTGGCCTTGGGATCCTTGCACCGGAGTAGGCCAAATATTGCTTTAAGCATAGCATTTCACAAATACACAGCAATTAATTTTAAAAAGTTTAAAATTACAGCACATCAACTTTTACTGTTTCATTCTAGATTTAACCACAATCTCCAACAGATACACCCTTTTCTGACCTGGCATCCAAGACCATCTACCTCAACAACAGAGATCGATAATGCCTCTTCCACTTCTTGATGAAAATCTGACTAAAGTTCAAATCAATTCGCAACCAACTCATCCACTGGCCACCTAAACCTAGTCTAGAGATGGCCATCACATAGTTGCAAGCTGAGGAGACATGCCTTCACCTAACTACTCTTCCCATCAGCTCAAGCTTTGTCCACTTAGCTTACCGCCCGCCACCACACTGTGGTATCTCTCGTCGACCACATCCCTTGCCAGCTAGATAACAACAATCTAAGCCCAAACTCTTCTTGCAAGCTGTGGTGTGACTTTCACAAACTCTGCGGACACTCTACGAAAAAGTGTCGCGCATGCCTATCCACATCAGCCTCAACTGCAACACCGACTACTTTGCCCTAGGCTACCATTGTGCGATCCCACCTGCATTCATATCACCAACCTACATCGATCTTCTGTAGGCACTACACACATCTACCACATCATCTACTACAGGTCCAATCGCCACATCTTATGCCATCCACTCAGGTATAAAAGCCAACTCATGAATTTTAAATTCGTGTGCCACACATCATTTGACGTCCTAACAAGCACACCTCCACAGCCAAACATCTCTTCCTCCAATAACCACGCTCCCACGGCCGATGGCACAACACCACCCTTGACCTCTGTCGGACAATTTCACATTCTCTCTCACTTCATAGTACCCAACTTACATTATGTCCCTAATGTCACAATGAACCTATTCTCTGTATTACTAATTACTTCACAAAACTATACTGCAACTTCACTCATCATCACTTTCTCACTGGCGCAATCTCACTTTTCTACGTGAATACATAGCTTCAACTAGCGGACCTATTCACTAAGGTTCAAACTATACAGTGATATTTGTTCCTTCTTGGCAAACTACCATTAGTCAACTCAATTGCGGGCTGAGAGGGGTGTTAAATATTGTATTTACGAAGACTTGTTTAGTCCCACGTCTGGTAGAATAGCATAACATATTCCATTTATATTATATATATAGACTACCATATCAATAAAGAAAGATATCCTCTTCTCACAATTTTCTCTCAATTTACTCTGCATTTATCATTTGTAGCCGGTTTTCCGTAAAAATTTTGTGGATGCAGCTCCATATGTATTGAATCAAACAATCCCTACATATGTTGTGCCAATTTGTTACTCACCCAACCCATATAGAGTGTAAATTATGTGTTTTTAAATTTCTTATAACAGGTGCTATTAGAAAGTAGCAAGGACTCTGATATTATGGGTAATGCTATGCCGGGCCTTATTTATGTCTCCAGAGAGAAGCGGCCAACATCTGCTCATCACTTTAAAGCTGGTGCCCTAAATGCTTTGGTCAGTATATATTTATTTAACTTTATAGGTCAATTGCAAAAACACACTATGTACTATGAGAATATAGCCACTTATAACTTTAAATTTATTTTATTAGCACATACACTGTTAGGTTCAGTAATAGAACAATTTTTCACTTCAGCCCTATTCTATTTTTTTATTATTGAAATCGACCCTTTTTTTTATCAAAACCGACCCGATTTTTTGATTAGCAGCTTAATCACCTTCCTAATTAGTCGGGGTTGCCAACCCCGACTATTTAGGACATTAATTTTTAGGGTTTAAGGCTTCTAATTAGGGTTTAACACCCTCCTAAATAGTCGGGGTTGCCAACCCCGACTAATTAGGAAGGTGATTAAGCTGCTAATCACAAAATCGGGTCGGTTTTGATAAATAAAAAAAAGAGGTCGATTTCAATAATAAAAAATTAGAATAGGGCTGAAGTGAAAAATTAAGCCTTCAGTAATATGTGCTAAAAACTTTACTTTGCCACCAGATTAACTAAAAAAGATTATGTTTTTTCTATAAGTTAAGGGCAGAAGCTCATGGTAAATTTCACAAAATCTCCCTTAAGTTTGGTCACTTTTTTGATAAGCCTCTTAACTAGTTTAATAGTTACAACCCCCACCCCAAAAACAACAACAATAATAATAATAATAACAATAATAAAGAAAAAGAAAAGGAAGGCAAATTATTCGAGAAATTTTCACATTAAACCAACACGTGCCCCCCCCTCCCCTCCCCTCCCCTCCCCTCCCACACACACCAAAAAAAAAATGGGGGACCCAAAAGAAAAAGGAAAAAGGAAAAAGGAAAACTCAATCATTCTACTCTACTAAATGTTTTGAAGATTGTTATTTTGACTCCGTACGTAAACTATATCTCTTAAACCTAACTTGTCATGTTTTAAGCATTAGTGTGCACCCCGTGCAAAGCACGGCCTCCATTTTTCGTTCGTTTTAGGTCATTTGGTTGGCAGCGATTCATTAGATTTAAAGTTATTGCTTTGGAGAATTATTGTGAAAAATTTTCAAAATGTTTACTAGAATAGAAGAAGTTTAGGGGATTTATATGGAAAGCCCTCAAAGATAAGGGGTTTAATTTGTAACTATTAAGATAGTTAAGGGTTTATCAGGAATAATTTCCTTTTAAGTTGTAGAAAATGTAAGTGCTAATAAAACACTTCAAATGACATAAATGACTGAACCCTGATGGTATGTGGGCGGTTCCGCAATTAATTAATCTGTTTTCGCCCTTTTAGATCAAAAAATTACAGAATTGCTTAAATTGAATCTGATGTACAAACATATCTACATGTACAAATCAATGTTACAAGACTAGAGTATCCAGTATAATGTCCAACGCGCCGGTCATCCTAACCCTGGACTGTGACATGAGCTCGTACGACCCGCAAACTCCCCGAAGAGCCCTCTGCTACATTTTGGACCCTGCAATCGCGCCCAAGCTCGCGTACGTGCAGTTTCCGCAGCGCTTCCAAGGGCTCAATAAGACTGACATCTACGGCAGTGAGATCAAGCGCTTGTACCGAATCAACCTACGAGGCCTTGATGGGCTACTAGGCCCAAATTACATTGGAAGCGGATGCTTCTTCGTTCGACGCGCTCTCTATGGCCCACAATCACCTGGACCCGGCCCGTTTCCTTCCGATCTGAAGGAGTTTTCGATGACCGATGCTAATCGGGGTTCAATGCGTTCTGAGTCCATTCTCAAAAGGGCTCATGAAGTTACTGGTTGTAACTATGAACTTGACACAAAATGGGGAAGTGAGGTATTATATCAATCACAAATTTCCCTGACCAATACTATTTTTGTTAACAAGTGTTCATGTTTAATCATTTCTTTTTCTCTTTCAGATTGGATTTAGATATGGGTCGTTATCAGAGGACCTTAACACGGGCTATCGGATGCAATGTGAAGGCTGGGTATCGATATTCTGCGATCCAGAGAGACCTGCATTTTTGGGCGATGCTCCAAAGAACCTGAACGATGCGCTGAGCCAGAACAAGAGATGGGTTGTGGGGCAACTTGAGTTCATCGTCTCCAAATATTCTCCGCTTACTTTTGGTATAAGAAAGGCTTCTCTACTAATGGGCATGGCCTACGCCTGGTTCTTTTGGGGTTTTTTGTCTATTCCCTTGACAATGTATGCTCTCCTACCTCAGCTAGCTCTCATCTACAATGTGCAGCTCTTCCCCAAGGTATGAATCCTTTAAATACAAAAATATAAATACTATCCTGTGATAATGGATCATGACTTGCGGGAGTTAATTATATAATGACTCTTAAACAGAAGTTGAAATCCAAAATAACCCAAAAGTTTTTGGTATTTCCCTGACTTGCCATTTACGTTCATCAGTTTTAATGTTACAGTTTTCAAACGTGGAACTACACTCACGCATAATATCCCTGCAAGCTTCAGTTCTTTTATGAATATAGCTCGAACATCCACCGGAACCATGCGTTTTCGGCTGATTTTGTCAAAAATCATCTCACTTCTATATGGGTAGAGGATTGCTTTGTTTCTATTTGTGGCCCAACAATCCCTACTTCCATATATAGATGAATATGATACGATTTTTATTCTTTAGAAAGTGCTCAGAAATGGAAATAATGGGGTATGAGGCAACGACTCTTTTAAGAAAATAACCTACTAAAAAATAGCCATGTGTTAAAGACCCACTCACATTAATGTCCTCACCATCTTATTTCTTGATAGCTTATTTTTCTAAATGAGCACTCACAGCTATCAAACCCTTTAATAATTTACAGCTTCATTCATATCTGTAAAAAACAAATAAAATAATCAAAGTGACTAACCTATGGCAACTGTATTGTTGCAGCTGTCAGATCCATGGTTTTACTTGTACGCTTACCTATTCTTAACTGCATATTCCCAAGATCTCATCGAGTTTCTCGTGGACAACGGCACAATCCAAACATGGTGGAGTGACCAAAGAATGTGGATGATCAGGGGATTGACATCCTTCGCTTCTGGAACCATTCAATTCATTATGAACCAAACGGGGATATCTGCACCTGGCTTTACTCTCACAAACAAAGCGACGGAAGAAGGACAAAGCGAGCGATACGATAACGGGGTCTTTGAGTTTGGCGTATCGTCACCCTTCTTTGTATCACTCGGGACTGCGGCTATATTGAACTTGAGCTCCTTTATGTTTGGGCTGTTAATGGCAACGAGAAGAGAAGGGTTTTTCTGTGAAATGTTTGTGCCCTTGTTTCTGTCGGCGTTTGGAGTGGCGAACTGCTGGCCAATCCTTGAGGCCATGTTTTTGAGAGAAGACGGAGGAAAGATGCCGAGAAATGTTACCAACGCGTCCATTTTGGTTGCAGGGGTCATTTGCATGTTCGGATATTTTGTGCTCGTAGACTGAGGTTCGATACAACTTTCTTCTTTGTGGGGGCAGCAACATGTTACATTCAAAAGTGATGAATTCATGAATTGATGGGATCCACGTATTATTTAAGCACAATTTTCAGTGAGATTTCAGTCCCAAGAATAAATGACGTTAAATTGTAATAGCTTTAGTTTGATTAGGGAGATCGAGCTCGGACTTCTCTCTCTCTCTCTCTCTCTCTCTCTCTCTCTCTC